>CM035151.1:76138774-76738774 GCA_020205615.1 Panax quinquefolius
CTCTAATTGTAACTTGACCATGCTTTAACCGATCTAATGGAAGTGCGAGGCAAACATAACACCACATGACTCCACTCTGATGCACTAACATTGGAAGTGAAAGAATTGAAATGGAAGATCTTCAAACTCACCGAACAAAAAGAAAAACTTCTTGTGGAGCGGGCTAAGTTAAAAGGGGATAAAGAAGCCCTATAAAAGGCTTACATAACCCTTGAAGAATAGTTCGAGCAACTTCACCAAAAAATGGTAAACCTGCTCAAGGTAACTGCATATATAGAAAAAGAGTACGAACGCCTGAAAGCTGAGAAGTCAACTATTTCTGAGGTCGACAAACATATGATCATCGAGGAGTATCAGGAATCGCCTGAGCTGACTAACTACATCATTTTCCAATTTGTCGAAGGCTATTAAAATCACAAGGAAAGGATAAGGGAGAAGATTCTAGCAACCAGACTCGACACCCATATTCTAGAATCCTCCGATGATGAAGTCGATCCTCCACAAGATTAATTGTATTTTTTTTCTTTTTTCATATGTAAAAAATCTCCAATGTACAAATATTTGAAATGAAGGAAAAATCTATCTTTCAAAAAAATTGAATGTTTATTTCATTAATAATTTAGAAAAATTTACAGAGTCATAAAAAGAAATAACTTAACATGCATTATTTATAATACTTCCCAAGCCTCCTAGCATGCCAAGTTATTTTGACTTTTGTTCCATCTATTGCTCAAAGCTGGTAAGCTCCTAGCTTCGGTAATTCAATGACTTCGTAAGATCCTTCCCAATTAGGCATTAGTTTCCCGAGGTTTAGGGGGCAATGACGCCTCTACCTCTCGAAGAACTAAATCCTCATCCTTAAACCTCCTTTGCTTAACCCCTTTATTATAGTGTCTGACCGTTCTCCTCTAGTAGACTGCTAGTATTACCAAGGCCCACTCCCGAGCCTTCTCCAACAGATCTAAATAGAGGCGAATGTCTTCATAATTATATAGCTCCTTGTACTGATGGGATCTGTCATTTACACTCTTAAATTAACCTCACATTCACTTTACAAATTCAAACAATTAGCACATTAGTAAGGAAGGATCGATCCCACAGAGAGCAAGTTTGTTTTGAATTTTATTCTACTATTTTTAACAAAAAATAAATATGGAGGGTTTTTGAAATTATTTTAAACTAAGAAAACAGAGTTAAATGATAAGATTAACCCAATATGTGACAACTTCAGTTCTGCAGTTCAGTTTCTCCAAGTTACAACAATCAATCAACCAAGTTGTTATTATTTATCCTTCAATGAAACTATTAGCCCCGGATAAGAGAAAGCTCTGCTATCCAAAATTCTCCTTATATATATTCACTGTATGAAACAAACTCTTCACCAGATTCAATTGTTATACAACCTAGAATAAGCTCTCTAGATTTAATATGACAGAAGCATTAAGAAATAAAGAATTAGGTTAATCCAAGTGAAAGTTCAATAATAATCTAGAAGGGGGGTTGAATAGATTATTACAGATTAAAAATTTATCTTTGGCCTTTTTGAATTTTTAGATAATTAATTTGCAGTGTTAGAAATTAATATGCAAGACAGTAAAAATTTAATCACACAGTGCATAAAGATTTGTCTAGTTTACAACATACATCCGGGGTATGTTGCTACGTCTAGTCTCAAGCTCCTCTCCATTACTTGAGATCCTATTACTTTCTGTAATAAAAACTCCTTCAACAAGCGGAGAAGCCTTTACAAAGTTTTATAGACAAACTTCCAACTATACCCAACTAATCTATCTTGGACAGCAAACTCTCATCTCGCTCCTCAAGCTTAGTTTTACCTTCTTTTGAGTTTAGTTCTATTCTATGATATGGTCTTGAAACAACAGCCTCTCCCTCACCTCACAAGTTCACAAGAGACCCAACTCCCAGCTAACCCCTCTAAGACTCTGGTCTTAGTCGAAGAATTACTCGTCTTTCTCACAAATACATAAAATAAACTAACTCTATCTTTTCCTTTTTACAAAATATTTGATAGAATTTTGCTTTTAAAAATAAGCAGATACAATTTAGTACATATGTATAAAAGTTTAAATAACTTTTATATTCAAGACTTCTCAAATAAGCAGATATCAATTAAAGAGAAGATATATTTGTAGGGGTTTCGATACAGAAACGCACAACGGAAATTAAAAATTTTAAGCAATTTCGAAAACCTAAACAGGATCCATGCAAAAATCAATTAACTCAGTGGTTAGAAATTATACCGATTGTGAAAATAAAATTGATGCGCTCCGAATCTCCAACGCAATTCCTCTCGGTACTACGTCTCTACGGTATCCACACGAATGCATCGACAAATGCGCACGATTCGCAATAAAAGGAGGCGTGGTACTAGCCACCAAAGGAACAAGATTTTGAACTTTTCTATAGTCTCTCTCTAAGAAGCGGCTAGGGTTTGTTAGTTTATGATCGTGACCTAAAATGGTCTGCTATATATCATATATATAGTAGTTAATAGAAATTAATCAAAACCCTAATCCAATTAAAATAAAATCCAATATATATATATATATATATATATATATATATATATATCTTAATGAAGTCTTATTTAATTAATATACATATATATATATTATCCTATTAATTTAAATTAAGTAATTTAAAATTTTATCAATCATATTGACATATTTAAATCTTTACAATTTAAATTAATTTCCTTTGAATAACGTTCTTTGTGTGTGACCTTATAGGTTATTATTACGTTGGCAATAATTTTAAAATCATATTATAAAATTATAAGCGTGAAGACATCTAGTAATGCATCATCGCTACCCAAGTAATAATAAGATCGATGATTCGATGCAACCTTTTCGTGACCAATGTTTCAATGTAATTTAATCCTTTTAACCTTAATATCCTAGATTAAACTTGAGTCATGGAATGTGTCATACTCTTCATAATTTAATCTGAGTTTTTCTTGATCAATGAGTAGACTATATGAAACAAATCACTATTTGAGTATGGTCATGCATTTCATAGTTCTACTCAATCAAAAGGCCTATGGATATCACCCCTAATACATAGGAGGGTTAAATTCCATCTAGATCACTCATATTCCTCACACGATTCATGATGTACTCAATAATCACCTTTATAGTCCACCCTATTAAAGGTGACATTTGATGATATCAAAGTACATAAATTTCGTGAAGAAATATAGTTGATTTTAGGTCGGAGGACCATTACATCATTGTCACTATGAGAATTGCTAATGACACTTCGCATAATGCTCCACATAGAATTCTCATGGTGGGGTCTGCATCAAAGACATCGTTTCTCAATATGTACTCTACGCATTGACTTAATATCTCATATATTTATGACCAATGAGATTTGGTCATCAAATCGATCCACATACTAGTCTTAATGCATTATTGTTGTCCCATCAACAATGATACTTTTATCAGGACATTTAAGAACAATGATACTAATTGTAAATTTATAATCTCATGTTCAAGTCACATACTTGAAACTATATAATTTGTATCAATATTCTAAGGATTTTTATTATGTTAACATTTATATAACGCAAATAAATAAAACCATAATAAAATCATTCATTTATTCAATCAAATATAATATCAAAACGTTAAGCAATTATATCAAATAATTGGCCTCTAGGACATAAACTCTAACAATATTTATAAAAGTTCAAAACTTTTATACTTGAGAAAATATGCTTCTTTGTAAGCAAATAATAATTTATGTGTAGATCAAATAATGCTTCTATGTAAGCAAACGTGTAATTTTATGCCTTTCGCTATAAAAGTTTAAATAACTTTTATATTTTGTATGAAAAATACTTCTTGAATAAGCATATATATGACTTTTGTTCGGATTTATAAAGATTTAATTTTCTTTAAATAATAAAGAATGTGTTTCTATGAAAAACTAATTTATCTTTAATTTCGTGTATAAAAGTTTAAATAAATTTTATATTTATATTTCTTGTTAGCGAGATAAATTAATGTAATTTTTAAATATAAAATTTTAATAACTTTTATATTTATGCAACAAATATTTTATGGATAAACAAATAAATGTTCAAATATTTGTACTCACAAATATCAAGTACAATAAATTAAATAATTTAAACAATGTTTAATATAACAAATAAATTTGTTAAACTCAAATATATATATATATATATATATATTTTATCTATCTTGTGAATATTAAATAAGGCCACTTAGAACTTCAAGCACCGGTCGAATGATATTCCTGTTTAAAGAATACCTCCGAATATCGGTATCTAAAACTAACCAAATTTAAAGTTTCACTATTAATATTTGTATAAATATTTTCGATAGATCACTTAGAACTTCAAGCACCGGTCAAATGATATTCTTGTTTAAAGAATACCTCTGAATATCGGTATCTAAAATTGATCTAATTTATGATATTTATATAAATAAAATATATCAATAAAGAGTCACTAGAACTTCAAGCACCGGTCGAATGATATCATTTTTTTAAAGAATAACTCCGAATATCAGTATCTAAACCGTCCTTTTTATTGATATGAATAGATGAAATATAGATATATATAAATGTGTATAACAATGTATATTTGTATATTTAAAATTATATACAGATAAGAGATAATATAAATAAATTAATTCAATGACTTATCTCAAAATACTTTGACCAATTTTTCTCTTTTTTAAAATATCTGAACTTTGAATAAAAGAGGTGAAGCTTTTTAGAGAGAGAATATGTAGACAAGAAGAGTAAACTTTTCTTTTCAAGTGAATTGGCAAATTAGAAATGAAAGGAAAGCCTCCTATTTATAATTTTTCTGAACTTGGGGCAAAATAGTAATTTTAAAGGTTTGATATAAAATTAATGGCTTGGATTTAATTTTTTTTAAAATGAATGGATCGGATGAGGCATGCTAAAATTTTCACGCGGATTACCAAGTATACATATAGCCCAGGCAATTTTTTATCAACTTTGTTCATTGAATGCCCACCGAAACATATAGCCAAATTTGGTCAAAGAAGGTATTAAATTTTTTGAGTACATGTTCCTTCAAAATTTTAATGCTCCATCACCTGCATCACAGTACTGCCGCGCTCCATTTGCTCTTGCCCAAGGCGCGGCCGCGCTGCCCTGCTGCTCTGCAATCATATTTTCTTTTCTCTGCAAATCAGCTCTGTGACGATTGTGAATTTAGGAGTAGTTTAAAATATTTATCCAATAAAATAAATATTTTAGATGGTTTATTTATTAAATAAAATAAATATTTAATGAAAATTATTACAGAATAATTATTTATTGTGATGATAATATTTTAATTTAATTAAATAATTAAATTAAAGGATTACTTATTTGTTAAATAAAATTATAATTTTATAGACTAAGTAAAAGTTATGTTGGCTAAATAAATGTTATAATTATATTAATTAAATTTGAAATTTGTGTATCATATTATAAGAGGAATATGAAAATAAATTAAAAATGAGTTTAATGTAGTAAACCAAACAAGGCCTTGTGACTCTTTACCTTTGTAACAGCCGAGACTAATATGTTTTTAACTGATGCACATTAAGTATATTCCATCAGTTTATTTGGTCTTACGTTTATTTTGCTAAGCCTGGAAAAAACAGAGAAGAGTGAAATAGAGAGTGTTTGAGAGAGAAAAGAGTTTTATGTGAATTGTGAACTAGAGTTTGAGAATCAAAGAGAAGCTAGAAGATTGTTCAAGTTTGCCTCGTCATCTAGCTAATCAAGGGTAAATAATCTATTTCTAAATTTCTTAGTTTATGGTTTCTCAAAATTTCTTCTCTGTAAATGGTTTTGGTTGTAAGATTTGATTAGAGATGGGTTATATATGTTCTGGGGAATAATTAAACTGTTATATGTCATTTATAATAGGAATTGAAGTAACAAAATTCGTTTATATGTGTTTAAGAAAAGGAATTTGAGTTCTTGTTGAAATATGTATATTATAGCCTCTTTTGGAGTGAAAATTGGTTGTTAGTTCATGCTTGAAATTTGAAATTGATGGTTGTTTGTAGTTGAACTCTGAGATACGAAAACAATGAAACGTGAATGGATCAAAATGGTTGTAAAATGAATTCATGGTGAACGATTTCGCTAAATATGTTAAAATGTGAAATATTGGCATGAACTTGGAATTTGAGTCTCTAAATTGGTTGTTAAGGTTTTTAATGTTATTAGAATCGTTTTATATAAGTTTGGTTTTGAGTTTATAACATCTGAGTTTGGCTAATTTTGTTTTGGAATGGAGAAATTTGATGTTTTTGGGTTGTAGTAGTGTTGTGTCGCGAACTGCAAAACCTGTTTCTAAGTTCCAGCGGCCGCGCTAGAATGAAAGGTTAAAGGGGAGCGACCGTGCAGTAAACAAAGGCAAAAGTGGCGCAGACGCGCTTGTTGCAGAACAGACCCATTAATGAACTGTTAAGTGTACAATCTCGTGAATGTAAACGTAACCTATTCTAATAATGGTAGTAAAGTTAAAAACATGTTATAAGACTTAATACCATATTATAATCATAAAGATAATGTTAAACGTTGTGAACTAGTAAGTTATAGAAAGATTTTAACTTGATGTCCGTGAGGATTGGTGATGTCGTATAAATGCTAAGACTTGTGTTATATGTTAATAAGGATGTCAAATTCATGATATGTGATTATAATAATAAGATCTTAAGTTAAGATTATAGACATGATTAAAGGATGATTAAAACCAATGAGGTTAGTTTTAATATAACTAATTGGTGTGATGATCTTAATGATATATGTATGATATTTAGGGAATGTGAGTAGTAAGATTGTGTAGCAAATGCACGAGGTAAGTTTCTTAACTCTACTTTTATGTTGTGCAAGTTCTTAACCTTTGCTTCTTTATTCAAGCGAGGTTCATAAAATTTTGTTCAAAGCCTATGATTTCTAATTAAGCTTTCTAATTCTTTCGAAAGCATTGCTTCAACATATGATGTTTATTTAATTGCAAATCGTTGAGACTCTATCATTTATCAATTCATGACTTGATTATGTACCTCATATGAGATAATGTTGTATTAAACTTCGAAATGATTATCGAACCCTTAATAATTCAACTAGTTCATATTTGATGAATGTTCTAAAGACTTGAAATTTCCCTTGAACCTATCCCAAACAAAACTTTCTTTGGTATGGATTCTGATGTTAAAGATTGAGATGAACAACCCTAAATGGGGGATTATGTTGTCAGAAACTATAAATCTGAGCTATGCAATAGCGTTAAATGTTTGTGCACAATACATAGTATGAAAGGCTAATCACCTCGAGTACGAGATAGTTGGTTCATATAGCCTTTTGACTGTTAAAGGTTTAAGTAGTGATACTTGATACGTAAGACCCCAACTTTTTATGAATAAGATTTAATTTTCTTTATATATTATTTTAAATAGTAAGATGTTAATTTGATACGAAGATGAAGTTATGGGTTATATATGCAAATTATAGAAAATAAATAGCGTGTCGGGGAATATTCCTTTTATCGGGGAATATTATATTCGGTAAAGTACGACGACGCCAAAATAACCAATCATTGGTGGACCCCACAACAGAATAATTGTCGAATATAGAAAGCAACAGAAATAACCTTTTTTAAAAATTAATGACAGAACTTTTTATCGTTAATTGTTAAAATACTTAGTGATAAAAGTACAGTAATATGCGTTATTTTACAGTAGTACGCGGTATTGTACAATATCTCTGATTATTGATTCTTACGTAAGAAGTCACTCAGTATTTCATTCAATAATTACTACAATGATAATTATATAGTATTTCATATTATTGATTCAAAAATTGTCACAATAACAACTAAATAGTATTTTACATTATTAAATCAATAATTATCACGACACAGTAACTCTTATTATTGAAATGATGATATTATTAGATAGCATTATTGACAATGTCTAGAAAGTTCTGTCAAGAAAAAGAGTTAGGTTATCTAATTGCGCGCCAATAAAGAAAAATTCTTATCGGAAAACCCCCTTTTTTCAGGGAACGATCTGGTTGTCTGTATTGTGAGTCTATAATATTAATTGGGAATAATTGTTCAAAGATTGAAAATTTATAACTAATTGAGTTGCCACAAATATAAAAAGTAGTGAGCAAATTGATTTTGTTTTCAGCAAATTTTTGCCACGTTTTTCCTTTTGAAATTGATAAGATGCTAAAGGAGGAGGAGGAGGAGGAGGAGGAGGAGGAGGAGGAGGAGGAGGAGGAGGGCACAATAATTGAAGTTTACAAAAGAATTTTCAAAGTTTGGTTGCCTCACGCAACCATTTTCAACTTTGCATCAAATTTAAATATAATATATATAAAGTTATTTGTTTTATTAGAATATAATAAGAATATATTGTATTATATATATAAAGTTATCTATTTTATTAGAATATTATATTATAAAATTTTTAAAACGTGAAAAATAAAAATTTTGCAGACTAATTTTCTTCATTGACGTGCTCCAATGAATGGATTAGTCAAACCTGGCGTGCTATCCATTTTACTATAAATAGGTTTCTCAGTTAAGCAATGAAACTCACACCAGAATCATAAAATTCGTCTTCTATAATATTGTGCGTATTTCTTTTGCGTATAAGTATATTTTGAGTGTAGCTAATAGTGCAAGATTTCCTTAACATAATCTCTGTTATTCTAGTAAGATCTAATCTTCTATTAAGGTAAACAATGTTATTCTCATTCAATACTCGTAAGGGATATTATTTTCTCTCATACTCTATATTATGTAAGTGATATTATTTTATTTAGTATTCCTAAATCTAAACTTACTATGATAAGTATTGCTTCTAAAAATTCTTGAAATGATTAAAAATTCCTTGAGTTTTGTAATTTTAATCAGATAAAGGAGATATGAGATTATAATTTCACTTAATGTGTCATCCAAGTTACTACACTTCCTGTTAAGCTTAATTGATTACTTTGGATTGCTAGTCGAGAACACGAAAATAAAATATGGTTGTCGACGTCGGGATTTTTGGATGTCCCTTTCCGTTACTTGTTCTTTGGTGTTCTCATTTTAGGTGAGATTTGTTTGAAAAAACAAGTGAAAAAGGTCCGACACGTATAATGTCGACGATGGACTATTAAGAGTCGCGCATGATTGGTTTTATAAATGGTTGTACCAACACAACCGAGAAAAGGTTTGCACATTGACCCGATGATGTGACATCGCTATACTGAATTCGGTGAAACCGAGATTCATTAGGGTCAGGGGACTTGGTTATCTTGGGGGAAGGTGTTAGGCACCCAGACATCCGTGTTGTTACCACGGTGACCGCCTCTTTTCAAGAAACTATTATCTGAATGTGTGTGTGTGTGGGTCGATGTCTTTGTTATTTGGAAGTAGTATGAGGCCTCGTTCGCACTTATATATACGGGGTTTGAATTTATGTAAAAATTCAATTTTTAGCAAGATATGGCAGTGATGTTTTATAAAAGAGGTTTTCAAACCCTGATGCTCAATAGTAATTGAGACCTTTTACACTCCCATTTTATTAAGTGTTTGGCTTGATTGATTTTATTTGTGGATGCGAGGCATCCATACGAAAATAATGTACAAAATAATGCCGACTTCCTACGTGGGTATGGAAACCATATGAGGAAAATTCGAGACACCAGAATAATTTACAAGTCGCTTACAATTTGAAAATGTCCATCACGAGGCAAGAATCTAGATCGATAAGTGAATCTGTGATCACATGATTCCTAGGCGCTGAGAATCCATAATTTGTATGAAAGCGATGGCGGTATATATATAAAATTTGTAAATATATATATATATATACGAGACATGATCACCAACCACGAAGCACCTCCATGGGGGATCGGAAATGTAAATAAAGTTAAAAAGCTATCAATATACGGAGGAAACTCAAAGTGGACGAAACGTAAATAAAGCTATAAATACGGTCAACCGCCATCAAGGAAACTCCAGGCGGGACGAAATATAAATAAAGCTATAAATACAGTCAACCGCCACGAAGGAAACTCCAGGCGGGACGAAATGTAAATAAAGCCGTAAAAGCGATCAACTGCCACGAAGGAAACTCGAGTGGGATGAATATATATATATATATATATATATATAAAGCAATAAATATATACATAGGATGTAAAATCTAGGCTCATCAAACAAAATTGACCACAGTTCATATATATATATATATATATATATATATATATTAGCATATATATATATATATATATATATATATATATATATATATATATATATATATATATGTAAAAGCGTGCTCAAAATGTAATGTAAAATCGAGGCTCCAGCAGTCAGACATACACAGTTATATATATATATATATATATATATATATATATATATATATAAAGCAAATAAGCGTACTCAGATCTAAAATCAGGCTCATCGAATAAAGTCCGGCGTTACACACATTATTAATATATATATATGTATATATATATATATATATATATATATATATATAAAGCAAATAAACGCGCAGATCAAGTGAAGTCAGGTTCAATCGAAGCATAACTTCGATAATGTTAGTAATATATATATATATATATATATATATATATATATATATATATATATATATGATGAAAGAAGTCGGACCAAAAGCAAAAGCAGCAACAAACTCTCAGCGTGTAGAAGGGTGTGTGCAAAGATGAAGAAAGACTCTAAAGTGTGTGAGAAGGCTTTACGGTGATCGCTAAAGAAGACTTCTATATCTTTAGAATGGGTAAACACTAACTTTTGTAGGTACAAAAGGGCTATATATGAGCTCACGAGGTGTTTAGAAGGGGAAAGTACCTTTGCATGGGGTGAGTGTGAGAGCAAATTAGGCGGGGCTTCCTCGCTTTTTTCTCTTACAAAATGGGCTGCCCAAGCCCTCTATTTATAGGCATTTTAGTAGCGCAGTTTACTGTGGTGAGTGCAGTGTACTGAGTGTACTGGGTGGGCCGGGTTTGTCGCAGAATTAAGTCTCGAAATCGTGGGCCGGGCCTTGTAATGTCGGGTTGAACTTTAGTCGTGCACTCGGGCATCCGTTTAATGTCCACTGAGGAACTTTCGGAAGTGCAATCCGGGCATCCGTTGTCGAGAGTTATACGATGGCATGGGATTAGAGTTTGTCTGAAGTCGTTGAAGATGGGACGATGCCCTCCGGTCTTGAGCTTCAACTTTCATCCGTTTACCCGCACAATAGTCACTCGAGATTGGTTAGCCTTGTGGGACATCGTTACGTAGAGGCGTGACGTGGCATCGTGTTGTGAGATAGCGATGTTGCCCCTCACCGGTGTTATCCGGAATTGAAATTGGGTTGATAAAGCATGACGTTGCTCGAGACTTGATTGAGATTGAATTGCTACGCAATTATTGAAGGTCCTCATTGTCACCTTTGAGGTGTGTACTGTCTTCCGATGTTATTATTAGGGTTGGTGCGGTGTATCTCGTTTGTGGCAAGAGATTGAAGTTGGTTGCATTTGAAACAAGCATTTCGGGGTTATCGCCAAATTGCATTCCTTGGGGCTATCACGAGGTTGGTGGCTATTCCATGGTTGGATTTGATTTGGATACCTCGGGGTTATCTCAAGAGATTAATTGGTCTTCTCGGTGTGTGTTCGATTATTGGATCTCGTATGCCTCGGGGTTACATCCGAGGTTGGATTTGTTACTCCTAAAGTGTGATTTGGGGTTGATAATGAACTTCCGGTAGTATCCGGTATGGATTTGGATTGTCTTTCAGGGTTCTCTCTTAAAAGACGAATCATCCTCCTGATGTTAGTGTGATGAATAGTAGAGAAAATTTTGAGTGTCTCTGAGATGCCCCTCTTTATCATACTTATGCATGGCGATGCATGGGTAGGATAAAGAATCCTAGACACTTGAAACTCAACAATACAAACGTGGTACTATAGGTAGCAAAATGATGCAAATGTATGAGGCATATATGCGGGTTGTATTGACATCTTTGGGGATGATTCTTTGGATCCTGTTGCTTCAACTGAGGATTGGCAATGCTGACCAGATTTGATGTGTAAGCCAAATCTGTTAAGATGTTGATGTTGGAGTTATCACCAAATTCCTGCGTTCTTGATAACGACTTAATCCCGAAGAGGTACCTCTTATGTGCAAGAGATCTGTGGGGATAAAGCTTGGTCTGTTTTGAGGATGTGTATAACATATTCCATCATCTATCCTCTTTGATAACATTGACCTTTCTGGTTGGTATCGCCGGGGACATGTCGAGATACATTGGATTTACTACCAATGACAAATCTTTGTCGAGAGATGCGACCTTTGTTGGCGTGTACTTCACCGATATGTGAATCAGCGGTTGAAAAAATCTGTGGGATATCTTTGTCGAGGTTGCTTGACCTTGTTGACGATGTGAATCAATGGTGAGGCTCTATGAGTAGATTGTCAAGGTTGCTTGACTTTTCTTTGTCGTGTAGATCAGCGGAGCATTGCGCGTTGTGACCCCCGGGGATCTCTTTGGGAATCTGAGCGATTGGTTATGAAGACCTCGAATGGCTCTAGAGCTCGATAGGTTTAATCGCTACCTCGGTGAAATAGCGTCGAGGTTGCTTGACCTTCGTTGATATATGTGTCGGCGGCTAAGCATGCGTTGTTACTCCATCATAGGAGATATCGTTGTAACCCGTCGAGGAGACTCTTTGGGGACTCGTGAGTACGTATCTGCGCAATTATCGAGCAGTTCTCGATGCTTGATGGGTTTACTTGCCATCTATTTGGAATAACGTCGAAGGTCGCTTGACCTTCGTTGATAGACGTGTCAGCGGATGAGCGTGTTATAACCCCCGTCGAGGATTTACGTTGTAATTTCGGGGAACTCGTTGTAACCCGTCGGGGACTTCATTTAAGTAACGACGGGAGTTGGCGGCATCGGACTGTCACGAGGTATTCCGGATGTGATTTGTGACAAATGAGATCATTGGCGGGGTATACCTCGTGTTGGGTGACTACCGATGGGCGATGTCTGATTCAAAGTCTCATCCGAGAAAACCAGGATTGTATGTTGTTTTGCTCAATCACGTGGCATGTTTATTCTCGATTTGACCTTTCTAGTCCGTAAGAACTCCTTTGCAACTCGAATTGGATCGAGCCGGAGGGGTGAGACCCACATAGGGGTGTGTCGCGGTGCACTGCTGCTGCGGTCGTTGAGTGAGCTGCTGACGATCGTGGATCATAAATCCTGCAGGTTGGTCTTCACAAGTCACTTTCAACTTGCTTCGCATAGAGAAAATCACGAGCCATCTTTGGATCTGCTTTGAGTTAATTTGCTTTTACGCAAATTCATCACCGTACAAGTGTTCTACACTATCCTAGTAACGTATGCATGTATTTTTTCCAGTTTCTATCCGTTGGATTGTGAGTTATCGCACGAAATGCATCTAAACACATAGTAGTGATTATGTATGCACAAATGACTTGATAAAAAATATTCAACATAGTAAATATTAGTATTAAACCATGCTGAACATAATGATGTGAAAAAATTTGACTTTTGAGATAGTCAATTGGCACCTTTTACGCTATTTTTTTGTCTTTTGAGGTCGATGAGCAAAAGGTAGAAAGGCAAAGTACTCTAGTATTGAGGTTGGCCTTATGCATGATGATTTTGATTTTTAATGCATATATTATGTATATGACTTTGGGGGGCGGTGTCTTCTTGAATGGCCACTAGAGCATACTATGTGCGTGTGGATAGTCTATTTTCAAAGGGGACTATGGCAAAAATTTTTTCAAATGTAGGCATTGGGTAGTCATGTAATTTAACTCTATTATATGTTAAAGTAAATGTATGCATGCATATAATCATAAATGCATTTAAAAAGCTCGGTAAGGAAATACCACACCCTTTTACGAGGTGATTTGGAGACTTGTTGTCCGGATATTATGGATCCGGATCGGTAGGCGCGGTTCTATAGGACCACTTCGGCGTATGACGGAGGGCTTCCAAAGTGCCTCGTCCTCGATTACATCGAGACGACCTCTTCGGTTGGTGGAAGCCGTGATTAAATCTGTCGGGTAGATGTGCGGGGCGTTGAGGGCGAGGAGGCGGATATTCCGATGGAGGATCCCGCTCTACGCGCACATGTCCCTCGTAGGGAGCTCCCGAGCATTCGGTGGCAAACCCAGAGTTCTTTGGGTGATTTGAGCGAGACATCCATCGATGTACTTGCATCTTAACGAGGTATGGCGTTAGACTTTGATCTTCCTTCTTTCTATTGATGAGGATTAAAGGGTTATGATGTTGATCTGCATTTCATGCAGGTTCTGGTTTTACTGACCTCGAGGGGCTGGTTTAGCATTCACTCCATGTACTAGGCGCTTCATCCACGACTATGAGCGGTAGTGCGTGAGTGGGGATTCGGGGCATTCTTCTCCATCCTTCCCCGTCGTTGTCCACTGGGGTTACCTCGGGGCATTGTGCGAAGCGATGGTTTTATCGGACTTCGATCACTCCATCTCTTTGGATTGCGAGGTGATGATGCCGCCTTTATGGATTGGCGATTTATCATAGGTATGGAGTTTTGAGGGGAGCCGGTGCCTTGCATGGCGAATATCACCCCTACTGCCGTCAGATCCTTAATAGGAATTCCGGCGAAGGTGCTCAAAGGCAGGACTGTCCATTCAGGTCCTTTAAGCGTAGATGCTATGAGTGGGCTTTTGAGTGAGCCCATGCCTGATGATGTCAGGATTAGTGATCGCGTTCTGCGGAGATTGTTCCTGATGATCATTCGAGGTCGCTTCATGTGAGATAACTCTTCTACGGTATCCTTTGCTTTGATCGGCGCCACCGCGTGATGTGGACCGTATTGGAGAGTATGATTGGGGTTCTATACCTTTTGCCTATTTCATCGGGGCGTGCGCGTATGCGCTCACGAGGGTTTGGTGAGGCTTGGCTAGGATTTTACCCATTTTCTCTTTGGTGAGTATTTCTCTTATCTTTTTCCATTCATAGGTTAAGAGTGTTTCTTGATAGCGAGATGTTTTACCATTGTGTTGGCGGTTTTGGGCCTATGAGAGGCTCCCGTGTTTTGCGTCTTGTGAGTGTGTTAGGTTTAGATACCTATCCACGAGGACGACGATGACACCATTCTATTTTCTTGGGAGGTCCACATGGTGAGGATTCACTCACTGCCAGTAGTATGTTGGAGTTCTTTGTGGTGGTACCATTACATGGATTCCTATTGATCGGGGAGCATTTGACCATCGGCTTTGAGGATGGACATCCGGCCGAGTCGAGTATTTGATTTCCACCGGAGAGTTCCTCTCTTCGCGATGGAGGTGGGAGCTCTATTTAGGAGAGCGTCTTATTAGGAGCACCACGGGGAGATCCGTATCTGATCTTGCCTCTGCCGGCGTCGTTGGCCGTATCACGATCACCCGTCATCGAGCGATATCCCATTGTTGGGGTTGCGGTTTTGCATTATCGGAGGGTCCATGTACTCAGGAGACGTTCTAGCGGTGGTGGTCCCCTCGCACTATTGGAGCCCAGTCCCGCGCCACACAGTTTATGGGGGATATGGTTCCAGGATCTTTGATGATGATGGATTGGGTAGCTTGTGTCCGAACTCTGACTCATATGACCCAGATTGATAGTTTGACCCGTCAGTTGGATTAGGCACATATATTTATCCGGCATTTGGGCAGAGATCCAGCAGAGGTGGAGTCATTTGTTCCTTCCAGCTTAGGCGCTGGCCCCTCGGACGACCCATTCGGTTTTGCCGGCGCAGATCCTCCTCTTTATAGGCCTGACATCCTTGTTGATAGAGATCCAGTGACTCAGGAGGAGTTACATCGGTGGGCGAGGATTGAGGGCGTGGACATCGAGACCTGGTTTTCTTCGATGTATATTCTCGTTATATCTTTTGATAGGCCTCTGTTAGATATTGGGTGGTTGTTCCCCATTCTCGCTATATCTTTTGATAGGCTCTCTCTGTTAGTAGTAGGCGGTTGTGCCCCATTTCCTGTATTTGTGGTTGTATAGAGATGATGTATTAGATGATGATATACTTAGGAATGTATGCACCATTTTTCATTCCCTATATCATATTGCCATCATTTATCATTATCGTATGTATCGTATTATGCATATGTATGTATGTCAGAGATATTCGGCATTGACCCTGGATGGTCTTATGACACGGCCGCTTACAGATGTCTTCTTGACGAGTTAAGTAGTATAGATCATACCCCACTATCATTGGTGGCATTGGGTATCGATCGTGGTAAGATAGCATGTCACCACCGGATAGGGTGACCATAGATCGATTCTTGCTGACATACCATGACTTTCTTGCCTTTTCAGGTTCCCGCAGGGTTTATAGACGGGATGTTAGAGCATTGGCTACCGGATAGGCATGTATTCCGATTTGGCACCCATGAGTTGACTTCTACTACGGAGGGTATACACGTTGACGATCTTGCCTTTAGGCGAGACCTTGCGTGCATTCGGCTTTGGGAGACATGAGTAGGCGATTCATGACTCTCAGGATTGCGGCGCTTGAGTAGTGCGGGACGAGCTGACATCTAGCCACGTGATATCCCAGCATTTTCTGTATGACAGATTTTGCTCAGAGGATAGCTACTCGCGACATTCTAGTGATTTCACCACACCAAAGGACCATTGGCGTTTGGCGGGGTTGATGTCTTGATCTTATCGTCTTGTCGTATATGTCTATATGCCACGATATATGGACGAGATAGATATTGGTGTCATTATGGCTGTGAGAGCTCTTAGAGAGGGTCGCACCATTGTACCTATGATCGTAGCAGAGACCTTGCGGTCGGCATCCTATTGTTGCACGTATCCTCTGGGAGTGTTCCTTTGGGAGTTCGGTCGTGTTATGCGTGTGGTTTATGTCACACTTGAGCCCGGTTGGTACCCTTAGACGACATGGGTATTGCTTCTCCCATGATGTGGCCATGTCATACTCCTTTCAGCCGTCGAAGTGCACTGATGCTCTGTCTTGGTCCGCATTTTTGGTAGATATCAGAGATCCATTCAGCATATTGTCGTGCTCGGGGCTTTGCTCACCATACTGACTTTATTACTCATGCTCGGGCATGGACTTCCTCCCTACGGGCGGCTTGAGGCGTGACTACTTATCACCCACTTGGTGCGTGATGATGTCGCGATTCGACCGGTTCGAGATTTCCATCCTTTTGATGGGGCGATAGGTCGACGTTGACTTCTCGATACCTCTCGGTGAGAGGGCCAGATCCCGTGTGTATGCTTGTTGGGATCGGCGTGAGATAGCTTCTTTTACGTCATCGTCGTCGAGGTAGTTTCGTAAAGTATTCGCATGGATGGAGCGGAGATTTTATCATTTGTATGCAGCGATGTCTGCGATCTGGGATAGTGAGTCAGACGATGTAGAGCCCATGCAGGATATTGATACCTACATTGAGGAGACCCCATTCTTTGGGTTTCTGACATTTCTTCTGATTCTCCTAGTACTAGTATCTTTTGTGATTGATTTTCGGCCGCGATGCTTTGAGCGAGTCTTCATCGATGACCTTTGAGAGAGATCGGGGCTCGATCTATGATGTTGACTACTCTTGATGGGAGAGCAGCGACTCTATTAGAGAGAGGCGAGGCATTAGCTCGTAGAGATATCATTTGTTGTTGGCGGGATGAGGCTAGATCGACGGAGAGACGCGATGATAGTTGAGGCGGGATAGTCTATATATCTGCCGGGATGTAGCCGTCACAGAGATAATCTTGCATAGTGAGGTCCTTACCACTGGCATGATCGCGAGATGAATGCATATATTGAAGATCATATGGTCACCATGCTGATGGCTGCAGATCTGTTGGGTCGTGTGGATATTCTCGTACAGGAGACCACAACTTCACCTCCATCTTCTGAGAGGGACGCCATGTTGGGCTTATTAGCTCGCATATACCACGACTTGTAGATGAGCTTGTATTTTCTGCCTGCAGACTAAGCTTAGCCATTTTGTCATATACGGTTTACATTGTATATATCAAACAACATTATATATATGGCGAGGGAAATATATTTTGGATCACTTCCCTTTTAGATATGCTTTGCTTTATTTGCTTGATATTTTTTTTCTTTGCTTGGGGCTTGTGATCTTGATGTATTACGAATTCCTCACTGGGTGGATGGACATTGAGTTGTCTCTGGATAGTTCGAGAATGGATCATCGATCTCTATGTATCCCTACCATCTTTGGTGTCTGGGGATTTGGTTTACGGATGAAAATGTGGAGAGAGTGTGGCTTTCCCTCTACGAGATTGGCGCTTTACAGGATGGTCACCGAGTGCTTCTATTTAGGAGAAGCCTAGTTAATTCCATCTCTTATGGATTGGTGTTGCTCTTCAAGGTATATGCCGTAGCTTAGATGGTCGTAGAATCTCTATTTGGGAGGAGTTAGGGTAATTCCATCCCTTTGGTGCGAAGCCAAATGAAATGTAGTGTATTGAAGGATGATCCCAGTACCAACTGACAAGGGTTTGTGTTTTGGTAGGGGGTGAGACCGCACCATGAATGGTTTCCTACGTACTCCTATTGAAGAGGAGATCAGGTCTGCGTAGTTCGAACCTAGTGTAAGAGGTTCAACGTTGTATATGGTGACATGGTGTAGGAATGTTTTTGGTTGTTTTTGTTTTTGTAAGGGTAGAAATGTTTTTGTTGTTTTTGTTTTATTGCGGTAGGGCCATGTGGCATGGTTGCTACGTACTCTGATGAAGAGGAGATCGGTCGGCGTAGTTTAGCCCTCGAGGCGAGAAGAAAAGCGTAATCCCATATGCGATGCGGTCGAGTGCGGGGAGGAGAAAGTTTAATCTAGGTTGAGGATAAGCTGCGGTATGAGAAGTTTGATCCCATGTATGGGAAGCCAAAGCTATGAACGCAGAAGAGGTTCAATCCATGGTGGGATGACCTAAGTTGTAGGAAGCAGAGGAGAGAAGAGCAGTGGCGGCTTGAAATGTATGTTTCCACGAGGGGCAAAGTGTAAGAAAGTTGTAGGTGGTAAAGGGTTAAAAAATAGGAATGATTTGGTGACGATGATTATGCATCGGGGTGTTTTTGAATTATTTGGACATAGTACCATTTCACGGCGTCGAGTTGATGAGTTGTGGAAATTCATCGTAGTCCATTTCTTGCAATCTGAGAGTGCCTCCTGTCGATACTTTCTTGACAATAAATGGGCCTTCCGGTTAGGAGCAAATTTTCCCTTAGATTGATCTTGGTTGTCGAGGATTTTCTTCAAAACCAAGTCGTGTTGTTTAAAGCGCTTAAGTAGCAGGACTTTTTTGTTGTAGGATCTGGCGATCCTTTGTTGATATAATGACCATGGAAGATAGCCGCGGTTTGCCTTTTCGTCTATTAGAGACAATTGGTGATACTGTCTTGTACCCATTGGTCTTCATCCGACTAAGCGTCTATCGACACTCTGAGGATTCCATTTCAACTTCATAGAATCTTGCTTCCATCCCATAGGTTAAATCGTGAGGGGTTGCCCGGTGGAAGTGCGCATTGAGGTTACGTAGGCTAGAGTCGAGGCGATAGGTCGAGGCCAATCTTTGTGGTTGGCGGACATCTTTTGCATAATCTTCTTGATGTTTTTGTTAGCCACTTCAATGACCAGACCGTTCATCTTGGACGATAGATGTGAGTTAAGATGTTTGATGTGGAATTTCTTGCATAATTCCTCCATCATTTTGTTGTTGAGGTTCTTGGCATTGTCGATGCTGAATCACCTACGGTTGTCCATATCGACAAAGCGACATTATTTACGATGAAAGCAATGATTACTTCTTTAGTAACCACGGGAAGGAGGAGGGCGCTTCTACCCACTTGGTAAAGTAGTCGATCATGGTGAAGATAAATCGGTGACCATTCTTGGCTTTAGGCTCGATGGGCCCGATAACGTCCATTCCCACATTGAGAAGGGCGAGGTGAACTCGTATTGTGGAGTTCCGTGGGGGCGTGTATAGCATTCCCATGAATTTGGCGCGATAGCATCTCTGGCGTGGTCATTGCAGTCAGCTTTGAGAGATAGCCGGTAATGTCCTGTCCTGAGGACTTTCTTGACAAGGAGGGGGCCACTCGTGTGGGGGCCACAGACTCCACCATGGATTTCATCCATAAGCCTTTGGGCTTGATCTTTATCTAAACATCTGAGGAGACCTAGTCCTGCATCTCTTTTGTAGAAGCGCATCTCCACTCGGGTAGAACTTCATAGCAATTCGATGGATCCGCCTTTTCTCGGTCGGGCTCGCCTCGGTGGGTGTATATCCATCTCGTGAGATATTCCTTGATATGATGATACGAGGAGGTTGGATGGGAGGTAGCTCATCCGATACTTCTCAACGTAATTCCCATGGTGGGGCCTTGTGCGGGGAAATCGCGATGCTCGGCAAGTGTTCCTTATGCGATATGCGAATCGAGGAGGCCAAAGTGGCTCGTCGTCATAAAGTCATTCTATTACGAGGAATGTGTAGAAAGGAGATTTCTTGAACTCCAAAGCCATCTTCAAAACTGGAGATGGTAAGGCGGTAAATGTAGTTCCTTGGTTTGATAGATTACGGTGGATTGTCGATTACCGACTCTAAATCTCAAGGATAGTTAACGCTTTGATGCCCATTGAGCGAGCAAGTTTTAGCCCCATGAGGCGACCTTCATACTTAGTTGTATTATTGGTGGCGACAAACTATAATTTAAGCTGGCAGCAACGGATCTCGCTCCCGTTCGAGATCTAGAAGCTGCTCGGCTCCATAACCTTCCAGATTAACGGCTCCATCAAAATACATCTTCCATGATTGGCGGCGTATCGTCTTGATGGTGTTCTTTGTCTTGTCATTACTCCTTCATCGGGGAAATATGTTTCGAGGTTTGTAATCCCACGAAAGTGTGCGGTGGCGATTGATCCTCAATTCCTTAACCTTTGATGGACTTTTGAGTCACATATCGATGTCAAATTGTTGTAGGATCATTCGCCATCCAGACGATCGGCAATTTAACATAGGTTTATTGAACACGTGCTTGAGAGGATCCCACGGGATATGAGATGGGTTGTGTGACCATGGAGGTAATGTTGTAACCTCATGGAAGCCCATGCTAAAAAGCAGCAACCGTCTTTTCGATCGAGTGTACTTGTGTTCACTTCTTCTTTGAATCTTTTCTTTGAGGTAATAGATAGCTCGTTCTTGGCCTCTATCGTCCTTACGTCCCGAAAGATGCGACCCATGGCATTATCACTTATGGACAGTACATAAGCAGGGAATATCATCCACAGGTGGCATCAAAATAGAAGCTTTGACTAATTTGTTTCTTGATTTTAAGGAAGGCCTTACGACACTCGTCATTCCATTTCATGGAGGAGTTCTTCCTTAATAGCTTGAAGATTGCTCACGAGTTCTTTGTGAGTTGAGAGATAAACCTGCTAATGAAGTTGATTCTTCCCAAAAATCCCCGTATTTTCTTTTCTGTATGAGGAATGGGCATTTCAGTGATGGCTTGGATTTTGGTAGGATCTAGCTCAATCCTCTTGTGGCTAACTAGAAATCCTAGCAACTTGCCTGATTTAACGCCAAAGGCGCACTTGGCTGGATTCAACTTCAAGTTGTACTTACATGACTGTTGAACAACTTTACGAGATGGTCTATATGGTCATCCTCCTTAGGGACTTGACAATGATGTCATCACGTAGATCTCGATCTCTTTGTGCATTAAGTCATGGAGAAGAGCCATCATAGCTCGTTGATAGGTAGCTCCAGTATTGATGAGGCCGAATGACAACCGTCTATAGCAAAAAGTTCCCCAAGGTGTGATGAAAGTAGTTTTCTCACGATCTTCCTCGGCAACCATAATCTGATGATACCCAGCAAAGCAATCAAAGAAAGGAGTACATGTGTCGTATTCATTGATATTGTCAATGAGAATGTGGATAAATGGCACGGGAAAACTATCTTTTAAGCAAGCTTTGTTCAAGTCCTGGTAATCCACGCAAACTCGTACCTTCCCTCCAGGTTTAGGCACGGGCACAATGTTAGATATCCACTCAGGATATGTAGACACCATTATGATGCCAGCTTGAAATTGTTTCACAATTTCTTCTTTCACCTTTAAACTCCATTCAGGTTTCAGCTTTTGAGGACAAGACCGCAATGTGCAACGGCTTGCAATGATCGGTCCCTTCGGATGGTATGTCATCATCAGTGAAGGATATCACATTGTTGTTGAAAATGTGATCGACCAGATGTTGAAACTTTTCTGTATCCATTGATGTCGAGAGATAGGCTTCTTCTAAAACCTTTAACATGACCTTCCGGTGATTCTCGGAAGTTAGGACCAAGTCCAAAATTGATATTTGTTGTGGAGCTTCTTTCAAGCTTAAAACCACCGTAGTTTCATTATGACCCACAGCGCGGAGAAATTTTTCAATCTTCTCCATGGGTATTTTCCCCTTTGACTTGGTGGTGGGCTTCATCACCCGATGGGGAAGATACAGTGGATTTTACTTCGACACTGTAGCAATTGTATGTGAGGTGGATCCTTCACCTTCTCCATAATTCCACGGAACTGTGCGTAAGCTAACAATAGGATATTGTGCTCTGCACGGCAAGTTGATTGGCTCGGGAGCGGCCACTTTCAAAGGATTGTTGCCTCCCTTGAGTTGAATTGTTGGTGTTGTGAGCAATGTATTAATCGCATCAGTTTCAATGGATATAACTGCTACCACACTTTTTCACTTAGTAGGGCCTGCATCCTCACTTGCACGTAACGGTATGATGTAAATACGCTAAGCGCGAGACACCACTTGTCGATTAGATTTTGAATAAGGTGGCGGAGTGCCCTGACATTCTTTCATCTTTGTGACCACGAGGCGGGGTGATATGGACACACTCCATCAGAGTTGTACCACCCTAAACGGGGGTTGATTGGAGGTAGAAGGGAACTGATCCTTCCTTCATTGATTAACATATGAAGGATTTCCTCCATAGGTTGGCCAAGATAGGTGAATTCCCTTTTGTTGGCGAAATCCCGACGGGCTTTGGCATTTTCTCTCTTCGTCACTTTGTCTTCCAAACATTTCATTTTACGAAAGTGACGAGGAATACTCATGACAATAGGTAGGAGGCGGCATGCTCTGGTGATTAAGCTGGCGAGTCACTTGATCTTTGATAAGTCACTAGTTCCATGATTGTTGATTTACTTGCAGAGAGCTTTCATCTTTCGTTCCATTGTGAACTGGAACTTGGCATAATCCCATCTGTCATCACCATCTTTGATGGTTTGGGAAGAATCACAGCTGAAGTTGGAACTCTGTCAATTGCTCCAATTAATCATGTTGACCTCTTCTTCTTTGCATTGAGGAAGAGGGTTGTCTTGTATGTGAGGTTGATCTGGTTTGGTGACCACGATTTCTCCGTTGTCTATCAGGTCCTGGATCTTGTGTTTCAAGGCCCAACAATCCTGAGTATCATGTCCAGGTGCCCCGGCATGATAAGCACATTTTCTAGCAGCATTGAAACCCCGTCCATTAGGGCTGGCTGGTGGAAGAAGATGTGAATTTTCTTCTACGTTGTCAGAAGATTTAAGATGTTCTCGAGGGTATCCCCTAAGGGTGTAAACACTCGAAGGTGTTTGACTTCTCCACCTTTGGGTATTGGAGGGTTTATAAACTGTGCTAGAAAGGGAGTTTAGTTTCTCCTTTGAATAGGCATGTTTTGATTGCCTTTTTGCCCCTGTAGTATCAGGGAAACATCTTCCTCTTTATTTTTATGGACCCTCAGGAAGTTGTTCCCATAATTTCCAGTTGGATGTGATCATGAATGACTTTGAGTGCAGCTAGGTCTTGAATCTTTCCGAACTTCAATCCCATCTCAGCCATTTCCCCATGTTTGACCATTTTAGAAAATGGTTTGCCAATGTCGTCTAAAACTCTCTCATAGAAGGGAGCTTCTTGTATGTCTATAAAAGTCATGACCATTTCTAATTCTATCATGGAAGGACTAACTTGGGCAGCCAGGCGTCTCCACCTCTGAGCATACTCTCTGAAAGACTCGTTAGACTATTTCTTGATCTTGGTAATTTGATACCGATCAGGAGCCATCTGAGTTTGAAAGCTGTATTGAGTGAGGAAAGCATGTGCCAACTCTTCCCAGCTAAGGATTTTGGAGTTGTCTAATCTTGTGTACCATGAACGGGCTTCTCCAGTTAGACTTTTTTGGAACAATTGTATTCTAAGCTTTTCGTCCTCTGCATAAGATCCAAGTTCTCCAATAAACACTTTTAAATGTGTGTAAGGATCTCCTAACCCGTCATATTTTTCAAAGTCAGGAGTTTTAAATTTTTCTGGATAATGAACCCCAGGAAAAATACACAGATCAGCATATGAAACACTCCCGTGTGTTTCAATTCCTTTGATAGCTTGAAGGGTCTCTTCCATTTGAAGGACTTTCTTTTTGATGTCACCAGTGTCTGGGTCTCCAGTGGGATGGGTAGCATCAAGAGTTTTGTTGGTTGTATCCAACTGCGGTTCAGGTATGGTAATGATCGGGATTCCTCCTTATGTGGAGGATTTAGCATGTACGGGTATTTTCTGACCATGTGTAGACTGGTGTAATTCTTTGAGTAGAACAGCCAAATCTGTAATTTATTTGCTTAATCCGTCGAATTCTTTGCGAGAAATTTGATCAAGTTCAGTCTGGTTGGATGATGACATGATTGACTGCAGGCCTGTTGCCTTTTTGGACTTTGAACGGGTAGTAGGTCCGATTGATTCCCTGCGAAAGACTTGCATACTTTAGCCTTTAAGGAATGTATACAATAACATGCTATGTGATGTGTCCATTTTAAGAATTTTTATCCTGCACAATGGGTGTCAGCTGTTTATAGCATGTTAATATGTATGTGTACACATTTCTTCATATTTCTCATTACATGGAGATAGATATGGAATGAAATTACAAGTAATTGTGTTTACAAGTAATTCAAATGAGAGCATGAAGAGACTTTCCTCCGCTTTGGGTTTATCAGAGGCTGACCTATCTTAGGTTACTCCCGCGGCTTTTTGGCATGAAGGTTCCCAAATCATCGCAATCTACTAGACGGGAAGTTAATCCGGTCTTTCAATTGGAGCGAATTTGGGTGGTGCCTTTCCTGAGCCTCAGAGAATTAGTCTTCTCACGAGTCCAGTAATCAAACACCGACGAGATAGCCTCCTGGTGGAGGGACCACACAACATACATTCACATACATCGCGTCTCACCGTATGATAATGATGACATGTGCGAAGCACTAATATGACAAGCAGATATGGTGCGAAGCACTAATATGACAAGCAGTTATGGTGCGAAGCACTAAGTGCAATAAGGAAATGCATTCGTACACATTCATCAAAATGTAAATGCAACATCCACACACAAGTAGATAATAGTTTTGAAAAGATTGTAATGGCAGCTTAAGTCCTCTTACTGGAGTCCCCAGCAGAGTCGCCACCTGTCAACGTCGGGATTTTTGGATGTCCCTTTCTGTTACTTGTTCTTTGGTGTTCTCATTTTAGGTGAGATTTGTTTGAAAAAATAAGTGAAAAAGGTCTGACATGTATAATGTCGACGATGGACTGTTAAGAGTCGCCAGTTAGTTTTTTAAATGGTTTTGTACCAACACAACCGAGAAAAGGTTTGCACATTGACCCAGTGACGTGACACTGCTATACGGGTCGGTGAAACCGAGATTCATTAGGGTCCAGGGACTTGGTTATGCGGGGGGAAGGTGTTAGGCACCCCCCGACATCCGTGTTACCACGGTGACCGCCTCTTTTCAAGAAACTATTATCTGAATGTGTGTGTGTGGGTCAATGTGCTGTTATTTGGAAGTAGTGTGAGCCCTCATTCGCACCTATATACACAGGGTTTGAATTTATGTAAAAATTCAATTTTTTAGCAAGATATGGCAGTGATGTTTTATAAAAGAGGTTTTTCAAACCCTGATGCTCAATAGTAATTGATACCTTTTACACTCCCATTTTATTAAGTGTTAGCTTGATTGATTTTATTTTGCCGGATCTGAGGCATCCATACGAAAATAATGTACAAAATAATGCCGAGCTTCCTTCAGGTATGGAAACTATCGAGGAAATTGAAGACACCGCAGAATAATTTACAAGTTGCTTATAAATTTGAAAATATCCATCACGGAACCGAATCTAGATCCAATAGTGAATCTGTGATCATATGATTCTAGGCGCACAAGATACCATAATTTGTATGAAAGCGATGGCGGTATATATATAAAAGTCTGTAAATATATATACACACATGATCACCAACCACGAAGCACCTCCAATGGGGATCGAAATGTAAATAAAGTCATTAAAAGCTATCAACCGCCACGGAGGAAACTCGAGGCGAGGATGAAACATAAATAAAAGTCAGAATACGTTCAACCGCCACGTGAAGAAAACTCAAAGTGGACGAAATGTAAATAAAGCGTAGTAAAAGCAATCAATCGCCACGAAGGAAACTCAGTAGATTTAATATATATATATATATATATATATATATATATATATAAAAGCAATAAACTCATGGGATGTAAAATCAAGCTCATCGAACAAAGTTCGACCACGATTCATATATATATATATATATATATATATATATATATATATATATATATATATATATATATATATATAAAAGCGAATAAACGCATTTAGGATGTAAAATCAAGGTCATCGAACAAAGTCCGACACACAATTAATATATATATATATATATTTAAAGCAAATAAACGCTCGGGCATCAAGTTCAGGCTCAATCGAGGCATAACTCGATAATGTTAGTCAATATATATATATATATATATATATACTATTAAAATCTAAAAGCGAACCTTAAAAGAAGCGAATTGAAGACTAAACCGTCGTCTTTGGTGTCTATGGCTATGGTTCGATCTGTTGCCATAGCCATGTAGTCTTTTGGCAAGGTTGAGTCGAATCATCGCCATAGACACCAAAGAAGACGATTTTAAATCTTTTGGTTCGCTATTTAAGGTTCGCTTTAGAGACTCTATATATATATATATATATATATATATATATATATATATATATATATACAGATGTAATGAAACCACTTTGATGAAGTCCGCAGTAAAAAAAGCAAACACGACTCTCGGCGTGTAGAAGGGTGTGTGCAAAGATGAAAGAAAGACTCTAAAGTGTGAGAAGGCTTACATTTGATTGCTAAAGAAGACTTCTATATCTTTAGAGTGGATAAACACTTGACTTTTATAGAGTACAAAAGGGCTATATATGAGCTCACAGTGTTTAAAAGGGAAAGTACAATCTGCGTGGGGTGAGTGCAGAGCAAATTGGGCAGGGCTTCCTCGCCTTTTTCTCTTACAAAATGGGCTGCCCAAGCCCTCTATTTATAGGCATTTTAGCCGCAGGTATACCTGCAGCTGAGCCGCGGGTGTACCAGAGGCAACTCGGGTGGGCCCGAGTTTATCTGCCTGTCGTCTCAAGCACGTGCACTCGAGCCTTTGTAATATCCACTTGAACTTTCAGAAGTGCAATCTGGGCATCCGTTTGAGGTATACAAGACCTATTTCAGACCGGCATTGTCGAGAGTTGTACGATGGCATGGGATTAGAGTTTGAACGAAGTCATTGAAGATGGGACGATGCCCTCCGGTCTTCAAGCTTCAACTTTCATCTGTTACCCCGCACAATAGTCACTCGGGATTGGTTAGCCTTATGGGACATCGTTATGTAGAGACGTGATGTGGCATCGTGTTGACGAAATGACAATGTTGCCCCTCACCGGTGTTATCACCGGATTAAATTTGATCATGACGTTGCTCGAGACTTACCGAGATTGAATTTGCTGCAATTTTTGAAGGTCCTCATTGTCACCTTTGAGGTGTGCCTGTCTTCCCGATGTTATTGTCGGGTTGGTGCAGTGTATCTCGTTGTGAGCGTCGAGATTGAAGCTGGTTGCATTTGAAACAAGCATTTCCAGGGTTATCGCCGAAATTGCATTCCTTGGGGCTATCACCAAGGTTGGTGGCTATTCCCATGGTTGGGACTGAGACTGGATACCTCGGGGTTATCTCCGAGATTAATCGGTCTTCTTCGGTGTGTGTTCCTGTATTGGATCTGCATGCTTCGGGGTTACATCCGAGGTTGGATTTGTTATAACCAAAGTGGGATATGGGGTTGATGATGAATTTCCGGTAGTATCCGGTATGGATTCGGATTGTCATTCAGGGTTCTCTCTTAAAAGACGAATCTGTCCTCCTGCAATGTTAGGGACAGTAGTACAGAAACTTTCGAGTGTCTACAATGGCCATCTCTCAATGTACCATACCCATATCACAATGAATTCACAATTGATAAAATAATTGTGAACACCCAAATCAATTAACTCACCGTGTCTCTATGTGACTTAGAATTAGTTAGGGTTTAAGTTCAAGTTCTCAAATGACTATGAGTGGTTCTTCGGTGTATCTCTATCCTTAGCTCGAATTATGGAATCTAACACCATGTAGAATCATAAACACAAGCTAATATGGTCAGATCTAAACTCATAATTCATTTCTCAATTTCATATGAATTATCTCGGTAATCAGTGATCAAGCAAATAGACAATTATAAAAAATCATAATAGACAATCCATACATAATCAATCAAATCTCCACAAAGAAGCATAAAAATCTGAATTAAACACTAAGATCTATTATAATCCCAAATAGAAATTAGTTCATAATAAATCAAAATCCATTATACACATTAGTTTATATATTGCAAGCCAAAAATGAGAAGAAAGAGAATCTATGGAATGAAAGATGCAAATTTGATTTCTCCTCTCCAATTCTGAACCTTCAATGTTGTGCAAATACTTCAAAACTCCCAAATCAAGCCCTAATTAAGCTAATCTAGAAGTTCAAAAATGAAAACTACTATAGATTCAAAGTAGAGAGAAGAGTATATACAAGGTTCTCTATATATTCCTCTATATTCCCTTAAAAGGAAATAAAAATGTCCTAGTATTAGTCTCCTAACTTGTAATGACCCCTCTTTCCAGAAAGAATACGATTGGTTCATTTAATGAAAAATCAGACATTTTGGCTTCAGAGGTGGCGCAATTGAGCTAATGTGTGTTTGAATGGTAGCAATTTGCGCTCAGCAACTTTAGCTTCTGGGTCGGGCTTAGTTGCATTCTCTTCCTTTATATTCTGGGCGCTGCTGCTATCTTCTTGTACTTCAGTTCATGTATTCCATGCTGCCATTATTGCTTCCCTTTCCTCATTACTTAGCTCCTTTGCTCCTACACACCAGTCTTCATAGATATCATACCTATTTTCCCTCCTTTACACGAAAGATGCCACCGAGCAAGTTCCCGCACATGCAACCTATAAAAAGGAAAGAAATGCATCAAAATCAACTTTAATAAATGAGATTAAGCAACAGTTATAGCAAGTTAGTATCCAATAAGTAGGTATAAAACCTACTTATCATTTTGCGCTTTGTCTAATATCATTTTACTAGAATATTGGTCTGAAGTTTCTTATTAAATTTTAATCTTTTCATGTCGTAGTACTATTCATCCCGAGGTACTATTAATACCAGATTACTATTCATCTAGAGTACTATTCAAGCCTAAATACTATTCACGATGGAATTTAGTTTTCTTTTCCTTGTCCAAGCTTTGGTGTATCTGTTTAAAGCAGTCTGTGGAAAATGAATCTTTTGATTAGTGTCTTCTTTTCTCTTCCAACGAGTCGTGGGCTTGCACATGTCTTCCACCAATGTGTCCAAGTCTGTCTCGAACTGCTTGGATTGTATCCATTATGTGGCTGCTTGGGATGGTGTTGGCAACCTAAACAGTTCAGTGATCGCTTGTGGAGTATAGAGAACTTGCTTGCCCCTAACGAAAGATATCTCATTCTGAGTCTAATGGGCTATAGAATTCTCTCACAATTTCCATTATGGCTGAGCATGGTGTGCATATAAATGATAATCACCCATGCTGCCTAATCTGTTCAAGAATCTTCCCATCGCCCTGACTGGGCTTAAGACCTCTTTCTGGTACAAATGTCTTTCCGACCAAGACATCTCAGTAGTAGTGCTGGGCGGAGAGGTTCACGAATTTAGATGGGTCTAAAGTATCCCTACTACTTCCCTCAACACTATCACTGCTGCTAGATGAAAATGGTGAAAGTAGTATGCACACAAGCCAATCATGTTTGATGATAAAGCATATACTTTGTAACAATCTTATTCATTTATTAATAAAAAGTATTAATTTATTAAAGGCTTTTAATTATCTACACGTGATCTTTGTTTTATAATATGTGATAAACCCATAGTTTTAAGCAACGCTTTTAGAATAATGATGATGATCATTCTAATGAGATCTAAATTCTTAGAAAGCTTAAAACTAAAATAGTTCCCAATCGTTGGATTACTAAATTGGGGATTAGTGAATCAGGATAGATTGGTACATCGTTGCTTGCTTTCATTGGATGAGGATGATTGATCTCATGATCATTTGTGTGGAGACACTAAAGCAAGTATGTAGGTGCTTATTAGAGAATAAGTTCATCGAACGTGGCTCACTAAGGAATACCTAATGGAGTTTTATTTGCTGTCAATAGGAATTCTGTAGTGATAGTAAGACAAGTAATCCTTGGACTTGAGATCATCATAGTATCTTGTGTATGATGAGTTATACTTTGACTTATTCCTTAAGACCCTTAGGGTATATCAAAGGGTATGCTTGGGTATAATAAGTTATACATGGAGATAATGTATGATCAATAAAGAATCTACCACTTCTAATAAAGAAGAGAAATGTCTATGTGATTCGATAAATGACAACCCAAAGAGTCCTTGGTTATAGGGCGAGAATGAAATTAGAAAGGAGTTTCTAATTTGCATTATTTGAGTTGTGCATTTAAGAGTCGTAAAATACATATAATTAAATAAAATAAGATTTGTGAAGTAATTCCATGTCTTATATTTAATTGGGACATTGTATGGTGGAAGGATTGAATTATGCAGTAACTATTTACTCAAAGGTTCTTTAATGATTAATGTTGAAATCTATATTATCCGGAAAGTCGTTGATCGTTAGGGAGGCTTATTCCTATCAGAGAATAAATATTATTTAAATAAATTAATTATTTAATTTATTTATTTAAATAAGATTAGAATTGTTCTAATTGATTTATTCACAATAGGTTTAATATGGAGAACCTAAAGGGTCACACCATAAAAGGAAGAATAATTATTTAAGAAGTTAATGGCATAATCGTAATAATATGTTATGTATATTTAATTTAATCTATGGTGATAGAATAAATTAAATAGCTTAATATTTATTATTTAATATTTTAGAAATATTAAATATAAATTAATAAGAGGAGTCTTATTAATATTATTACAATTATTATTATTTTAATTTCTAAAAGAGTTTAGAAATTAATTTAATATAAGTACTCTCATTTATTCCTAATAAGATTAGGAGGTTAAATTAATTAAAAGAGTTTAATTAATTATCCCTAATAAGATTAGGGAGCCTAATTAATTAAAAGAATTTAATTAATTAAATAAAACCCAATTTCTTAATTGTTAAGGAGGGTTGCCCACATCAATAAATAAGAGGAGTCTTATTATGGGTGGTGGGGGTTGTTGACTTTTTCAACATATGACATAATTCCAATTGTTGGAAGAGTACACCTTTTTCTATAGAGATAGAAAACTAGGGTTTAAGCCAAATACCCATCTTCTTGAATTTTCTTCTTCCTTGGTGGATCACCTCTAGAGGCCAAACATTTGGGTGGCTAACGTTGATCAAAGGAAGGAACCAAACCCGATGGATTCAAGATTGAACGCGAAAGGATTTGGAGGTGAACTTGTACCTGAGGAAGCTCGATCTTCAAGGGTATGATTTATTCTTTATCTTTTCGTTTAATTAATAATTGTGCATAAAGGGTGATCCGGGTATATGGTTTGTAAATTTTTTAACTCTGATTTTTATACGCTTCCGCACTTTTATGCAATTTGATTGCGCACATGAATATTACAAACCTAACAAATGGATGTGGTGTTCGGATGTCCTTTGGCATGGTTATGACTTGGAATTAATTGAACTGAGATGTGCTTGATGTGCAGACTACCACCAAACTGATTAAGAGCACCCCCAAACTGAATGAATGTACCTGAACACCTCTCTCAAACCTTATAGCAAACACTTGGTAGGTGGCTCAATTTTTCCTTTTTCTCTGTCTGATTACTATATGTGGAGTGAAATGGAATAACTAGGGTTTTTATATAGGGGAGAGAGAGTGTGTGGAATTTGATTTGGTGTGAATTTGTATAGGGATTGAGATTTGGAATGTTTGAAGTTGAGTAGGATTAGGGCTTATCAGCTCTGTCTTGAGAGAGTAGGAAAACTAGAAGCTGTATTTGAATGGGATTAAACTGCTGGTGCGGGTTTTATTTTAAAAAAGGAACTGGCGCTTGGGCGCAGCTGCGCCTAGTTTATCTTGGAATTGGGCACAGCTAACCTCCATGGATTTTTTCTAAAAATTGCTGAAGGGCTGCGCTCTCTGGCAGTTCAATATGGGCGGAGTTGCGCCACCCTGTACCCAGATAACCTTATATTTTCTACTTGTTCTGACTTTGCACACTGTCACCAACTTGATTATACCTGAAAGAGAGATCAAAAATGGGCTATCAAACTAAACTTAACTCTATCAAAAATGCACTACTGACATATATTTAATCTTATCAAAAATGAACTGTAATGATCAAAACGCCAAGAATTAAACATAGGGGGAAGAAAAATTTAGATATTGAACAAGAATTAAATAAGGGGGAGAAAAGAGTGAATGGGGTGCCTCCCATCAAGCGCTAGATTTATAGTCGTCTAGCTTGACTATCTCTTGGTTCATCATGGGTTGGATAGGACAATTAAAGACTCTTGGCAATCGAACTAGCCTCCCTAATAATGTTTCAAACACTGCCCATTAACCTTAAATAGGTTTTCAGGATCCTTACCTACTATTTCAATGGCGCCATGAGGGTATACAGTCTTTACCACAAAGGTTGAGTTTACCCGGGAATAGTCTAAGTCTTGAATTGAACTACAAAATAGCTTAACCCAGTTCAAACTTCCTGTCCAAGATTTTCTAATCATGCCATCTTTTTACCTTTTCCTTGTACAGTTTTGACATCTCATATGCTTGTAGATGGAATTCATCAAGTTTGTTTAATTGGAGAAACCTCTTTTCCCTTGCAGTTGTGAGATCAAAATTCAATTTCTTGATAGCCCAAAATTCTTTGTGCTCTAACTCCACGGGAATATGACAAGCCTTTCCATATACCAACTGATAAGGCGACATGCCGATGGATGTCTTGTAGGAGGTCCTATATGCCCAAAGTGCATCATTAATTTTCATGGAGCAATCCTTCCTCGATGGATTCACAATCTTTTCTAAAATCCTTTTCACTTCCCGATTAGACACTTCTACTTGGCCACTTGTCTGGGGGTGATAAGTAATAGCAATTCTGTGATTCACCCCATACTTAGCTAATAAAGTTGTGAAGTATTTGTTGCAGAAGTGGCTTCCTTCGTCATTGATTATAGCTCTATTAGTGCCGAATCGAGTGAAGATATTTTTTTGAAGAAATTTTAAGACTACCTTGGCCTCGTTGGTTGGTAAAGAAATGGCTTCCACCCATTTTGAGATGTAGTCGAATGCCAACAAAATATAGAGGTTGCCGAAAGAATAAGGAAATGGCACCATAAAGTCTATCCCCTATACATCAAAGATTTCCACTTCCAAAATTAAGTTTAGTGTCATCTCATTGAAAGTAGTATGCATGCAAGCCAATCATGTATGATGATAAAGCATATACTTTGTAATCAATCTTATTTATTTATTAATAAAAGAATTATTTATTAAAGGTATTTATTTATCAACATGGTGTTGTTTTAATAATATGTGATATACTCATAGTTTTAAGCAATGCTTTTAGAATCATGACGAGATCATGCCAATGAGATCTAAATTCTTAGATAACTTAAAAATTAAAATGTTCCCAATCAATGAATTACTAAAAATGGGGTTTGTGAATCCAGATAGATTGGTACATACGTTGCTTGCTCATTGGATGAGGATGATTGATCTCATGATCATTTGTGTAGAGACACTAAAGCAAGTATGTAGGTGCTTTTTGGAGAATAAGTCCAATGAACGTGACTCGCTAAGGAATACCTAATGGAGTTTTACTTGCCTGTCAATAGGAATTCTTGAAGTGATAGTAGTACAAGTGATCCTTAGACTTGAGATCATCATAGTATCTTGTACATAATGATTTATACTTTAACTTATTCCTTAAGACCCTTAGGGTATATCAAAGGGTATGCTTGGGTATAATGAGTTATATATAGAGATAATGAATGATCAATAAAGAATCTACTACTTCTAGTAAAAGAAGAGATATGTCCTATGTGATTCGATAAATGACAACCCAAGAATCCTTGGCCGTGGTGGAATGAAATTAGAAAGTAGTTTCTAATTTAAATTTATTTGGAATTGTGCATTTGGGAATCGAAATACATATAATTAAATAAAATATGACTTGATAGTAATTCCATATCTTATATTTAATTGGGACATTATATGATGGAATGATTGAATTGTACGGTAAATATTTATTCAAAGGTTCTTTGATGATTGATGTTGAAATCTATATTATCTGGAAAGTCGTTAATCACTAAGGAAGCTTATCCTTATTGTAGAATAAATATTATTTATTTAAATAAATTAATAGTTTAATTTATTTATTTAAATGAGAATAGAATTATTCTAATTGATTTATTCACAACCAGTTTAATATGGAGAACCTAAAGGGTCACAAAGACATAAAATGAAGAATAATTATTTAATAAGCTAATGGCATAATCGTAATAATATGTTAAGTGTATTTAATTTAATCTATGGTGATAGAGTAAATTAAATAGCTTAATATTTCTTATTTAATATTTTAGAAATATGAAATATAAATTAATAAGAGAGTCTTATTAATATTATTACAATTATTATTATTATTTTAATTTCTCAAGGAGTTTGGGAATTAAATTTAATACTAGTACTCTCATTTATTTCTAAAAAGATTAGGAGACATATTCATTAAAAGAGTTTAATTAATTATTCCTAATAAGATTACTGAACTTAATTAATTAAAGAAATTTAATTAATAAAATAATACCCTTATTTCTAATTAGATTAGAAGGGTTAACTGATATATTTATAAGATGAGTCTTATATCAGATATCACGTAACGTGATTCCAATTGTTAGAGAGTACGCCCTTTTCTATAGAGAAAGAAAACTAGGGTTTTAGCCAAAACACCCTTCTTCCTTATTCTTTTTCTTCCTTGGTGGATCACCCCTAGATGCCAAACGCTTGGGTGGCTAACGTTGATCAAAGGAAGGAATTAAACCCACGTATTCAAGGAGGGCATAAAGGATTAGGAGTTGAACTTCTACCTGAGGAAGCTCGTGTGAGACCCCGAATTTTATGAAATGAAAGTATTCTATTTTCTTATACTTATTATTTTATTTAGTAAATGGTTAAATTGATAAAGGTTAAAGTTAAGGGTGACATGTGAAAATTTTATAAAGTAAGCATGTGATATAAAATATTCGTTGAGTCGGGAAATATTCGATTGGTCGGGGAATATTCGTACGACGGCACAATCATTGGTGGACCCAACAACGAAAGTATTGTCGTAGTTAGAAAATGACGTAATTATCTTTTTATAAAAATAATAGCGAAAGTTTTACCGTTAAAATGTTGAACTACCCGGTGGTAAAAGTACATTAATACGCGTGGTTGCATAGTAGCACACGGTATTGATTATTGATGCTTACGTGAGAAGTCACTCAGTTATACTCAATTATTACTATAGTAATTGCTGCATAATATCTCTAATATCATTGATTCAATTATTGTCATAGTATCATCTACATCATATTTTATATTATTAAAACAATAATTGAGACGACAAGTTGTTCATATTATTATTTGTATTATTGACGATGTCTAGAAAGTTCTGTCGAGGAAAGGGGTTAGGTTATTTAATTGCGCGCCAATAGGGAGAAATCCTTATCGAAAAGCCCCTTTTTTCTTGGGAATGATCTGGTTGTTAAATATTGTGAGTTATAATATTAATGATAAATAAGTTCATGTTGATTAAAGATGAAATTGATATTTTCATTGTGTTGGGATTATTAGTGTTAGTGGAAATCGACATTTATTTCGATAAGATTATATTGACCAATCGGGTAATTAATCGGATAAATGAGCAATTAATTGCTATTAATTCACATGCTTATAACTATTTGTTCAAATGTGTGTACTATTGATTCACATGCATGTGCTATTAGGGGAAGTGGTTCAAGATTGATAATACTTGCATGACTAAATTAAAAATGGAGGTATACATGAAGGTACTATACTGTAATTATTTTTTCACATGTATAAAACTATTTATTCACATGAATGTACTATTGATTCACATAATGTACTATTAGGGGAGGTGGTGCAAGTTTGATAATACTTGCAGGACTAAATTAAAAATGAAAGAAAAGATGAAGGTATTATACTGTAATATTTCAAGCCCCAAAACGTGCAATTATCGAAATTATGTTTTTCTATAAATAAAAGCTCATTCTTCTTTCATTCTCACCAATTCACTAAGACTCACAAGAGCAATTTAGAGAGAAAAGCTATAGAGAGAAAAGCTATAGAGAAAAAGAAGAAGAGAAGTCTGTTACTTCACTATTCCAGTATCCAGTCTTCTTCTAAGGTAAGTGATATTATTTGTTGTATTCTTAAGGGGTATTATTAATTCATATTCAGAAGAGATATTATTTTTCTTATTCGTATGGATATTTTCTTCGTTCAATATTCGTATGAAATAATATTTTCTTCCATACTCTGTAGTATATAAATAATATTATTTTGTTTCGTGATCCTACTTCTACACTCATTTTGTTGAAGTATTGTTTCTATACTCTGTGAAATTAGTAGAATATCCTTTATATTTGCACTTCATCCAGTATCTTTTCATGGAAATATTATTCTGAGCTTTCTTGATAATTATTGATATTTCATGCCGAGATACTATTCACGAGTTACTATTCATGAGTTACTATTTACGAGTTACTATTCACTAGATTACTATTCACTCGGGTATTCGGGGCACTTTTCGTGCCGGAGTACTATTCATGGGTTACTATTCACTCGAAGTTATTATTCATTTCTAATATTATTCATTCTTTGAATTATTGGGGGCTTTTTTTATCTTGCAGAGTATTTATTTCGAAGTATTATATTCGAAGATATTATTCACAGGATACTATTCACCCAAAAGATATATTTTTTTTCTGTCCAAATTATTTTTGATACATGAATATTATTCTTGAATTTTACTCCACAAAACAGTATCATGTTGACAATTTGGATATTTTTAAACTCTGGATAAATTTAAAGTCGTTAATGTTTATCCTTGATTTCGTTTGATTAATGCTTATATCATTGTCATCATCCCCATGCTTATATTGTGATGAAAGTCATCTTTGGCTTACGTGCATAGACGAACTGTTGGTTATTGGTTTAACAGTTGTATGTCTTTGGCCCGTAGTGCAAAGAAGAACAGTTGATTGATATCTTTGGTCGTAGTGCAAAGATGAACTGTTGATTGATAGCTTTGGCCTGTAGTGCAAAGATGGACAGGTGTATGACATGATCATGACCACTGGTGATACTAACGAATATCCTTGGCCGTAGTGCATGGATAATTTTATGATGAGATTGGTAGGATCATGACCATTAGTTAACAATTGAATGTCTTTGGCCGTAGTGCACTGACAGGCAATTGATTGGTATGATCATGGCCATTAGTTTTATAGTTGAACATCTTTGGCCCGTAATGCAAAGATAGACAACTGATTGGTATCATCATTGTTATTACATTTGAATATCTTGAGCCTTTGGGGTAAGGATATTGAGTGAACGTTCTATTAAGCCTTTATGGCAAGGAATTACTGTTGATTCACATTGTTATAAACATGAATTGTGAATTTAACTAAAATCATTGGTGGTTCAAGTGAAGACAAGTGATGAAAGTTCTCTTTATCTTGGGTATAATAAAGAACTATTAATGGGTATTACAGCGATAATATTTATGATAAACTTTTTAAATCATAAAAGATAGTAGATATCATGCTCTACTTGACTCTTCTAATGGATTGCTCGTTCCGCTGCTGTTATTAATCTAAAATTTGTTGTCTATTATATTATATCAGTTGTTATACTGTTGAAGGCTAATGATAATTTATTCTGCATTATCTTAGTCATAATATTTCTTGTTGGGCTAGTTGAGCTCGCCCTTTTCTTTCACTGTTCTCTTCAGGAAATGAGAATATAGCTGGGACAAGTCAGGGAATGGAGTGACGGTCCAGATGGTTGTTTTAGTAGTCCTCACTATTCTGTGAAATAGTGTAATAATAATTGTAATGAGGACTTCATTGACTGTGGATATTGTCTAGAAGAAAATATTCGTTTAAAAGCTTAGCTATGTTTAGTCGTATTTTTACACGACAGTTGTATTAAAGAAGTTTGTATTTGATTTTTGTACCATGTATTTGGCGACTCAAGATGGGTGATGTATACTTATTTTGGGGGCGTCACAGCTCGGATCTTTAAGGGTATGATTCTGATTCTCTTACTCTTTTATAAACTGATAATCAATCACAAGAATGATCTTGGTTTATGGTTTGTAATTTTTTTTAAAATTCTGTTTTGTTACGTTTTCACTTCATTTTTGTGATTTAATTGCATATACTTGTTTCTAGAAAACCTAACTATGGTATCATAGCCATTCTTGTGCTAATTATCAGTCTTTTTGATTCCATGTATGTAAAATATGCGATTGGATCAGATTTCGTAGGCAGCGAAAAGTTTTTTACATTTCTCTGACGACGCATGCCTTGAAGACAAATCTCGATTCATTTCGGAGCGCTTGATTCTTGTAGATTACCCAGATCTGATGTCTGGATGAACAATAGCAGAGATGTGCCGTTACCAGAAATTAGATTACGGCTTTGAAGCCTTGGTGCATGACCCGATTCATTTTGGGCTTAGCTGGGCACTTGGGCAGAATCTGAAAAACTTTTGTTTTTCTTTAATTAAATAAATAGTTTATTTAATTGATAATAGTTTAAAATAAAGGTTTTTATTTTATCTGAAATATGATTTCAGATTGCTAAAATTAAAGAGTTTAATTTGGATTTGGTTTTTGATTAAAATAAAAGCGTTTATTTTATTTCAAAAGTAAAGTTTAACAAACTTTTGCGCATTAATTGATATTAATGCATATATGGAATGAATTTATTATTCATGAGATAAATGTTATTTATTAATACATATGTTGATATGTATGATAATAAATGGAATTGATTATGGACTATGACCAATGTGATTGGATTTTATTTTGAATGGATGCTTGAATGTATGGGTTTTATTAAATGGGGTCTGCGTACCTCGTCTTTTCTTGTTTTATTCTTGTTGTAAATTCTATTCTCTCTTATGTACTTCCCATTGACTACTGATCAAGGTTTCTATTTAAATTAAATAGTTTATGCAATAGGAATTAGTTAGAATTTCTCGAAGAACCGGAGATCAAGGAGCAAGGAGTGCTTGAAGACCCGTTTGTAATGGAGCTCGAGTTTAAATGTAATAGTTATATTTAAATATTAATTCTTGCACCCTAGGGTTTGACCTTTTGGTTCACTTGGTGGCTCTAGTGAACAAAACTAGAATAAAAATTCATAATCAATCCGTGTAGAATAATATAGTATTCTATATGTGCATGCTAATATTATATATATATATATATATATATATATATATATATGTGTGTGTGTGTGCATACATACATAGCGCATAGATGCCGCTAAATAAGATGAGACAAATAATAACAAACCCCTCAAAAAAATTATATTAAGTTGCAACGTTCAAAGATATTTGAAAAATATCGAACGTCGCCTTCTAGCATGATAAAAATAGTAGAGCATTGAATATTTAATATGAGTTTGTCGTGCGCACACAAGGCAAGTATTAAATATTTGAGATATTATTTTTATTACATATGATGTTTATAAGGAATTGAACATTACCGCTTTGTTGTGCACATACAAGGGTTATAGTTTTCTCTTCACTTATATGGAGATGCTGGGTATGACTCAACTTACATTATTTTAGTTCGGATGTGCACACACTTGACCATTATGATTTAAGATGCAAAATATAAAGAGTTACATGATGATGTAATTGACAAGAGTTGTCTACCTATTCATTTATATATAGTTTATTGTGCACACACAAGGCTATATACATTTGAAATGGGATCCTTATTCTCACTAGCATATCTTTAATTAGATATTACCGAACTATATATTGAGGGTAATATAGTTTGAAGAAAATAGTGGGAGATACCAATATTAAATTAAGAACTAATTTATTTTGGTAAAATAAATTAATTAAATGAATGTTTGCTAAAAATGTTGTTTTTCACATGTAGAAATTTGAAAATGTCACACTCACTAATTTCACTACATAGCATACTTGATGCTAACAAACTGGCCGGACTGAATTTAACGGAATGATTAAGGAATCTGAGAATTGTTCTCATTGCTGAAAAGATTTCTTATGTCCTAAATTTACACGTCCCTGACAAACTTACTGAAAAAGCCTTTGAGGAAGAGATTTCTACTTTTAAGAAGGGGCAAGATAATGCATCTATGGCTCAATGCATCATGCTCGCATCCATAAGTAACAAGCTTCAATGTAAGACCCCAACTTTTATGAATAAAGATAAATTTTCTATAAATATCATTTTTTGAATATTATGGAATGAATTTGATATAATGTTATAGTTGTGGGTAATATTTATAAATTTTGCAAAGTACGCAAGTTGTTATATAATATTCGATTGGTCGGGGAATATTCGTTTTAACAGGGAATATTCCTACAAAGGCACAATCATTGGTGGACCCCACAACGAAATTATTGTCGGATTGAGAAAACGACAAAAAATACTTTATGAAAATAACGGCGGAAGTTTTACTGTTAAGCTGTTGAAACACCGGTGTTAAAAATACGATGAATGGCGTAGTTGCATACGTAGCTTTTACGGTTTTGATTATTGATGTTGATGTGATAAGTCACTCGGTTTTGTTTTATTGGTATTATTAATGTAATAAAATAGAAAAGCTTTTTATATAAAAGCAGAATACTTTTATAAAGTTATTCGTTTTATTAGGCTAATAGTAAAACTTTTTATATAAAAGCAGAATATTTTTATAAAGTTATCATTTTATTAGACAATAATTAGAATATATTATATTTTATTATGCATAGTGTTTGCATAATAGTACTGCATAGTGTTTTCATAGTAAAATCTTTTATAAAGTTATTCGTTTTATTATATTATAAATAGAATATATTATATTTTATTTAAAAGATTTTGCTTTAAATATGGATGAGTCAGATTAAAAGTAAATCAATCTCGAATTGATTCATTAGTTAGTTCTTATGCGGTCCATTTTTCTATAAATAGAAGCTCATTCCTTCATTATTTCTTACGAATTCACTTTGAAACTAGAGAGAGAAATTATAGAGATGCTTTATAGAAAAGTATTACGCTCCTTCCCTACTCTTTATTCAGGTTTCTTTTTACGGTAAGGGATATTATTTGTTGTATACTCGTAAAGGGTATTATTTCTTTTGTATTCATGAAGAGAACTTCTGTTATTCCATTCTTTATTATTCTGCTAGAATAACTAGTATACGTGGACTACCCTATACTTGGCGACATTCTTCTAATATTCCGTCTTTATTATTACATTTGGAACATCCTATCGTGCGTTTTCTTGGGACACGGTTCCGTCTTTATTATTATTACATTGGAATATTACATACGTGCGTTTACTGTGGGACCGGTTCCGCTTTTTATTATACTACATTGGAACATCCCGCTTGCGAATTTCCCCGACACGGTTCCGTTACATATTAATCTGTTGGAATAACACATGTCATGCTAATACCGCATGCGTGGTGATTTCTTTTGTTATTCCATTCGTTGTTATACTCGGTTGGTTAAAGTTTTGACTTCTATACTCCATGAAATTAGTGGAATATCCTTGATATTTGTGCTTCATCCAATATCTTTTCATGAAAATATTCTTACGAGCATTCTTGAATTTTTCTCTACAAAGCGATGATCGTGTTGACAATTTGGACGTTATTGGTTCATGGATAAATTAATTCTTGAACTTGTTTTATTGAATTCTTATATCATTGTCATCATCCTCATGTTTATATTATGTTGAAAGTCATACGTGCTTTTGTAGTGCATAGATGGACTTGGTATGATTATGACCGAGGAGATTATTCGATTGTAATCTTGGTAAGTAATGTTACAAATGATGTGGAAAAAGTCCTCATTGGCCCGTAGTGCATTGATGGATAGTTGTTGGCATGATCATGACCATTAATGAATACATAAATATCCTTGGTGCGTAGTGCATGGATAATTTGTGGTCGTGATCTTGAAGAATATCCTTGGGTAGTAGTGCGAGGGTGATTCGATGATGTGGATTATTTATTAAAATTTGAGTCCAATGATAAAAGTCATGAAAAACCTTTTAAATCATAGAAGATAGTAGATTTTATTCTCTACTTAACTCTTCTAATGGATTACTTGTTCCGCTACAGTTAAAATTGATGTTTGTTATATTTTATCAGTTTAACACTGTTGAAGGCTAATGATAATTTGTTCGCATTATCTTAGTCATAATATTTCTTATTGGGCTAGTTGAGCTCACCCTTTCTTTCTTTATTTTCTCTTGAGAAAATGAGAATATATTTGGGACGAGTGGGAGCGGAGTGATGGACCGGATGATAGTATTAGTAGTCCTCACTATTTTGTTAAATAGTGTGACAATAAATGTAATGAGGACTTATTACGAGAGTGGATATTATGTAGAAGATAGTATTTGTATTAAAACTCACAGCTCTCTTGTTGTATATTAAAGATTGTATTTGTATTCTGTACCATGTATTTGGCGACTCAAAATAGGTGATGTATACCTATTTTGGGGGCGTCCCAGTTGGTATCAAAGCTTAGGGATATGATCCCTGGCTAAGATGTGAGAATAGAACTAGGAGGGGAGAGACGGGAAATTCCTTTGCTAGTATGACCTACCTAAGTTTTGGTATTTAATTGGTCGGTCAGAATATAGGGATAATATGTTACATGTCAATTAACCTTTTGTTTTGTGGCAGTATCTTAAAATGACATCCGAGAATGTTGAGAATAGCAATGGAGCACAGGCGACCATTGATTCACTACATCAATAATCAGGATAATGTGCATCAGGAAGGCGACAATCATCATGCAAACAACAACACTAACCAAATGATGAATGATAGAATGTTCAGAGGCTTTTTGCAGTTCATGCAACAGCAGGCGAGAGCGGCTCCTGTCCAAAATATAGGTGGAACCACTAGAAACTCTCGAACGGTCACCGCTAAACAGTTCAAGGAGCTGGGACCACCGAAGTTTATTGGAGAGCCAAAACCACTTAAGGCGGAAGCATGGATAAAGCAGATCATCAAGATATTTGATGTCTTGGGATGCTCCGAGGAGCAAAAGGTTCCCTTTGCCGCCTTTATGTTGCGAGGAGAGGCAGATTACTGGTGGGAATCGGTAAAGCATACTCAATCTGCCGCACTGAAAATGTCTTGGGAGAAGTTCCAAGAACTATTCAACGACAAGTACTTTCCCGAAAGTATTCGTCACATGAAGGAGGTGGAGTTAATCAAGTTGGAACAGAATAATATGACCGTGTCGCAGTACGAAGCAAAGTTTACCGAGTTGTCCCGGTTTGCATCCCACTTGGTGGATAATGAAGAGAGAATGACGCGGATGTTTTTAAGAGGTTTGAAGCTGGAGATACGTCAACATCTTATTTCTCCTAAACTGTGTTTGTATTCAGATGTTGTAAATAGGGTTCAGTTAGTGGAGCGTGATAACGAGTCAACGCAACCAAAAAGAGAGAAATTTAAGAAATGATAATACCAATGAGAAGCGATCATCGAAGCGGTGACAACAAGCGTGGAGGAATCAACAAAAGCGAATGGTAACCACCGGTGGTAATCAGTACAAAACAATAAGAATGGACATTTCAAGAAGAGGAGATTCAATAATGATGGAAAGGCGTCGACCAAAGACCCGTTGTTAAAGAAGGAGAACGACCACCTATCATATGCTTCAAATGCGAAGGGGAGGGACACATCAGTCCAAACTACGCGATGCCATCCAAAGCATGTTATAATTGTGGAAGAGAAGGTCACTTAGCCCGATTTTGTCATTCACCGAAGACAAGTTCAGCTAGGATGGAGGCACCAAAGGCCGTCCCAGAAAAGTTAAAGCCGGTAGTGCAAGGGAGAGCGTTTGTTGTGACCTCCCAGAAAGCAAGAAACCCGAATGAGGTCATCACAGGTAAACTTATCATAAACTCTAGCGAAGTCTATACTTTATTTGATATCGGTTCTACCCATTCTTTTATTTCTCCTACTTGCGCTCAACGATTAAATTTGACTCCGGAGAAATTAGACTTTTACTTATCTGTGGAAACTCCGTTGGGAGAAACCTTCATTACATTCACTGTTTATAAGTCTTGTTTGGTTCAAATCGGTACCCTCACATTACCTGTCGATCTTATTTCATTGAAAATACTTGCATTTGACGTGATTATAGGGATTGATTGGTTAACTACTCATCATGCAAAAATTGATTGTTTTTGTAAGGTTGTTAGCTATCATATTCCTAATCAACCTATTATGCGAATTAAAGTGACTAAACCATTAAAATCAATCACGGTCATCTCAAGCCATAAAGCTATTCGTTTATTAAAAAACGGATGTCAAGCTTTCTTAGCCCACGTCACATATCTAAACAAAAATACATCAATTTTGAATGATATTTCTATTGTTAATAAATTTCCTGACGTATTCCCTGAAGAACTTCCTGGCCTACCCCCAGAGCGTGAAATTGAATTTTGTATCGACCTTGAACCCGGTACAAAACCCATTTTCAAAGCCCCATATCGAATGGCTCCTATTGAACTTCAGGAGTTAAAGACCCAACTGCAGGAATTGTTAGACATTGGCTTTATTCGTCCTAGTACTTCTCCTTGGGGTGCTCCTGTTCTATTCGTGAAAAACAAAGATGGGAGTATGCGACTTTGTATTGATTATCGGGAGTTGAATCATGTCACCATCAAAAATAGGTACCCATTACCACGTATTGATGACCTGTTTGACCAGTTGCAAGAAGCCAAATTCTTTTCAAAGATTGATCTTCATTCTGGATATCACCAATTGAAGATTAGAATCGATGACATTCCAAAGACGGCTTTCAGAACTCGGTACGGGCATTATGAATTCCTAGTCATGTCCTTTGGATTGACTAATGCTCCTGCTACCTTCATGGATATGATGAACCGAGTATTCAAGGAATATTTGGATCACTTTGTGGTCGTCTTTATTGATGAAATCCTTATTTATTCCAAAAGCCGTGAAGATCATCAGAAAGCAACACTTGAGGTCGACACTCCAAAAGCTTCGTGAATACAAGCTTTATGCCAAGTTGAAGAAATGTGAGTTCGGCTTGAGGAAGTAGCATTCCTTGGGCACGTAGTATCAAGTCATGGAATATCGATTGACAAGAAAGATTGAAGCAATTCAAAGTCGGGAAGCAACCTAAATCAATGACCAAGAAGTCGTAGCTTTCTCAACTTATTTGGTTATTATCGGAGATTCATGGAAGATTTTTTCGAATAGTTGCTCCATTAACTCAAATTGACTCAAAAAGATACAAAGTTCGGTTGGAGCGAAGAATGTGAGAAGAGTTTTCAAGAACTCAAGAGGAGACTCATTTCAAAGACCTGCTCGATAATACCATCCGGCTTGGAGGATTTGTCGTCTCATGGTGATGCTTCGGGTAAAGGGTTGGGATGTGTTCTCATGCAACATGGGAAAGTCATAGCCTTTATGCCTCAAGACAACTCAAAGAATATGAGAGGAATTATCCTACTCATGACCTAGAGTTTCTGTTGTTGTCTTCAGACTTAAAATTTGGAGGCATTACTTGTATGGGGAGAAGGTGGAGATCTTTACGGATCATAAAAGCCTCAAATATTTCTTCACTCAAAAGGAACTCAACATGCGACAACGACGTTGGCTTGAACTTGTTGAAAGATTATGATCATACCATCCAATACCATCCCGAAAAGCGAGCGTGGTAGGCGACGCATTGAGTAGAAGATCATATGCAAGCACGAAAGTGCGATATTGTCAACACAAAAAGCCCATTTTGTGTGACTTGCAAAGGATGGAGATAGAGTTAAAGACTCAGGGACCCATGTGATGATGGCAAATATACGAGTAGAACCAACTTTAATTGATAAAGTTAAAGCTGCTCAAGCTACAGACATGGAGCTGATGCGTATGAGGAAGAAAGTGCAAGAAGGTGATATGCCGGAAGCAAGAATCGATGAAGAAGGAATACTTCGAGTCAAATCCAGACTTTGTGTTCCTAACAACCCTAATTTAAAGTATAAAATCATGATGGAGTCGCATAACACACCGTTTTCAATCCATCTTGGGAGTACCAAAAGATATCATGATATTCGTCACACATTTTGGTGGAGCAATATGAAGATAGAGATAGCGTTGTTTATCTCAAGGTGTCTAACTTTTCAACGAGTTAAAGCGGAGCATCAAGTACCAAAAGGTCCATTGCAACCACTTGAAATTCGAATGGAAGTTGGAGCACATTACCATGGATTTCGTTACCGGTTTTCCTAAGGTTTCTCAAGGTATAGATGCGATTTGGGTCATTGTTGATAGATTGACCAAGTCTGCTCATTTCCTACCAATACGAGAAACATATACACTTGAACGTCTTGCTCGTATGTACATAAACCAGATTGTAAGACTGCATGGGATGCCAGTATCCATAGTTTCTGATCGAGACCCAAGATTCACTTCACGATTTTAGGTTAGTTTGCAGAAAGCTATGGGCACAGATTTACGATTTAGCTCGGCGTATCATCCTCAGACGGACGGACAGTCGGAGAGGACTATTTAAACTCTTGAAGATCTATTAAGACTAGGTGTCCTTGATTTCAAGTGAAGTTGGGACAAGTTCTTACCATTGGTGGAGTTTTCCTACAACAATAGTTATCAAGCAAGTATTGGCATAGCTCCATTTGAAGCGTTGTATGGAAGAAAGTGTCGTTCTCCAGTATGCTGGGATGAGGTGGATGAAGCAACGTTGTTGGGACCGGAGTTGGTACGTATGACTACGGAAAAGATTCAAACGATCTGGCAACGTATAAAAACCTCACAAGATCGACAAAAGAGTTATATTGATCTTCATCGAAAGGATGTGGAATTCGATATAGGAGATCATGTGTTGTTACGTGTTGCTCCATGGAAAGGAGTTATGAGATTTGGAAAGAGAGGAAAGCTCAATCCTCGATTCATCGGTCCATTATTAATCCTCGATCAAGTAGGAACTGTGGCCTATAGACTCGCTTTACCGCCAAGTATGTCTCGTGTTCATAACGTTTTCACATATCCATGTTACGTAAATATGTGAAAGACCCGAACCACATTATTGAGTTAGAACCGGACAAAATAGCGGAAGATTTGATGTATGAAGAGGTTCATGTTCAAATCTTGGATAAGAAGGAACATATTCTATGCTCCAAGGTTATACCTCAAGTTAAAGTTTTGTGGAGAAACCATGATGTTGAGGAAATGACTTAGGAGTTAGAATCTGAAATGAAATCAAGGTATTCTTACCTCTTCGACATACCAGGTACGTACCCTAATTTCGAGGGCAAAATTTCATAAGAAGGGGGGAGGTTGTAAGACCCCAATTTTTATGAATAAAGATGAATTTTCTATAAATATCATTTTTTGAATATTATGGAATGAATTTGATATAATGTTATAGTTGTGGGTAATATTTATAAATTTTGTAAAGTACGCAAGTTGTTATATAATATTCGATTGGTCGGGGAATATTCGTTTTAATAGGGAATATTCGTGCATAAAGGCACAATCATTGGTGGACCCTTATTAACGGAATTATTATCGGATTGAGAAAACGACAAAAAATACTTTTTTATGAAAATAACGGCGGAAGTTTTTAGTTAATTGTTGAAACACCGGTGTTAAAAGTACAAAATACGATGTCTGGCGATTGCACAAAGATAGATACTACGGTTTTGATTATTGATGCTAATGTGATAAGTCACCGCTTTTGTTTTATTGGTATTATTAATGTAATAAAATAGAAAAGCTTTTATATAAAATGAGAATACTTTTATAAAGTTATTCTTTTATTAGGCTAATAGTAAAACCTTTTTTATATAAAACATAATACTTTTATAAAGTTATCATTTTATTAGACAATAATTAGAATATATTATATTTTATTATGCATAGTGTTTGTATAAGTACTGCATGATAGTGTTTGCAGATAGAAAAATCTTTTATAAAGTTATTCGTTTTATTAGATTATAAATAGAATATATTATATTTTATTTAAAAGATTTTGCTTTAAATGTGGACCGTCGATTAAAGTAAATCAATCTAAATTCAGATTCATGAGTTAGTTAGTTACTATGCAGATCCATTTTTATATAAATAAGCTCATTCCTTCATTATTTCTTACGAATTCTTTGAAACTACAGAGAGAGAAATTATAGAAGTTTATAGAAAAGTATTCTCGCTCCTTCCCTACTCTTCTATTTAGTTTCTTTTACGTTAAGGGATATTATTTGTTGTACTAAGTAAAGGGTATTATTTGTTTTGTATTCATGAAGAGAACTTACGTTATTCCATTCTTTATTATTCTTTGGAATAACCAAAGTTATATGTGGACTACCCTATACTTGGTGACATCCTTCTAATATTTCATCTTTATTATTACATTTGGAACATCACGCATACAATGCTTTCTGTGGGACTGGTAAAATCTTTATTATTATTCTCGTTGGAATATCTTGTCTATGCGTTTCTGTGGGACCGTTCCATCTTTATTATTATTACATTGGAATATCACATCGTGTGTTTACGCGGACTGGTTACATCTTTATTATTACATTTGAACATCTCGCCGGTGTGAATTTAATTCGACCTCTTTCCATTACTTATTAATCTGTTGGAATAACTCGTGCTCATGCAAGTACCGCATGCATGGTGATTTCTTTTGTTATTCCATTCGTTATTATACTCGGTTAGTTAAAGTTTTGAATTCTATACTCCATGAAATTAGTGGAATATCCTTGATATTTGCGCTTCATCTAGTATCTTTTCATGGAAATATTCTTCGAGCATTCTTGAATTTTAATCTACAAAGCCAAGATCATGTTGACAATTTGGACGTTATTGGTTCATGGATAAATTAATTCTTGAACTTATTTTATTGAATTCTTATATCATTGTCATCATCCTCATGTTTATATTATGTTGAAAGTCATCTGTGGCCTGTAGGGCATAGATGGACTTGGTATGATTATGACCAGGGATTATTCGGTGTAATCTTGACCGTAATGTTACAAATGATATGGAAAACGTCCTCATTGGCCCGTAGTGCATTGATGGATAGTTGTTGGCATGATCATGACCATTAATGAATACACAAATATCCTTGGTCCGTAGTGCATGGATAATTTATGGTCGTGATACTAAAGAATATCCTTGGTCGTAGTGCAGGGTGATTCGATGATGTGGATTATTTATTAAGTTGAGTCCCAGCGATTAAAGTCATGGAAAACCTTTTAAATCATAGAAGATAGTAGATTTTATTCTCTACTTGACTCTTCTAATGGATTGCTTGTTCCACTGCAGTTAAACTTGATGTTTGTTATATTTTATTAGTTTAACACTGTTGAAGGCTAATGATAATTTGTTCTGCATTGTCTTAGTCATAATATTTCTTACTAGGCTAGTTGAGCTCACCCTTTCTTTCACTATTCTCTTCAGAAAATGAGAATATAGCTAGAACGAGTCGGGGAACGGAGTGATGGACCAAATGATAGTATTAGTAGTCCTCACTATTTTGTTAAATAGTGTGACAATAAATGTAATGAGGTCTTATTCTGAGAGTGGATATTGTCTAGAAGACAGTATTTGTATTAAAACTCACAGCTCTCTTGTTGTATATTAAAGATTGTATTTGTATTCTGTACCATGTATTTGGTGACTCAGAATAAGTGATGTATACCTATTTTGGGGGCGTCACATTCTACGTCAGCATGAAACTATGGATGTTCCTGCTATATTGATGCACCTCCAAGAGTTGTATGGTGAGCAAAGTAGGACTGTTAGATATAAGATATCTAAGGACCTCTTTCGATCTCGGATGCCCGAGGGCACTGCTGTTGAGACTCATGTCCTAAAGATGATCAATCTGATTGACCGTCTTGGATAGCTTGGGTTCGTCATGGATGGGGAGTTGAGTCAAGATTTAGTCTTGAAGTCACTCCCAGACACCTTCTCATAATTTTTTGTGAATTTTCACATGAATAAGTTGGATGTCAGCTTGCCTGAGTTACTTAACATGATGAAAACTTCTGAAGGTCACTTCCAATCCAAGAAAAACCAAGTCTTACGGGTGGATGATTCTTCCAAGAAAAGGAAAAGGCCCAAGTTATCTTCTGAAATGAAGAAATCCAAGAAGGCTAAGGGAAATGGCAAAGGAAAGGATAATAAGAAACCTGATCTAGATAACAAATGAATCTGCTTCCATTGCAACAAACTGGGTCACTAGAAGAGGAACTACAAAGAGTTCCTTACAGAACAAAAGCAGAAGAAGCTTGGAGAAGCTTCAAATCCTAATCAACATTTGTTTATGATTGAAATTAATTTTTCTAAAAGTCAATCTTCTACTTGGGTATTGGATACCGGTTGTGGTTCTCACATATGTAATAATATGCAGGGACTGGTCAAAAGTAGAAAGCTAAGCAAGGATGAGGTCATCCTACGAGTGGGAAATCGAGCAATTGTTACTGCATTAGATGTAGGGACTTATTGTTTAGCACTGCCTTCGGGCAAGTTCATTAATTTAAATAATTGTTATTTTGTTCCATCACTTATTAGAAACATTATTTCAATTTTTGTATTGGATACGGATGGTTTTGACATTATAATAAAGAACAATAGTTGTTCTATTAATAATAATAATGTTTTATATGGTGTTGGTAATTTGTGAAATGGACTTTACATACTTGACTTGCATAAAAATATATTTCAAATTGAACAAACTAAGAAAAGGAAGAGAGATGATGTAAAATATACCTATACGTGACACTGTAGACTCGATCATATTAATGAAACAAGATTATCCAAGTTGCATAAAGATGGGCTCTTAGAGCTATCTGATTATGAATCATATCCAACTTGTGAATCTTGTCTCATGGGAAAAATGACTAATTCTCCTTTTAGTGGAAAAGGAGAAAGAGTTACAGAGTTATTAACGTTGGTTCACACAGATGCATGTGGGCCTATGACAACGAATGCACGACGAATGTATTCTTATATTACATTTACTGATGATCACTCAAGATTTGGTTGTGTGTATTTAATGAAATACAAATCTGAATAATTTGAAAAGTTCAAAGATTTTATAAGTGAAGTAGAAAAACAAACTGGTAAAAGTATTAAAATTCTTCAATCAGATCGAGGAGGTGAATACTTAAGCAGTGAGTTTCTCAATTGTCTCAAAGAAAATGGTATAATCTCACAATCGACTCCACCAGGAACACCACAGTTGAATGGTGTATCTGAAAGGAGAAATCGAACACTGTTGGACATGGTTCGGTCCATGATGAGTTTTATTTATCTTCCGGTGTCATTCTAGGGATATTCTCTAAAAGTGGCTACATATCTACTAAATAAGGTTCCCTCAAAATCCATCCCTAAGACTTCATATGAGATATGGACAGGGAGGAAACCCAGTCTTAAGCATGTTAAGATTTGAGGATGTCTAGCTTATTTGAAAAGGTTTCAAAATGATAAGCTTGGGACGAGATATGATAAGTGTACATTTGTGGGATATCCTAAAGAAAGTTTAGGATACTATTTTTACAATCCTACTGAGCAAAAGGTGTTCATTGCCAAACAAGCAATCTTCTTGGAAAAGGAGTTTATCCTTGAAGGGGCCAGTGGGAGGAAAATAGATTTTGAAGAAATTTAAGAACCACAAACCACTACAGGTCAAATGGATGAACCTATCCAAGTAGAGATACCTTCTGTACCACACCCTATTCGTAAATCTGGAAGAGTACCGAAGATACCTGATATGTATGGATTTGTTATAGAGAATGACAATGAGGTATGCATCATAGATAATGATGATCCATTGAATTATGAACATTCTATGAGTAGTAAAGACTCAGAGAAGTGGCAAGAAGCCATGAAATCTGAGATGGACTCCATGTATGAAAACCAAGTATGGACTGTGGTTTCACAACCTGAAGGCATTAAGCCTATTGGGTGTAAATGAGTCTTTAAAAGAAGGACTGGAGTAGACGGAAAGGTAGAGACCTATAAGGCTCGACTGGTCGCAAAAGGTTTCAAACAAAGAAAAGGAGTTGACTATGACGAAACCTTCTCACTAGTAGCGATGCTCAAGTCCATTCAAATTTTGCTTGTGATTGCAGCTTACGACGACTATGATATCTGGCAGATAGACATGAAAACGACGTTTCTCAATGGAAAACTTGAGGAGGATGTGTATATGACATAGCCAGAGGGATTTTTTTCAACAGTTATAACAAATCAAGTTTGCAAGCTATAACAATCCATTTATGGATTGAAGCAAGCTTCTTGTAGGTGGAACATCGATTTTGATGAGACAATCAAAGAGTTTGATTTTATCAAAAATAAGGATGAACCATGTGTGTACAAGAAGGTTAGTAGGAGCGATGTTTCATTCCTTGTATTATATGTTGATGATATAGTACTGATAGGAAATGATGTTCCCTTGCTTTAATCAATAAAAATCTGGTTATCTAAACACTTCTCCATGAAGGACTTGGGAGAAACATCCTATATTTTGGGGATAAAGATCTATAGAGATAGATCTAAAAAGATGCTTGGCTTGTCCCAAGGAAAGTACATTGACTCGATGCTAAAGAGGTTTAGCATGGAAGATTCCAAAAGAGGTCTCATGACGATGAGCCATGGAATACATTTCTCCAAGAAACATGCCCCAAATACACCTGAGGAGAGAGACTTTATGAATAAGACTCCTTATGCTTCAATAATAGGATTTATCATGTACGGTATGATATTTACTAGACCGGATGTCTCTCATGCACTTAGTGTAACAAGCATATATCAGTCGAATCCAGGAGAAGAGCACTAAAAGGTAGTGAAAAATATCCTAAAGTACTTAAGAAGAACTAAGGGTGTATTTCTTGTTTATGGTGGGTCTGAATTGAAACTTGAGGGCTTCATAGACTCATGTTTTCAAACAGACCAAGATGATAGTAAATTCGTTTCAGGGTATGTGTTTACCTCAAGTGGTGGCGCAGTGAGTTGGAAGAGTTCCAAACAGCAAACAGTTGTTGATTAAGTGACAGAGGCAGAGTACATAGCTGCAAGTGAAGCTGCAAAGGAGGCTGTTTGGATGAAGAAGTTCATAACTGAACTTGGTGTGGTTCCTAGCATTAGAGGAGCAGTACCTTTATTATGTGACAAAACTGGAGCTATTGCGCATGCTAAGGAACCCAAGTCTCATAAAAAATCCAAAAATGTGTTGCGGAGGTTTCATTTGATCAGAGAGATCATTGAAAGAATAGATGTCACCCTGGAGCGTGTGGACTCTCAAGAAAACATTGCAGATCCATTTACTAAAGCGTTAACACAACAACAGTTCGATCGTCACCTAGAGAAGATGGGTATGAGATATCATGGCGATTGACTTTAGTGCAACTGAGAGATTGAAAGTAGTATGCATACAAGCCAATCATGTATGATGCTAAAGCATATACTTTGTAATCAATCTTATTTATTTATTAATAAAAGAATTATTTATTAAAGACATTTATTTATCTATATGGTGTTGTTTTAATAATATGTGATAAACTCATAGTTTTAAGCAATGCTTTTAGAATCATGATGAGATCGAGCTAATGCTATCTAAATTCTTAAATAGCTTAAAAACTAAAATGTTCCCAATCAATGGATTACTAAAAAGGGAATTAGTGAATTCAGATAGATTGGTACATACGTTGCTTGCTCATTAGATGAGGATGATTGATCTCATGATCATTTGTGTGGAGACACTAAAGCAAGTATGTAGGTGCTTATTGGAGAATAAGTTCTGTGAACATGACTCGCTAAGGAATACCTAATGGAGTTTTACTTGCCTGTCAATAGGAAATTCTGAAGTGATAGTAGTACAAGTGATAGTATCTTGTACATAATGATTTATATTTTGACTTATTTCTTAAGACCCTTATGGTGTATCAAAGGGTATGTGTCGGTCTAATGAGTTATATATGGAGGTAATGAATGATCAATAAAGAATCTACTACTTCTAGTAAAAGAAGATATATGTCCTATGTGATTCGATAAATGACAACCTATGAATCCTTGACCAAGGTGAAATGAAATTAGAAAGTAGTTTTTAATCTGCATTTATTCGGAGTTGTGCATTTGGGAATCGACATACATATAATTAAATAAAATAAGATTTGACAGTAATTCCATGTCTTATATTTAATTGGGGCATTGTATGGTGGAATGATTGAATTGTATGGTAACTATTTACTCAAAGGTTCTTTTATGATTAATGTTGAAATCTATATTATTTGGAAAGTTGTTAATCGCTAAGGAGGCTTATTCTTATTGTAGAATAAATATTATTTAAATAAATTAATAGTTTAATTTATTTATTTAAATGAGATTAGAATTGTTCTAATTGATTTATTCACAACCAATTTAATATAGAGAACCTAAAGGTCACACCATAAAAGGAAGAATAATTATTTAATAAGTTAATGGCATAATCACAAATAATATGTTAAGTGTATTTAATTTAATCTATGGTGATAGGGTAAATTAAATAGCTTAATATTTTGAAAATAATAAATATAAATTAATAAGAGGAGTCTTATTAATATTATTACAATTAATATTATTTTAATTTCTAAAAGAGTTTGGGAATTAAATTTAATATTAGTACTCTCATTTATTCATAATAAGATTAGGAGACAAATTCATTAAAAGATTTTAATTAATTATCCCTAATAAGATTAGGGAGCTTAATTAATTAAAGAAATTTAATTAATAAAGTAATACCGTTATTTCTAATTAGATTAGAAGGGTTAACTGATATCTTTATAAGAGGAGTCTTATATCAGATATCACGTAACATGATTCCAATTGTTGGAGAGTACGCTCTTTTTCTACATTGAAAAAAAACTAGGATTTTAGCCAAATTACCCTTCTTCTTAATTCTTCTTCTTCCTTGGTGGATCACCTCTACAAGCCAAACGCTTGGGTGGCTAACGGTGATCAAAGGAAGGAATTAAACCCATGTATTCAAGTAGGGCATAAAGGATTAGGAGTTGAGCTTGTACCTAAGGAAGCTCAGATCTTCAAGGGTATGATTCTGATTCTCCCATTCTTTTATTGACTGATTATCAATTGTCGACGTCGGGATTTTTATTTGTCCCTTTTCGTTACTTATTCTTTGGTGTTCTCATGTTAGGTGAGATTTGTTTGAAAAAACAAGTGAAAAAGGTCTGACATGTATCATGTCGACGATGGACTGTTAAGAGTCGCCATTTGGTTTTTTATATGGTTGTACCAAAACAACCGAGAAAAGGTTTGCACATTGACCCAGTTATGTGACACTGATAAACGGGTCGGTGAAACCGAGATTCATTAGGGTCCGGGGACTTGATTATGCGAAAGGAAGGTGTTAGGCACCCCCCGACATCCGTGTTACGACAGTGTCGTCAAAAAACTATTATATGAATGTGTGTGTGTGTGTGTGGGTCAATGTGTTATTATTTGGAAGTAGTGCGAGGCCTCATTCGCACCTATATACATAGGGTTTGAATTTGTATAAAATTCAGTTTTAACAAGATATGGCAGTGATGTTTTATAAAAGAGGTTCTTCAAACCCTTGTGCTCAATAGTAATTGAGACATTTTACACTCCCATTTTTATTAAGTGTTCGGCTTGATTGTTTTTAATTTTTCGAGATGTGAAACATCTTCGATAAAATAATGTACATAATAGTGCTAAACTCCTCATGGGTAAGAAAACCATATGAGGAAATCCAAACACCGCGAATAAATTTATAAGTCATTTACGGTGAAAATGTCCATCCATCTAGAGGCGAGAATCTAGATCCGATGAAGATGAATCAGTGATCACATGATTCCTAGGCTCACATGATCATAATGGATATGATATGAAAGCGATATATATATATATATATATATATATATAAAAGCTATAAATATATATATATATATGAACATGATCAGCCACCATGAAACACCTCCATAGGGGATTAGGAATGTAAATAAAGCTGTTAAAGCAATCAACCGCCACGGAGTGGACTCTAAGCGGGACGAAAAGTAAAGAAAGTTATAAAGACGATCAACCGCCACGAAGTAAACTCCAGGCGGGATTAAATATAAATATATATATATATATAAGCGGTAAACGCAGCGGATGTAAAATCCATGCTCATCGAACAAAGTCGGACAACAGTTGATATATATATATATATATATATATATATATATATATATATATATATATAAGCAAATAAATAAACGCTCGCATCAAGTCTCAGGCTCAATTGAGGCATAACTCGATAATGTTAGTCCATATATAAAAATATATATATATAAGTATATATATATATACAAACTGAAATAAAACCACGGACCGAAGTCTGGGCATACACACACAACACGACTCTCAACGTGAAGAATGGTGTGTGCAAAGATGAAGATAAAGGCTTCAAAGTGTGTAAGAAGGCTTACAGTGGGCTGCCAAAGAAGACTTCTATAACTTTAAGTGGATGAACACTTGGCTCCTGCCGGTACAAAAGTAGCTATATGTGAGCTCACAAGTGTTTAAAATGAGAAAGCACTCAGTTTAGGGTGTGTAAAGAGCAAATTTGACAGGGCTTCCTCGCCTTTTTCTCTTACAAAATGGCCACCCCAAGCCCTCTATTTATAGAGGGGCTAGTTGCAGGTGTACCTGCGGCTAGCCGCAGATGTACCTACAGCTTCCTGGGGTGCCCCAAGCTTCGCGGGTCTGGCCGTCTCGAAGTACGTTCACGCATGCACTGTAATGTCCGCTCAAACTTTTAGAATTGTAATCCGGGCATCCGACTGAGGTATGTAAGACCTATTTCAGACCGCCATTGTCGAGAGTTACGGAATGACATGGGATTAGAGGTTGTACAAAGTCAGGAAGATGGGACCATGCCCTCCGGTCTTCAAGCTTCAAATTTTATCTGTTGTCATGCGTAATAGTCACTCGGGATTGGACCTCTTTGGTTCTTGTGGGAAATTGTTGTGTAGAAATTTATGTATAAAATTCTAAGACGGAGTGATGTGGCGTCAAGGTGGCAAGATGACCACTTTGCCCCTCACCGGGGTTATCTCCGGTTTAGGCTGATAAAGCAGACGTTGCTCAGGGTTATCTTTGAGATTGGACTGTTGCAAGTGTTGAAGGTCCTCAGTGTCATCTCTGAGGTGTGAATGTCTTCTCGGTGTTATCTCTGGGTCTTGTACTGAGTGCCTCGGTGTGAGTGCCGAGGTTAAAGCTGATTGCATGCATTTGAAACAAGCATTTTTGGGGTTATCTCTGGAACTGCATTCCTTGGGGTTATCTCCAAGGTTGGTAATTGCTACTCCCAGTGTTGGGACTGAGACTGAATATCTCGGGGTTATCTCCGAGATGAATCGGCCTTCTCCGGTGGAATTTTCGGTATTGGAACTGCATGCCTCGGGGTTATCTCCGAGGTTGGAACTGATACTCCTGGTGTGTGCTCCGGGTTTGAGACTGAACTTCCTATAGTATCTGGACTGGATATAAGCTGTCTTCCAGGGTTATCTCTAAAAGACGAATCTGCCCTCTTGCAATGTCAATGACAAGTGTCAAAAAAAAATTGAGTGTCTACAGATGTCCCTCTTTATCATATTCATGCAATGCAATGGCATGGATAAGATAAAGAATCCTAGACACTTGAAATGCAATAAGATAAACATGATGCTATTTGTAGCAACATGATGCAAATGTATGATGCATGTGTGTTGGGTTGTTGTCCAACATGTTGGGGATGATTGTCGGCTCCCTGTTGCTTCTACCGGGGATTGGAAACGATGACCAGATTGGATGTGTGATCCAAATCTTTTAGGATGTTGACATTGGGGTTATCACCAAAGTCCTTAATCCTTGATACAGACTTGATTCCGAAGATGTGCCTCTCGTGTACAAGAGATCTATGGGGATAAAGCTTTGTCTGATTGAGGATGTGTATAACATATTCCATCATCGATCCTCCTCGATGATGCTGACCCTTCCTGGTTTATATTGCCAAGATATATCAATGTTCTGTTGGATTTACTGCCAACAGTATGTGTTGTCAGGGCTGTCTGACCTTCACTGATGTGTGATTCAACGAAAAATACCCCTGTTGGGGCAGGCTGTCAAGGCTGCTTGACCTTCACTGATGTGTAAATCAACGGATATACACCCCTGTTTGGCAAACTGTCAAGGCTGCTTGACCTTCGTTGACATGTGAACCAACGGAACATGCATTGTAACCCCCGCCGGGGATCTGCTTGATCCTTGTTAACGTGTAAATTAATGGAACATGCGTTCTAACCCCCGTCGGGGATCTGCTTGATCTTCGTTGATGTGTGTATCAACAGAATATACGTTATAACCCCTGCCGGGGATCTATTTGATATTCGTTGATGTGTGTATCAACGAAACATACGTTGTAACCCCCGCCGGGGATCTGTTTGATCTTCGCTGATGTGTGTATCAACGGCTGAAATCATCGGATGGCTTCTTACGCTTCGTTGGATTTACTTGCCAACGGTTATAATGATGTCAAGGCTGCTTAACCTCGATTGATATGTGTCAATGGATGACATTGCGTTGTAACCCCCACCGAGGATATGTACTTTGACATATGCAAATGCGTGATGCCCCCGCTGGGGATCTCTTCTTGAGACTGCGTGATGCCCCCGTCGGGGATCTGATTGAAATTTAGGGTGACGACCCTGAATTGGCGGCATTGGACCTGCGTAAGGTATTGCCGAATGTGATTTGTAACAGCTGAGATCATCGGCATAGTGTACCCTGTGCTCGGGCGAATACCAATGAGTGATGTCCAGACCCACGGCTTGGTCTGAGAAAACCAGGATTGTAAGCTATTCTTCTCAATCGCGTAGCATTTTTATTCCTGATTTGACTTTTTTAACTTATGAGAACTTCGTTGCAACTCAAACTAGACTGAGACGGAGGGGTGTGAACGTTTGACGATGCTTCCACTTAACAGACCTTGTGTGCAAATGGCAATTGGGGACATGAGTCGACAGTTTATGACCCTCACTGGATTGAGGTGTATGGTTGTGCAGGAAGAGATCACATCCGGCCACGTGATATCCCAGCATTTTCTTATTAACAGATTTGGCTTTGAGGACAGCTATGCTCGTCTTCTGGGGATTTCACCACACTAGAGGACCAGTGGAATTTGGCCAGAGTGGATGCATTCTTGATGTGCATAGTGGCATATGTGTACATGCCACGATATATGGATGAGCTGGATATCGGTGTTATCATGGCAGTGAGAGCTCTCAGGGAGGGTCATACCATCATTTCGATGATTGTGGTGGAGACGCTGAGGTCGGCCATGTTTTGCAGCATTTACCCTACAGGGGTATTCACAGGCAGTTTGGTCATGCTGTACGTGTGGTTTATGTCACACTTGAGACCGATTGGGACCTTCCGCCGACACGGGTATTGCTTCAACCATGATATAGCTATGTTTTACTTTTTCCAGCCATCTGAGTGTACAGACGTTATGTCTTGTTCGATGTTCTTGGCGAATATTAGAGATCCATTTGGCATTCTGTCATGCACAGGGCTTAGCTCACCCTACAGCTTCATTACTCATGCTCCGGGCATGGACTATCTCCCTCTGGCTGGTTTGAGGGGCATGACTACCTATCACCCGCTGGCCGTGATGTCGCAGTTTGACCAGCTCCAGGACTTCCATCCTTTTGAGGGGGCGCTAGGTCAGCGTTTAGCTTCTCGCCATCTATCAGCAGAGGACCGATCCCGGGTGTATGCATGTTGGGATCAACGTGAGATAGATGCTTTCTCTATTAGCCATCCGGGATGTTCACCAGAGTATTCTGCGTGGATGGAGACAGAGACTTCATCGGTTGCGGCAGTATCTACAGTGTCGGGTAGTGATTCAGACGATGGAGAGCCCATGGAGGACATTGATTCCCACATCAATGAGGAGCCACTTACTGGGTTGCCAGTATCTCCTTTAGATTCTCCCAGTACTAGCACTGTTGTGATCCAGCAATCGGCACAGTACTTTGAGTAGAGTCTTCATCTGATGACCTTTGAGAGAGATCAGGCTAAAGCCTTGATGTTGACAGCCCTTGATGGGAGAAACGTAGCTCTATTAAAGAGAGATGAGGCATTAGCTCGTAGAGATGTCGTTGTTGTTGAGAGGGATGAGTCCAGATCAGCCAGAGATGTTGTGATAGTTGAGACGGATAGTACCATATCTTCCCGGGACATAGCCGTTACAGATGGTACTATAGTGAGGTCCCTTACCACTGGCATGATTGCATAGATGATCACGTACATTGATGAGCATAGAGTCACCATGCAGATGGCTGTAGATCTGTTAGCTCGTGTGGATACCCTTGTATAGGAGACCACAGCATTACCTCCTTCTTCTGAGTGGGATGCCATGTTAGGCTTGATAGCTCGCATATACACTGATTTGTAGATGGGCTTGTATTTTCCTGTATAGACTAGCTTAGCCATTTTGTCATGTACAGTTTACATTATTTATATCAAACAACACTATAAATAGCAGAGAAATATATTTTTGATCACTTCCCTTTTAGATATGTCTGGATACTTGCTTGATATTTTGCCTGCTTCTTCAGGGCTTATGCTCTTGATGTATTCTGAAATCCTCCTTAATGGATGGACATTGAGTTGTCACTGGATAGTTCAGAATGGATCATTGATCTGTGTGGATCCCTACCATCTTTGGTGTCTTGGGACTGGTTTCTATATTGAAATGTGGAGAGGGTGGCTTTTCTCTTTGAGATTGACCGCACCATAGATGGTCGTCAGTACTCCTATTTAGGAGGAGCCTAGTTAATTCCATCTCTTATGGATTGGTGTTGCTCTTTGAGGCACAACCGCAGCTTAGATGGTCGCCGAATCTCCTATTTAGGAGGAGTTCAGGTAATTCCATCCCTTTAGTCTGAAGCCGAATAAAATGTGATGGATGGTCGAACCATGAATGGCTGCCTACGTACACCTATTGAAGATGAGATCAGGTTTGCGTAGTTCGAACCATGAATGGCTGCCTACGTACACCTATTGAAGATGAGATCAGGTCTGCGTAGTTCGAACCGGTGTAAGAGGTTCAACGTTGTATGTGGCAGAAATGGTGTAGGAATGTTTTTGTTATTTTGTTTTGTTAAGGAGAAGGGTGTAGAAATGTTTTTGTTGTTTTTTTATTGCGACCGGGCCATATAAAATGGTTGCTTACGTACTCCTATTGAAGAGGAGATCAGGTCGACGTAGGTCACCCCTCAAGATGATTCATAGCCGAAGAACTTGATCCCATGTGTAGGTCAGATTGCGAAGAAAAAGAAAGTTTGATCCTAAGTTCAGGATAAATTGCAGGTGTGAAAAAGTTTGATCCCATGTGTGGGGACAAACTACAAGTGTGAAAGGTTTAATCCCTAGTGGGATAACCGAAGTTGTATGAATGGAATGAAGCCAGGCTGCTGGCTTGAAGAGTATGTTTCCCTGAGAAGTAAAGTGTGAAAAAGAGTTGTATGTAGTGAAGGGTTAAAGAACCGGAATGACTGGTGATCTGATGATCCAACACCAGGATGTTTGCTTCATGGTAACTTCAGACAAAGTACCGTTTCATGGTGTCCAAGTTGATGAGTTGTGGAAAATCATCGCCGTCCATTTCCTGCAATCTGAGAGCGCCTCCTGTCAATACCTCCTTGACAATAAACGGGCCTTCCAAGTTAGGGGTAAATTTTCCCTTGGACTGATCTTGGTTGTCAAGGATCTTCTTTAAAATCAAGTCATGTTGCTTAAACTACCGTAGCCGGACTTTTCTGTTGTAGGATCTGGCGATCCTTTGTTGATATAACTGACCATGGAAGATAGCCGTGGTTCTCCTTTCGTCTATTAGAGACAATTGGTGATACATGTCTTGTACCCATTGGTCTTCATCCAGCTAAGCATCTATCAACACTCTGAGGGATTCCATTTCTACTTCTATGGGGAGAATTTCTTCCATCCCATAGGTTAATGCGTAGGGGGTTGCCCCAGTAGAAGTGCGCATTGATGTTCTGTAGGCTAACAGAATAAGAGGCAGTAAGTCAGGCCATTATTTGTGGTTGGCGGACATCTTTTGCATGATCTTCTTGATGTTTTTGTTAGCCGCTTCAACAGCACCATGGACGGTAGATGACGGAGTTAAGATGTTTGATGTGGAATTTACAGCATAACTCCTCCATCATTTTGTTGTTGAGGTTCTTAGCATTGTCTGAAACAATTACCTCTGATTGTCCATATCGACAAATGACATTGTTTCTAATGAAAGCAATGATGACTTCTTTAGTAACCCTGGGGAAGGAGGTTGCTTCTACCCACTTGGGGAAGTAGTCGATCATAGTGAAGATAAAGTGATGCCCATTACTAGCTTTAGGATTGATGGGTCCGATCACGTCCATTCCCCATATTGAGAAGGGCCAAGGTGAACTCATATTGTGGAGCTCCCTCGGAGGGGCGTGGATGCTGTTTACATGAATTTGGCATTGATAGCACCTCTTGATGTGATCATCACAGTCAGCTTTGAGGGTAAACCAGTAATGTCTTGTCCTGAGGATCTTCTTAAAAGTAGGGGGCCGCTCATGTGTGGGCCACATACTCCACCATGGACCTCATCCATGAGCCTCTGAGCTTGGTCCTGGTCCAGACATCTGAGGAGACCTAGTCATGCATCTCTTTTGTAGAGTGCATCTTCGCTCAGGTAGAATTTCATAGCAAGTCGATGGATTCGCCTTTTCTCAGTCGGGCTCGCCTCAGTGGGTGTAGATCCATCTCGTAGGTACTCCTTGATATGCTGATACCAAGGGTGCTGGATGGGAGGTAGCTCATCCGATACTTCTCCAACATAGTTCCCATAGGCTGGTGCCTTGCGCAGGCAAATGTGACGCTTGGCATGTGTTCCTTGTCCGGCATGTGAATTAAGGAGGCCAAAGTTGCTAATGCGTCTGCAAAGTCATTCTTATTATGAGGAATGTGTAGAAATGAGATCTCTTCAAACTCTAAAGCCATCTGTAAAACTTGCCGATGGTAAGGCAGTAAATGTAGCTCTTTGGTTTGATAGATTCCCGTGGATTGTCTAATTACCACCTCCGAATCCCCAAAGATAGTTAACCACCTGATTTTCATTGAATGAGCAAGTTTTAACCCCATGAGACAGCCTTCATACTCAGCTGTGTTGTTGGTGCTGACAAACTGTAATTTGATGACGACGGGATACCTCTCCCCCGTACCGGATACAAGAACTACTCCAGCTCCAGAGCCTTCCATATTAACAGCTCCATCAAAATACATTTTTAATGTATGGCATGTATCGTATTGATGGTGTTGTTGAACTGACATTACCCCTTCATCTGGGAAGTGGGTTTCTAAGGGTTTAAAGTTCCATGAAGGTGCGACGGCCAGTTGATCAGCAATTCCTTGACCTTTGATGGACTTTTGCGTCACGTAGACGATATCAAATTGTTGTAGGATCAACTTCCATCTTGACAGCCGACAATTTAACATGGGTTTATTGAACACATACTTGAGAGGATCCACACGGGATATGAGATGGGTTGTATAACCATGGAGGTAATGATGTAACCTCATGGAAGCCCATGCTAAAGCACAACAAGTCTTCTCAATCATAGTGTACTTGTGTTCACTGCTACTGAATCTTTTGCTGAGGTAATAGATTGCCCATTATTGGCCTCTATCGTCTTTCTGTCCCAGCATACAGCCCATGGCATTGTCACTTATGGACAAGTACATGAACAGGGGAACATCATCCCTGGGTGGTACCAAAACGGGGGCTTTGACTAGCTGTTCTTTGATTATAAGAAAGGCCTTCTGGCACTCATCATTCCATTTCATGGAGGAGTTCTTCCTTAAGAGTCTGAAGATAGGCTCATAGGTTGCTGTGAGTTGAGAAATAAACTTGTTAATGAAGTTGATTCTTCCCAAAAATCCCTAAATTTCCTTCTCTTTCTGAGGAATGGGCATTTCCGTGATGGCTTGGATTTTGGTGGGATCCAGTTCAATCCCCTTGTGGCTGACTAGGAATCCTAGCAACTTGCCTGATTTAACGCCAAATGCGCACTTGGCTGGATTCAACTTCAAGTTGTACTTACGCAACCTGTTAAATAGCTTTATGAGATGGTCTAAGTGGTCTTCTTCCATTCGGGAGTTGACAATGATGTCATCCACGTAGATCTCTATCTCCTTGTGCATTAAGTCATGGGAAAAGAGCCATCATAGCTCGTTGATAAGTGGCTCCGGCATTGATGAGGCTGAATGACAATCGTCTATAGCAAAAGGTTACCCAAGGCGTGATGAAAGCAGTTTTCTCATTATCTTCCTCAGCAACCATAATCTGGTGGTATCTTGCGAAGCAATCTGCAAAGGAGTACAGTTGTGTGGACTCAAGATTTGAAGGTGGAGACAATCATCGAGTAACTGAAGCTGAAGGAATCTGATGATTCTTATATGAATTCCTGTGACTGGAACTGGCAGAATAGCCTAGTACAGTTGTCCCAGATTGACTGATCACTTGAATCGGGTGCTTAATACCCTGATGACTTTTACCCAGCTCTTTTCTCAGCTGATGACCCGAAGATATCATTTCTTGAGTAGCCGACATTACTTCGGCAGAAATCTTGGGTGTGAGAGGTGGTGCCCCAATAGGATGGTAGTAAATGTTGCTCACCTCCAAGGCATGAAAACTGACCGACTCAATTTATGAATTGAAACTGATGAGGGGTATGTCACTTTGTTTAGGACATTCCAGATTCAAAGATTAACCGTGACTAGTCATTAATTAATGATGTATTTGATTCTTTTGATGAAGAGTGGAGGGACAAATTTCACCATATGAATCCATGGTCTTCCCAATAGCAGGTTGTATCCTGAATCTATTTTGAGCACGTGAAAAGATACGCAGAATGTATGGGGACCAATCTCGATTGGTAGCTCAATCTCTCCGACTGAATTTCGGTGGGATCCGTCGAAAGCTTTAATAATCGTATGGCTACTTTGAATGCGTTTGAGATTGACGGTCATCTTTAATAAAGTAGCATAAGGACAGATATTTAGAGATGAACCTCCATCTATCAAAACTCCAGCTAGCATGTATCCGGAAGACAAGATCGCAATGTGCAACGGCTTATAATGACCGGTCCCTTCGGGCGGTATGTCATCATCATTGAAAGATATGACATTGTTGTTAAAAATGTGATCAACCAAATGTTGAAATTTTTCCACATCCACTGATGTCGACAAGTAGGCTTATTCCAAAACCTTCAATAAGATCTTTCTGTGATCCTCGGAAGTTAAAACCAAGTCCAGTATTGAAATTTGATGTGGAGCTTCTCTTAAGCTTAAAACCACCTTGGCTTCATTATGACCTATAGTACGGAGGAATTTTTCAATCTTCTCCATGGGTATTTTCCCTTTTGATTTGATGGTAGACTTCATCACCCGTTGGGGAAGATACAGTGGATTTTTCTTCGACACTGTAGCAGTTGTATGAGAGGTGGATCCTTTAGCTTCTCCATAAATCCATGGGACTTTTTGTAAGCTGCTAACAAGATATTATGGTTTGAATGGCAAGTTGATTGTCTCTGGAGCAACCACTTTCAAAGGATTGTCAATTCCTTTGAGTTGAATTGCTTGTATTGTAAAAGGTTTGACAGTCCCATCAGCCTCAGCGGAAATAACTGCTACCAATCCCTTCCATTTAGTAGGACAAGTATTCTCACTCTCAAATAGCACAGTATCGTCGTCTCCTAGCTACAGGACACCGTTGTTAATTAGGTTCTGAATAAGGTGGCAGAGTGCCCAGCATTCTTCTGTGCTGTGACCGCGAGAATGGGAGTGATATTGACATACTCCATCAGAATAAAACCATCCTCAACGGGGATTAATTGGAGGCAGAAGGGAAGTGATCCTTCCTTGATTGATCAGCATCTGAAGTATATCCTCCATAGGTTGGACCAGGTATGTAAATTCCCTTCTATTGGCAAAATCCCGATGGGCTTTGGCACTTGCTCTCTTCGTCACTTTGTCTTCCAGTGTTTATTTCTCTGAAGGTGACGAGGGAGTATTCACAACAAAGGGGAACAGACTAGCATGCTCCTGGCTTACTAATTGGCATGTGACTTGATGCTGATAAGTTACCAGTTCTGCCAATTACTCAATCTGTTTACACAGAGCTTTTATCTTTTGTTCCATTGCGAACTGGAACTTTGCATAATCCCATATATCAACACCGTCTTTGATGGTCTGGGATGATTCACCGTTAAAATTGGAACTCTATCCACTGGTTCAATTAATCATGTTGACCTCTTCCTCTTTGTGTTAAGGAATAGGGTTGTCTTGTATGTGAGGTTCTGGTTTGGTGACCACGATCTCACCATTGTCTATTAAATCTTGGATCTTATGTTTCAAGGCCCAACAATCTTGAGTATCATATCCAGGTGCCCCGGCATGATAAGCACATTTCTGAGCAGCATTGAAACCCCTCCCATTAGGGTTGGCTAGTGGAAGAAGATGCGTAATTTTCTTCTAAGTCGTCGAAAGAGTGAGAATGTTCTCGAGCGAGTCCCCTAAGGGTGTGAACACTCGAGGGCGTTTGACTTCTCCACCTTATGGCAATGAAGGGTTTGAAGATTGTGCTTGAAAGGGAGTGTAATTTCTCCTCTGGATAGGCATGTTCTGATTGCCTTTTTAACCTTGTAGTATCAAGGAAACATCCTCCTCTTTCTTTTTATGGACCCTTCGGGGGTTGTTTCCATAATTTCTGGACTGGATGTGCTCAGCAACAGCTTTAAGGGCAGCTAGGTCTTGAATCTTCCCTGACTTCAATCCCATCTCAGCCATTTCCCCATGTTTAATCATTTCAGAAAATGGTTTACCAATGCCAGCTAAAACTCTTTCATAGAAAGGAGCTTCTAGCATGTCTGTGAAGGTCATGACCATTTCTAATTTCGTCCTGGAAGGAATAACTTGAGCAGCAAGCACGGCGCCTCCACCTTTGAGCATACTCTATGAAAGACTCATTGAATTGTTTCTTGACCTTGGTAATCTGGTATCGGTCAGGAGCCATCTAAGACTGGAAGCTGTATTGAGTGAGGAAGGCGTGAGCTAGCACCTCCCAACTATGGATCTTTGATTTGTCTAATCTAGTATACCACGAACGGGCTTCTCTAGTTAGACTCTTCTGGAACAGCTGCATCTTGAGCTTCTCGTCCTCTTCATAAGATCCAAGTTCTCCAATAAACACCTTCAAATGTGTGTAAGGATCTCCTAACCCATCATATTTTTCGAAGTCAGGAGTTTTAAACTTTTCGTGATAATGAACACCAGGGAATATACAAAGGTCAGCATATGAGACACTTCCGTGTGCTTCAGTTCCTTTGATCGCACGAAGGGTTTCTTCCATTTGAAAGACTTTCTTCCTGATGTCACCGGTGTCTGGATCTCCTTTGAGATGGGTGGTATCATAAATTTTGTTGGTCGTATCCAATTGAAGTTCAGGTACTGTAATGGCTTTATCACGACCTTGGGTTCCTCCTTGTGTAGAGGATTCAGCATGTACGGGTAGCCTCGTACCCTGAGTAGACTGGTGTAGTTCTTTAAGCAGAACAGCCAAATCTGTGATTTGTTTACTTAATCCATCAAATTCTTTGCGAAAAACTAGATTAAGGTCAGTCTAGTCTGACGACGACATAATTGACTGTAGGCTCGTGGCCTTTTTGGATTTTGATCGGGTAATAGGTCTGATTGCTTCCCTGCAAAAGACTTGCGTAGTTTAGTCTTTAGGAAATGTGTAAATGTTTACATGCTATGTGATTTATCCGTTCTAGGAATATTATCCTGCAAGGCGGATGTTAGTTGTTTGTAATACAGGATAGCATGTTAATTTGAATATGTATGTACACATGTTTCTTCATATTTCTCATTACATGGAGATGAATATGGAATGAAATTACAAGTAATTGACTTTACGAGTAATTTTGAAATGAGAAAGCATGAAGAGACTTTCCTCCGCGTTTGGTTTATCAGAGGCTAACCTATCTTAGGTTATTCTCGCGGCTTTTTGGCATGAAGGTTCCCAAATCATCTCAATTTACTCGATGGGAAGTTAATCCGGTCTTTCAACTGGAGAGAATTTGGGTGGTGCCTTTTCTGAACCTCGTTGGAATTAGTATTCCTACAAGTCCAATAATCAAACACCGACAGGATAGTCCCCTGATGGAGGAACCACACAATATACATTCACATTCAACGTGTCTCACCGTTTATGAAAATGATGACATGTGCGAAGCACTAATATCACAAGCAGATATAGTGTAAAGCATTAAGCGGAGTAAAATATATGCATTCGTACACATTCATCATAAATGTAAATGCAACATTCACACACAAGCATATAACAGTTTTGAAAAGATTGTAATAGCGGCTTAAGCCCTCTTACTGGAATCCCCAGCAGAGTCGCCACCTGTCGACGTCGAGATTTTTATTTGTCCATTTCTGTTACTTATTCTTTGGTGTTCTCATGTTAGGTGAGATTTGTTTGAAAAAATAAGTGAAAAAGGTCCGACATGTATCATGTCGACGATGGACTGTTAAGAGTCGCAAGTTGGTTTTTTATATGGTTGTACCAACACAACCGAGAAAAGGTTTGCACATTGACCCAGTGATGTGACACTGATAAACGGGTCGGTGAAACCGAGATTCATTAGGGTCCGGGAAATTGATTATACAGAGGGAAGGTGTTAGGCACCCCCCGACATCCGTGTTACCATGGTGACCGCCACTTTTCAAGAAATTGTTATATGAATGTATGTGGGGGTCAATGTCTTTATTATTTGGAAGTAGTCTGAGGCCTCGTCACTTTTTATATACATTGTGGTTTGAATTTGTATAAAATTCAGTTTTAAAAAATATATGGCAGTGATGTTTTATAAAAGAGGTTCTTTAAACCCTTGTGCTCAATAGTAATTGAGACCTTTTACACTCCCATTTTTATTTAGTGTTCGGCTTGATTGTTTTTAATTTTTTGAGATGCGAAGCATCTTCGATAAAATAATGTACAAAATAGTGTCGAACTCCTCATGGGTATGAAAACCATCTGAGGAAATCCAAACACCGCGAATAAATTTACAAGCTGCTTACAGCTGAAAATGTCCATCACGGGAACCGAATCTAGATCCGAAGGTCAATCATGGATCACATGATTCCTAGGCTCACATGATGCCGCAATTGATATGAAAAGCGATAGTATATATATATATATATATATATATATATATATAAGCTATAAATATATATATATATATATGAACATGATCAGCCACCACGAAGCACCTCCAAGGGGGATCAAAAATGTAAATAAAGTTGTAAAAGCAATCAACCGCCACGAAGTGGACTCCAGGCGGGATTAAATGTAAATATATATATATAAGCGATAAACGCACCAGATGTAAAATCCAGGCTCATCGAACAAAGTCCGACAACAGTTGATACATATAAGTATATATATATTAAAGCAATAAACACTCCGGATGTAAAATCCAGGCTCATCGAACAGAGTTCGACACACAGTTCATATATATATATATATATAAACTGAAATAAAACCACGGACCAAAGTTCGGGCATACACACACAACATGACTCTCAACGTGAAGAATGGTGTGTGCAAAGATGAAGATAAAGGCTTCAAAGTGTGTAAGAAGGCTTACAGTGGACTGCCAAAGAAGACTTCTATAACTTTATGTGGATGAACACTCGGCTCCCGCCGGTACAAAAGTAGTTATATGTGAGCTCACAAGTGTTTAAAATGAGAAAGCACTCAGTTTAGGGTGCGTACAGAGCAAATTTGACAGGGCTTCCTCGCTTTTTTCTCTTACAAAATGGCCACCCCAAGCCCTCTATTTATAGAGGGCGGGAGCCGCAGGTGTACCTAGAGCTAGCCGCAGATGTACTTGCGGCTGCCCGGGGTGCCCCAGGCTTCGTGGGTCCCGTCGTCTCGAAGTACATGCACGCATGCACTGTAATGTCCGCTCGAACATTCAGAATTGCAATTTGGGCATCCGACTGAGGTATGTAAGACCTATTTCGAACCGCCGTTATCGAGAGTTATACAATGACATGGGATTAGAGGTTGTACAAAGTCAGGAAGATGGGACCATACCCTCCGGTCTTCAAGCTTCAAATTATATCAGTTGTCATGTGTAATAGTCAATCGGGATTAGAGCTCCTTGGTTCTTATGGGACATTGATGTGTAGAAATGTATGTACGAAATGTTGAGACGGTGTGATGTGGCGTCAAGGTGGCAAGATGAGGACTTTGCCCCTCACCGGGGTTATCTCCAGTTTTGGCTGATAAAGTAGACGTTGCTCAGGGTTATCTCTGAGATTGGACTGCTGCAAGTGTTAAAGGTCCTCAATGTCATCTTTGAGGCATGCATATCTTCTCGGTGTTATCTCCAGGTCTTGTACTGAGTGCCTCGGTCTGAGTGTCGAGGTTGAAGCTGATCACATGCATTTGAAACAAGCATTTCTGGGGTTATCTCCGGAACTTCATTCCTTGGGGTTATCTCCAAGGTTGGTAACTGCTACTCCCAGTGTTACACTACAAAAAAATAGGGCTTCAGTAACAACCGATTTTCGTTGCTAAAGGTGCCAAATTTCATTGCAAAAGGGTTTTGGCAACGACTTTCTTTGTCGTTAAGGTCATTCGTCACAAGAATGAGCATTACTAATTGTTCAAGAAACGAACGTATTTTTTTTCGTTGCCAAAAGTAATACATTTTGCAACGAAATTTGGCTTTCATGACAGAGACATCGATCATTTAGCAACAAAATGTATTGCAGAATAATTAAAATTTCGTTGTTAAAAACCCCATTTCGCTTGCAAAAGCATGCTAATCGGGCAACTAAATGAACTTTTTTTGCAACGACCATGCATTTTCGTTTGCAATTGACACCATTTTGCAATGACATTTTCGTTGGCGATAAATTATGAAAATTGTTGCCTAAGCTTGCTTTCGTTGCGGAATGTAAACTTTTTAGCAACGATTTTCGTTGCTGATTATATCATTTGGCAACGACATTATGCTGCTGAATAAGCAACGAAAATGTTTGTTGCTGGTTATTTTTCAATAGCAACGAAAGTCTTCGATTAGCAACGACATTATATGTTATCTTTTCTTTATATGTGTAACGAAAGTTGATATGATTTGCAACGATAAAAAATGTTGCCTTTTATTTTAGTATTAGCAACAATATCCTCTCCGTTGTTATTAGGTTAATTTTTCGTTGCCAAATATTATATTTTTAATGTCATTAGCAACGAAAATTTGTTGCTAAATGTATAAAAAAATGTTGCTATATTAAATCTTGTTCAATGCTTTGGTAACGAATTATATTGTTGCCAAATCAAAATTTGACATTCTTTTTGTGTACCTGGCTGGCTCAATGTCCTCATAGAAAATAATGGCAAAAATAAAAAAAACTAAAATATTATTAACTTAATAAAATCATCCACTACATAATCATTCATTATCTTTACAATTAACCAACTAGAAAATTTCCAAAGCAATAACAAGAATTTACACTTTCCAGCTCCATAAGCATAATATTTAATGATGGATCCTTCAGTTGCTGCAAATAACAAATGCAATGTCATCAATGCTCAATGAAAAATGTACCATGAAATATATAAAAATTCGCATATCTTATTTTTATTTATTCAGAAATCTATGAGCTTATTTGCTCAACGAAAAAAAAAAATTTTACCTTAACAGTAAGACAAGGATCAGAAGACCCATGACTGCCTGCAAATGCAACACACAACCCTTCAACATCAGAAAGAGTTTTCACTTTAAATATTGCCTGTTGAGGTTTCATTCCAAGCTTAATAGCAAGGACAATATGCAAAGTCTTGAAAAGTTCAACAACTAGTAGAAAATAAAATTTTATAGTTGCCATCTAGGCATAAACAACTATAGAGTACGCATATGTAAGAACAATTATGAAGATACACATGATGATAAACACTGAAGAAGTAATTTAGCACCATTAAGTGTGCAACTAATTTATACTCCAGAGATCATCAAATAATGCATTTTTAGTTAATGCATCTACCCCCACTTAAGAATGATGGTTCAAAGTTTTCTAAAGTAAAATAAAGTATCCAAATTATGTTTTATACATCTTATTTTTTTACTCTTAGAAGAAGTAAATGGAACACAAAGATATGACATGCAGTAGGTTCATGCCAAGATATGACATGTGATAGCATGCATATCCAAAATTTGGTTGATTCATGCCAAAATAATTGTTGTAGGAAACTACCAATGGCCTTAATTAAATAGTATGACCAATGAATAATTTTTGGATTACTTTATTTGATAATTTTTAAAATGAACATAAGAGCCGCTAGACATGTTGATCAACATTATCAAAACTTAATGTCTGAGAATGTATTGTATCTGGCAAAGACCATAACTTAGAACAACATTTCTGGCATCCATCATAGTCTGAAACCTAGTTAAGGAAGCTCCAATCCTAAGAAAAGAGATAGCAGAATGTCTGGTACTAGTAGGAACTCAAAGTCAATACTTATATACAACTGCCCTTAAAAAGTTTATCATCGCAAAGTATATATTAAATATATATTAAGCCATTAGCAGAACCATTCATCCTATGATATACCTCAGGTGTGTAAGACCCCGAAATTTTTTTAAATAAAAAGGAATTTCCTTTATTTATTATTTTGAAATAGTAAGGGTTGATTTGATTAATGTGGATAGTTAAGGGTTAAATACGCAAATATTTCAAAATAAGCAAGTGGTTATAAAATATTCATTTTTGTGGGAATATTCGTTTGGTGCATTGGAATATTCGGGGAATATTCGTTTGGTCGTGGAATATTCAGATCGCTTTGTGAATATTCGCATAACCACAAGCAAATGACCATGTGGGCCCCATAACTGGAAAGCGATTGGATGAGGAAAACGATAAAGTTTGGGTGGTTATAAATAACTATGTAGTAGTTGTTACCAATTAAGATCGTTGGAAAACCCGGTGGTTAAAATACGTGAATACGCTGGGGTCTGCACAAAGAAGACACCCAGTATTGCATGTAATTGTTGAATTATTGATTCTTACGTAAGATGGCACTACTCAATAATTTTCACATGAGTTCTTTGCTCAATATTTTATTTTATTGATTCAATAATTGTTGCGTTGATATTTTATATTATTGTTGTTCAATAATTGTCACCGCACAAGATTTCCCATTATCGATCAATAATTCATATTATTTGAATAATATTATTAGATAACATTATTGGCAATGTCTAGAAAGTTTACCTCAAGGAGAGGTTTGGTCACCTAATTGCGCCAAAGAAGGAGAGATCCTTATTCGAAAGCCCTCTTTCCGGGAAATGTACTGGTCATTCATAAATGTGATTTCGTAATATTATTTGTGAATAATTAATTATTGATTCATATGATAAAGAAATATTTATTTTATGTGGATATAAATGATGGATTTATTTATGTGGTTATAAATGAAGAAATTATTGATGAGGTGTTTTATCAAGATTTTATCAAATTGGAGGTATTAAAATTAAATCGTGGGTTTTGAGATATATCAAGGGGTTATAATTTTTAATCCGACCGTTGGATTGTGGTAATTTTTGGGTATGTTATACATACATAAGTTGAGTATATGTCCACAAATTTTGAACCGTTAAAAATTCACTTAATGATTTGTTATGAATTTTAAGAGGTGTCCGATTCGGAAATTAGGTTTATAATTGATTTTGGTGGAAAATTCTAGAATTGAGTGGGCCCCACTTGTGGTTGGTGAAGAAATGTGCTGAATTTTATTTCAAATGTGGTGGGTGGCAATAGTAGCAGTGTAAAGCCATCGTGTAGCAGTGTCAAGTCCGCCTTACGTAAGCTAACATTTTCCTATAAATAGAGGGCTAAGTTAGAATTGAAAATCACACCGTAAACAAAGTTTTCTCTCTTCTCTCTATATTATCGAGCGTATTTTGTGAGTATTTAGATACTTTGAGAGTTCTTTGTTCAAAGATAAGTTTCATTCAAAGATCACTTCCGACCTTTCCTTCCGGCAAGTAATTCGATTCTTCGAGGTAAGGGATATTATTTTTTTTCAGAATGATATTATTTCTTCAATATCATTATCTTTGAAATGTTGATCTGAAGTTTTATCAAATTTGGAACTTTTTCATGTGGGGTTACTATTCATGAGTTACTATTCACGAGTTACTATTCATGAGTTACTATTCACGCAGTTACTATTCACGAGTACTATTCATGAAGCGTGAAGATGTTTTTGTAGAATTTCTATCTTTTGGTGTTTGAGTTACTATTCACGATACCAAGACTATTCACGATACTCAAGACTATTCACCTAAAAATAAAATTTCTTCTTTTCGTCTAAAATATCTATTCGGATACTAGCTTTGATTGTATCCATGTTTTGATCATTCTTGAATTTTACACCACTATGATTATTTTTGAGGTATTTTTGGACGTGGATAAAACCAAGTACTAATCCTTAATCCTTAATCCTTGTCATTTTGTTTCTTTGGATTTTCTTTAAAAATATTTTCATCATCCTCAGGCCTTAAATGATGATATTATTGAATATCTTTGGCCCAGTAAGTGCAAAAGATGAATGATTTTCAAGAATATCTTTGGCTCAGTAGGCAAAGATGAATGATTTCAAGAATATCTTTTGGCTGTAGAAAAAGATGAGCGGTGTTTAAATGAACACGACCGACCGATGAATATCTTTGGCCTTTAGTGCAAAGATGAACAGTGTTGAGATGAACATGACCGATTGATGAATATCTTTGGCTCAGAGTGCAAAGATGAATATTTGATTTGAGATGAATATTGATTGATGTTATGGGGATAAAATATTGATGATGGATCGTTAAATTCATAGATTATAGTAGATTTCATTCTACGTAACTCTTCTATGAATTATTATTTCACTGCGAATATTGATCCAAAACTTGTTGTCTATCAGATTCTATCGATTTTTCCTGTTGGAGACTAACGATAATTTGTTGTATATTATCTTAGTTATAGTATTCTTTATCGGGCTAGTTGAGCTCACCTTTTCCTTTTGTTCCATTCTTCTCGTGAGGCTAGAATATAGCGAAAGTACTTAGTGGGGTATGGAATGAAGGTTTTAGAAAGGATTGTTTAGTAGTCCTCACCATTTTGTAAAATAATGTATCAATAAATGTGATGAGGATTTATTTGAGTATAAATATTATCAGAAGATAATATTTGTATTTAAACTCACAATTTTATTGTTGTAATAATAAAGTTGTAGTTGTTTTACATGTACGTATGTATTGACACAACTCGAATGGGTGATGTATACCTATTTTGGGGCGCGCCATTGGTATCGAGCTTAGGATATGATCTCCTGTGGAGATCGGGGAATAAAACTAGGAGGGAGAGACGAGGTAAATCCTTCGCTAGTGTGTCCTACCTAAGCTTATTTGTTGGTTGGTCATATTATAGGGTATTATGTGATTTGTTAATTTATTTAATTAACCCTTGTTTTATGATAGTTTTTTTAGAATGGTCACTTTGAACGTTAACAATGGAGTGAATGAGATCGTGGAGACACCTCTAATCGCCAACCGTGATAATGTGATGTCAAAGAAGAAGGAATTAGAGATATCCATGTGGTGAGTGAAGAATTGATAGTTGCACCGAGATAATCGCAGAGGTAAAAATTGAGAGTGAGGAAGAAGAGGAAGAAGAGGTACACCAAGAGAGTTTATTAGAGGTATTTTATGATCGAAATATAGAATTGCAAAATCGTATTCATGAGTTAGAAGAGCAGGTAAAAGAATTGCGAATCGTGGAGCAAAAGGATGCAACGATTCAAGCTGTCAGGTTACCCGATACGTGATGCTTTGAATGAAGCACTCTTTCGCGTAGTATAAGATGATAAAGTTGGAATCGCGGTGAAAGAAGAAATAATCGAACGAGTGAGAATGAGTGATGAATGGGTAAAAAGTTGCACGACGGCGTTGATATTATGGAAAGAGATGTCCAATCTAAAAGAGAAGATTTAACGACGACGGAAGGCGTTTAAGCAACAACATCAAAGACCATCAACAAATTCTAGGGAAGAGAACGATCGCCGATTAGATGCTACAGATGTGGAGAGGAGGGACATATAAGGTCAAACTGTTCAAAGCCTTCCAAGGTATGCTATAATTGTGGAAAAGAAGGACATATCGCTTCGAGATTAGACGATATCGAAACCCGATCCAGCGTGAATGGTGACTCAAAAGGATGTCGAGAAAAGTCAAAGTCAACGGTTCTTGGAAGAGCGTTTGTCGTGACCGGTCAAAATGTGAGGAAACGAACGAAGTTAGCACCAGGTTAGTTAATTATAAATTCTTGCAAGTTTATACCTTACTAGATACCGGTTCTACCCATTCTTTTATCTCTCTCTTGCTTGCGCTCAACGTTTGAACTTGACTACGGAGAAATTAGACTTTGATTTATTTATGGAGAATCCGTTAGGAGAAACTTTCATTACATCTGTTGTTTAGAAATCTTGTTTGATTCAGGTTGGCACTATCACATTACCGTTAACCTTATTTCTATGGAGATATTTGCTTTTGATGTGATTTTAAGGTTAACTACTCATCATGCCAAATTGATTGCTTTTGTAAGGTTGTTAGTTTTCATATTCCTAAGCAACTTCGTTATTCAATTCAAGCAATCAAACCATCAGAATCAAACATTTTCATATCAAGCCATGAAGTCATTCGCTTATTACGGATGTCAAGTTTTCTTAGTCCATGTTATGGATTTGAATAAAGACACGCCGATTTGAATAAAATTCTGTTGTTATTGATTTTTCCTGATGTATTTCTGAAGAATTTCTTGGCTTACTCCCAAAGCTCGATATTAAATTTTGTATCGACTTTGAACCCTAAAGACAAAACTCATTTCTAAAATCTCATATAGAATGGCTCTATTGAACTTCGTGAGTTAAAAATTCAACTATAGAATTTGGTACACTGAGCCTTTATCTTGTGACTTCCTTTTGTGGAATTCACCTAAGCGAGACTTTCTAGGGGACGTTATATTCGATGCGATAGTAAACCGATAGGTGTCATTGTGACGTCTTATCCAAGATTGGGATATGAAGTCACGGTTGAGAGCAACCTAAGTCAAGAATCAAAAATACGTAGCTTTTGGCTTAGTTGGTTATTATCTGGAGATTCGTTGAAGGATATTCTCGAATCGCTATTCCATTATCGCATGGTGACTCGTAGAGATACAAAATCGAATGGAGCAAGGAATGTGGGAAGAGCTTCAAGAACTCAAGAGGAGACTCATTTCAAAGACATGTTCGACCACGCCATCCGGAAAAGTTTAACGTGGTAGGCGGCGTGTTGAGTAGAAGATCGATATCAAATACGAAAGTACGATATTGTCAAAGACTAATTTCGTATAATTTACAAATAATAGAGATGGAGATGAAAACTCTAGGTACCCACGTGATGATATACTGAGTATAATCGACTTTAGTTAAAAGCTTCAAGCCAATTTAATTCGAAATGATCGTATGAAGAGGAAAGTACAAGAAGGAGCTATTCCTAAGCAAGAATTGATGAAGAAGGAATACTTGAGTCCACTCTAGACTTTGTGTTCTAACGACTCGATTTGAGGTACAAGATTATGATGGAGGCACACAATACACCATTTGCAATCCATCCTCGGAAGTACTAAAATGTATCGTGATCTTCTACATACATTTTGGTGGAACAATATGAAGAGAGAGATTGCAAAGTTTATCTCAATGTGTTTAACTTGTCAACGTGTAAAGTAGACATCTAGTACCTAAGGGTCCGCTGCAACCACTTGAGATTAGGAATGGAAGTGGGAACACATTACCATGGATTTTCATTACGGGTCTTCCTACGGTTTCTCAAGGCATCAATGCTATTTGGGTTATTGTTGATAGATTAACCAAGTCCGCTTCATTTTCTTGCCGACACGGAGACTTATTCCTTGAACGTCTTGCTAGTATGACGTGAATGAGATTGTGAGGTTGCATGGCATGTACCTGTATCCATAGTTTAGGATAGTGACCCAAGATTCACTTCAAGATTTTGGGTTAGCTTGCAAAAAGCTATGGGCACGGATTTACGATTTAGTTGACATACCATCCCCAAAACCGGACGGACAATCGAGAGAGGACTATTCAAACTCTTCAAGATTTATTAAGACTACGTGTCCTAGACTTCAAGGGCGATTGGGATAAGTATTTACCATTGGTGGAATTCTCCTACAACAACAGCTTATCGTGCAAGTATAGGTGTGGCTCCATTCAAGCATTATATGGACGAAAATGTCGTTCTCAATATGTTGGGATGAGATGGTGAAGCAACATTGTTGGGACCCGAAAGTTAGTACGTATGATCACCGAAAAGATCCAAATAATTAAACAACGATATAAAAGCGGCTCAAGATAATAAAAAGAGTTATGCGGATCTTCATCGAAAGGACGTGGAATTTAATGTAGGGATCATGTATTGTCATGAGTTGCTCCATGGAAGGGAGTTACAAGATTTGGGAAGAGAGGAAAGCTCAATCCACGATTTATTGGTCCATTTCAAATTCTTGACCGAAGTAGGAAATGTAGCCGATATAGACTTGCGTTACCACCAAAGTATGCCTCGTGTTCATAATGTGTTTCACATATCTCGTATTTCAGTAAATATGTGAAAGACCCAAACCACGTTATCGAAAGTTAGAACAGGACGAGATAGCCAAGACTTAACGTATTGAGGAGGTACCTATCAAGATCTTGGATAGGAAGGAGCATGTCCTACGCCAAGAAAGGTCATACCACAAGTTAAAGTTTTTGTGGAGGAATCATGCTATAGAGGAAATGACACAGGAATTAGAAATGCGAAATGAAAGCGAGGTATCCTCACCTTTTCGAAACACTGTGTATCGTGACGTCAATTTCGAGGACGAAATTTCATAAGGAGGGAGGTTGTAAGACCTCAAATTTTTTAAATAAAAAGGAATTTCCTTTATTTATTATTTTGAAATAGTAAGGGTTGATTTGATTAATGTGGATAGTTAAGGGTTAAATACGCAAATATTTCAAAATAAGCAAGTGGTTATAAAATATTCATTTTTATTCAGAATATTCGTTTGGTCGTGGAATATTAGGGAATATTCGTTTGGTCGTGGAATATTCGTGATCGCTTGGGAATATTCGCATAACCTTAGCCATGTGTGGGCCCCATAACTAAAGCGATTGGATGAGGAAACGACAAAGTTTGGGTGGTTATAAATAACTGGCGTAGTTGTTACCATTAAGACTCATTGGAAAACCTTATTGGTTAAAATACGATGAATACGCGTGGTTGCACAAAGAAGACTACCAGGTATTGCATGTAATTGTTGAATTATTGATTCTTACGTAAGATGGCACTATTTCAATAATTTTCACATGAGTTCTTGTTCAATATTTTATTTTATTGATTCAATAATTCTTTGCGTTGATATTTTATATTATTGTTGTTCAATAATTGTCAACGCACAAAGATATTTCCCATTATCGAATCAATAATTCATATTATTTGAATAATATTATTAGATAACATTATTGGCAATGTCTAGAAAGTTCGCTCTAAGGAGAGGTTTGGTCACTAATAATTGCGCCAAGAAGGAGAGATCCTTATGAAAAGCCCCTCTTTCCGGGAACAATTTGGTCATTATAAATGTGATTCTCGTAATATTATTTGTGAATAATTAATTATTGATTCATATGATAAAGAAATATTTATTTTATGTGGATATAAATGATGGATTTATTTATGTGGTTATAAATGAAGAAATTATTGATGAGGTGTTTTATCAAGATTTTATCAAATCGAGGTATTAAAAATTAAATCAGGGTTTTGAGATATATTATGGGGTTATAATTTTAATCCGACCGTTGGATTGTGGTAATTTTTGGGTATGTTATACATACATAAGTTGAGTATATGTCCACAAATTTTGAACCGTTAAAAATTCACGAATGATTTGTTATGAATTTTAAGAGGTGTCCGATTCGGAAATTAGGTTTATAATTGATTTTGTGGAAAATTCTAGAATTGAGTGGGCCCCACTTGTGGTTGGTGAAGAAATGTGCTGAATTTTATTTCAAATGTGGTGGGTGGCAATAGTAGCGGTAAAGCCATCGCAGCAGCAGTCAAGTCTCGCTTTCACGGCTAACATTTTCCTATAAATAGAGGGCTAAGTTAGAATTGAAAATCACACCGTAAACAAAGTTTTCTCTTTCTCTCTATATTATCGAGCGTATTTTGTGAGTATTTAGATACTTTGAGAGTTCTTTGTTCAAGATAAGTTTCATTCAAAGATCACTCCTTCCACCTTTCCTTCCAAGTATCGATTCTTTGAGGTAAGGATATTATTTTTTTCGTAATGATATTATTTCTTCAATATCATTACTTTGAAATGTCGATCTGAAGTTTTTATCAAATTTGGAACTTTTCATGCTCTGGGTTACTATTCATGAGTTACTATTCACGAGTTACTATTCATGAGTTACTATTCATTCGAAAGTTACTATTCACGAGTACTATATTCATGAAGCGTGAAGATGTTTTTTGTAGAATTTCTATCAAATTTGGAACTTTTTTCATATCTGGGTTACTATTCATGAGTTACTATTCACGAGTTACTATTCATGAGTTACTATTCATGAGTTACTATTCACGAGTTACTATTCATGAGTTACTATTCATGAGTTATTATTCACGATACTAAGACTATTCACGATATCTGCTAGACTATTCACCGAAAAAATAAAATTTCTTCTTTTCGTCTAAAATATCTATTCGGATACTAGCTTTGATTGTATCCATGTTTTGATCATTCTTGAATTTTACACCACTATGATTATTTTTGAGGTATTTTTGGACGTGGATAAAACCAAGTACTAATCCTTAATCCTTAATCCTTGTCATTTTGTTTCACCGGATTCGTTTCTTTAAAAATATTTTCATCATCCTCGCCTTAAATGATGATATTATTGAATATCTTTGGCCCGTAGTGCAAAGATGAATGATTTCGAAGAATATCTTTTATTCAGTGAGTGCAAAGATGAATGATTTCAAGAATATCTTTGGCCCGTAGTGCAAAGATGAAGCGGTGTTTAAATGAATATGACCGATCGATGAATATCTTTGGCCTTTAGTGCAAAGATGAGCAGTGTTGAGATGAACATGACCGATTGATGAATATCTTTGGCCTGTGAGCAAAAGATGAATATTTGATTTGAGATGAATATTGATTGATGTTACAGGATAAAATATTGATGATGGACCGTTAAATTCATAGATTATAGTAGATTTCATTCTCACGTAACTCTTCTATGAATTATTATTTTCACATGTAATATTGATCCGAAACTCATTGCCATTCATCAGATTCTATCGATTTTTCCTCGTTGGAGACTAACGATAATTTGTTGTATATTATCTTAGTTATAGTATTCTTTTATCGGGCTAGTTGAGCTCACCCTTTTCCTTTTTGTTCCATTCTTCTCGGGGAGGCGAGAATATAAATGAAAGTATTAGCCTGGGTATGGAATGAAGGTTTTAGAAAGGATTGTTTAGTAGTCCTCACCATTTTGTAAAATAATGTATCAATAAATGTGATGAGGATTTATTTGAGTATAAATATTGTCTAGAAGATAATATTTGTATTTAAACTCACAATTTCATTGTTGTAATAATAAAGTTGTAGTTGTTTCGCACGTGTATTGACAACCTTAGAATGGGTGATGTATACCTATTTTGGGGGCGCCACGGTTGGTATCGAGCTTAGGGATATGATCTCTGTGGAGATCGGGGAATAAAACTAGGAGGGAGAGACGAGTAAATCCTTCGCTAGTGTGTCCTACCTAAGCTTATTTGTTGGTTGGTCATATTATAGGGTATTATGTGATTTGTTAATTTATTTAATTAACCTTGTTTTATGATAGTTTTTTTTAGAATGGTCATTGAGAAGCGTTAACAATGGAGTGAATGAGATCGTGGAGACACCTCTAATCGCCAACCGTGATAATGTGATGTCAAAGTGAAGAAGGAATTAGAGATATCCATGGCAAGTGAGTGAAGAATCGATAAGTTGCACCTTTAGATAATCGCAGAGGTAACAAATTGAGAGTGAGGAAGAAGAGGAAGAAGAGGTACCAAGAGAGTTTATTAGAGGTATTTTATGATCGAAATATAGAATTGCAAAATCGTATTCATGAGTTAGAAGAGCGGTACAAAGAATTGAGAAAATCATGGAGCAAAAGGATGCAACGATTCAAGCTTCAGGTTACCCGATACGTGATGCTTGAATGAAGCACTCTTTCGCGCAGTATAAGATGATAAAGTCGAATCTGGAAGTTTGAAAGAAGAAATAATCGAACGAGTGAGAATGAGTGATGAATGGGTAAAAGTCGCACGACGCGTTGATATTATGGAAAGAGATGTCCAATCTAAAAAGAGAAGATTTAACGATGACGGAAGAAGGCGTAAGCAACAACATCAGCACCATCAACAAATTCTGGGGAAGAGAACGATCACCGTTAGATGCTACAGATGTGGAGAGGAGGACATATAAGGTCAAACTGTTCAAAGCCTTCCAAGGTATGCTATAATTCAGAAAAGAAGGACATATCGCTTCGAGATTATGCGATATCGAAACCCAAATCAGGCGTGAATGGTGACTCAAAAGGATGTCCCGTAAAAGTCAAAGTCAACGGTTCTTGGAAGAGCGTTTGTCGACTTCCAGGTCAAAATGTGAGAACCCGAACGGTTATATCAAGTTAGTTAATTATAAATTCTTGCGAAGTTTATACCTTACTAGATGAATAATAGGTTCTACCCATTCTTTTATCTCTCTCGCTTGCGCTTCAACGTTTGAACTTGACTACGGAGAAATTAGACTTTGAATTTATTTATGGAGAATCCGTTAGAGAAACTTTCATTACATCTCGTTGTTTAGAAATCTTGTTTGATTCAGTTGGCACTATCACATTACCCGTTAACCTTATTTCTATGGAGATATTTGCTTTTGATGTGATTTTAAGGTTAACTACTCATCACGCCAAATTGATTGCTTTTGTAAGGTTGTTAGTTTTCATATTCCTAAGCAACCCGTTATTCAATTCAAGCAATCAAACCATTGTAATCAAACATTTTCATATCAAGCCATGAAGTCATTCGCTTATTACGGATGTCAAGTTTTCTTAGTCCATATTATGGATTTGAATAAAGACACGCCGATTTGAATAAAATTCGTTGTTATTGATTTTTCCGATGTATTTCTGAAGAATTTCTTGGCTTACTCCCAAAGTTCGATATTAAATTTTGTATCGACTTTGAACCCAGACAAAACTCATTTCTAAAATCTCATATAGAATGGCTCTATTGAACTTCGTGGAGTTAAAATTCAACTATAGAATTTGGTACCGAGCCTTTATCTTGTGACTTCCTTTGTGGAATTCACTAAGCCGAACTCTCTATGGGGGACGTTATATTCGATGCGATAGTAAATCGATAGGTGTCATTGTGACGTGCTATCCAAGATTGGGATATGAGTCACAGTTGAGAGCAACCTAAGTCAAGAATCGAAATACGTAGCTTTTTAAGCTTAGTTGGTTATTATCTGAGATTCGTTGAAGGATATTCTCGAATCGCTATTCCATTATCGCGAAATTGACTAATTCAGAGATACAAAATTGAATGGAGCAAGGAATGGGAAGAGCTTCAAGAACTCAAGAGGAGACTCATTTCAAAGACATGTTCACACATACGCCATCCTCGAAAAGTTTAACGTGGTAGCCGACGTGTTGAGTAGAAGATCGATATAAATACGAGTACGATATTATCACAAAGACTAATTTCAGATAATTTACAAATAATAGAGATGGAGATGAAAACTCTAGGTACCCACGTGATGATATACGAGTATAATCGACTTTAGTTAAAGCCGCTTTCAAGCCACCCAATCGGAGATGATGCGTATGAAGAGGAAAGTACAAGAAGGAGCTATTCCTAAGCAAGAATTGATGAAGAAGGAATACTTGAGTCCACTCTAGACTTTGTGTTCCTAACGACTCGATTTGAGGTACAAGATTATGATGGAGGCACAATACACCATTTGCAATCCATCTCGGAAGTACTAAAATGTATCGTGATCTTCACATACATTTTGGTGGAACAATATGAAGAGAGAGATTGCAAAGTTTATCTCAATGTGTTTAACTTGTCAACGTGTAAAGGCGAGCATCTAGTACCTAAGGGTCCGTTGCAACCACTTGAGATTCCGGAATGGAAGTGGGAACACATTACCATGGATTTCATTACGGGTCTTCCTACGGTTTCTCAAGGCATCAATGCTATTTGGGTTATTGTTGATAGATTAACCAAGTCCGCTTTCATTTCGCCGATACGGAGACTTATTCCTTGAACGTCTTGCTAGTATGCACGTGAATGAGATTGTGAGGTTGTATGGCATGCTCAGTATCCATAGTTTTGATAGTGACCCAAGATTCACTTCAAGATTTTGGGTTAGCTTGCAAAAAGCTATGGGCACGGATTTGCGATTTAGTTTAAGCATACCATCCCCAAACCAGATTTGGACAATCGAGAGGACTATTCAAACTCTTGAAGATTTATTAAGACTCGTGGTCCTAGACTTCAAGGCGGTTAGGATAAGTATTTACCATTGGTGGAATTCTCCTACAACAACAGTTATCAGCAAGTATAGGTGTGGCTCCATTCAAGCATTATATGGATTAAAATGTCGTTCTCCAATATGTTGGGATGAGATGGTGAAGCAACATTGTTGGGACCCGAAGTAAGACGTATTTACTCACCGTAAAAGATCCAAATAATTCGATAACGATACAAACGGCTCAAGATCGACAAAAGAGTTATGCGGATCTTCATCGAAAGGACGTGGAATTTAATGTAGGGGATCATGATTGTCATGAAGTTGCTCCATGGAAGGGAGTTACAAGATTTGGGAAGAGAGGAAAGCTCAATCCACGATTTATCGGGTCCATTTCAAATTTCGACCGAGTAGGAAATGTAGCCTATAGACTCACAAGTTACCACACCGAGTATGTCTCGTGTTCATAATGTGTTTCATATATCTCGTATTTCAGAATATGTGAAAGACCCAAACCACGCTATTGAAGTTAGAACCGGACGAGATAGCCAAGACTTAACGATGAGGAGGTACCTATCAAGATCTTGGATAGGAAGGAGCACGTCCCACGCTAAGAAAGGTCATACCACAAGTTAAAGTTTTGGAGGAATCATGCTATAGAGGAAATGACCGGGAATTAGAAATGTAAATGAAAGCGAGGTATCCTCACCTTTTCGAAACACTGGTCGTCGCACGCCAATTTCGAGGATTTAAATTTCATAAGGAGGGAGGTTGTAAGACCCTCAAATTTTTTAAATAAAAGGAATTTCCTTTATTTATTATTTTGAAATAGTAAGGGTTGATTTGATTAATGTGGATAGTTAAGGGTTAAATACGCAAATATTTCAAAATAAGCAAGTGGTTATAAAATATTCATTTTTGCTTGGGAATATTCGTTTGGTCGTGGAATATTCGGGAATATTCGTTTGGTCGTGGAATATTCGATCGTTGGGGAATATTCGTATTAACCTGACAAAACCATGTGTGGGCCCCATAACGGAAAGCGATTGGATGAGGAAAACGACAAAGTTTGGGTGGTTATAAATAACGTAGTAGTTATTCAAGTAAGACGTTGCTGAAACCCGGTGGTTAAAATACTGAATACGCGTGGTCGCATAAAGAGTGATACCAGACGGTATTACGTAATTGTTGAATTATTGATTCTTACGTAAGATGGCACTACTCAATAATTTTCACGGTGAGTTACCGCTCAATATTTTATTTTATTGATTCAATAATTGTTGCGTTGATATTTTATATTATTGTTGTTCAATAATTGTCACCGCACAAGATTTCCCATTATCGGATCAATAATTCATATTATTTGAATAATATTATTAGATAACATTATTGGCAATGTCTAGAAAGTTACATCTAAGGAGAGGTTTGGTCACCTAATTGCTTGGCAAGATGAGAGATCCTTATTGAAAAGCCCCTCTTTCCGGGAACAAACTGGTTGTCATAAATGTGATTCGTCAGAATATTATTTGTGAATAATTAATTATTCGATTCATATGATAAAGAAATATTTATTTTATGTGGATATAAATGATGGATTTATTTATGTGGTTATAAATGAAGAAATTATTGATGAGGTGTTTTATCAAGATTTTATCAAATTGGAGGTATTAAAATTAAATCGGGGTTTGAGATATATTATGGGGTTATAATTTTTAATCCAACCGTTGGATTGTGGTAATTTTGGGTATGTTATACATACATAAGTTGAGTATATGTCCACAAATTTTGAACCGTTAAAATTCACGAATGATTTGTTATGAATTTTAAGAGGTGTCCGATTCGGAAATTAGGTTTATAATTGATTTTGGTGAAAAATTCTAGAATTGAGTGGGCCCCACTTGTGGTTGGTGAAGAAATGTGCTGAATTTTATTTCAAATGTGGTGGGTGGCAATAGTAAGCGGTGTAAAGCCATCGTGTAACAGTCAAGTGCTGCTTCAACGGCTAACATTTTCCTATAAATAGAGGGCTAAGTTAGAATTGAAAATCACACCGTAAACAAAGTTTTTCTCTTTCTCTCTCTATATTATCGAAAGCGTATTTTGTGAGTATTTAGATACTTTGAGAGTTCATTGTTCAAGACAAGTTTCATTCAAAGATCACTTCCGACCTTCCTTCCAAAATCTTGATTCTTCGAGGTAAGGGATATTATTTTTTCAGAATGATATTATTTCTTCAATATCATTATCTTTGAAATGTTGATCTCAAGTTTTATCAAATTTGGAACTTTTTTCATGTCAAGGTTACTATTCATGAGTTACTATTCACGAAGTTACTATTCATGAGTTACTATTCACGAAGTTACTATTCACGAACAGTACTATTCATGAAGCGTGAAGATGTTTTTGTAGAATTTCTATCTTTTGGTGTTGGAGTTACTATTCACGATATAAAGACTATTCACGATACTGCACTATTCATAGAAAAATAAAATTTCTTCTTTTTCGTCTAAAATATCTATTCGGATACTAGCTTTGATCAGATCCATGTTTTGATCATTCTTGAATTTTACACCACTATGATTATTTTTGAGGTATTTTTGGACGTGGATAAAACCAAGTACTGAATCCTTAATCCTTAATCCTTGTCATTTTGTTTCACCGGATTCGTTTCTTTAAAAATATTTTCATCATCCTCGGTCTTAAATGATGATATTATTGAATATCTTTGGTTCAGAGTAAAAGATGAATGATTTTCAAGAATATCTTGGCCCAGAGTCTGCAAAAGATGAATGATTTCTCAAGAATATCTTTGGCTCAGAGTGCAAAAGATGAGCGGTGTTTAAATGAACACGACCGATCGATGAATATCTTTGGCCTTTAGTGCAAAGATGAACAGTGTTGAGATGAACACGATCGATTGATGAATATCTTTGGCTGTAGTGCAAAGATGAATATTTGATTTGAGATGAATATTGATTGATGTTACAGAGGATAAAATATTGATGATGGACTGTTAAATTCATAGATTATAGTAGATTTCATTCTCACGTAACTCTTCTATGAATTATTATTTCATTATGAATATTGATCCGAAACTTGTTGTCTATTGATTCTATCGATTTTTCCTGTTGGAGACTAACGATAATTTGTTGTATATTATCTTAGTTATAGTATTCTTTCTTCGGGCTAGTTGAGCTCACCTTTTCCTTTTGTTCCATTCTTCTCGGGAGGCGAGAATATAGCGAAAAAGTACGAGCCTGGGGTATGGAATGAAGGTTTTAGAAAGGATTGTTTAGTAGTCCTCACCATTTTTGTAAAATAATGTATCAATAAATGTGATGAGGATTTATTTGAGTATAAATATTGTCTGAAGATAATATTTGTATTTAAACTCACAGCTTTTCTTGTTGTAATAATAAAGTTGTAGTTGTTTACGTATCATGTATTGACAACTCGTAATGGGTGATGTATACCTATTTTGGGGCGCTACAAGGTGGATGGGATTCTCTAGCATAGTTCGAGAAAGAATCAAATTATAGTTTTGATGAAATCGGCCTACCTAACTAGCCTTTGAAAAAACAAAATTATTAAGATAAGTCATCTGTGAAATTCTCTTTTTCAACACGAAATTTCCCTCAAAATAAAGCAGAGAAAACAAAAAAAAAACAACTGGAAAAAGTATACCCTTCTCCAACAAGATTAACATGATTGTCCATCATCATCTTGTTAACAAGTAACTAGACTCTATCCCCTGCTTGTACCCCAAGAAGAGACGTGCGAGCTTTAGCAGATACAAAACAAGCTTCCTAGTCATCAAAAGTGAAGTCTGGGTTGTCAATACAAGACATTTGTGGTAGATCAGAATAAGTTATTAGCCCGTATTAACATTCTTCCCAAATTAAAAGCCTGTAAATGAAATATCAAATGAGAAAAATTTACCAACATATACAAATTGTTCAGTAAAAATTGCAATTAACAAATTATTTTCAAATTTATTAAGTATAACATCAATAATAAGTAATAGATCTACATACAAGTTCAAAAGAATAAAAATAATTCCAATTTTAATTGACGACAAATTGTTATTAAGAGAATAACATACAACCGCTTTCACCGCAAATCGAAATAACCATTATCAGGCATTACTAGCAGTCCTTCTTCAGACTGGTGAGAGAAAATATAGTCAATTGCAATCCAAACCACACCTCAGATTATTAAGATGTTGATAATAAAACATGGTAATAGTAACTAAACATATATAATAAAAAAAAACACTATCGGTAGAATTCGATTTAATCGAGACTAGTAAAAGGGGAGAGAATGATGGGATGGGGAAGATGAACATGGATATAAGGATTTGACAAATTTAATCTTCAAATTACAAAAAAGAGAAATATGATGGGGAAAAAACACAACTACATCTATAAAAAGCATATCTCTATCTCTAAGCTATCACTTAAACTCCTTACGTAACTTCCCAAATTAAATTAAAAATAATAAATAATTTAGTTAAACCAAACAATCGAGTCATTAGAACCCATGGAACAACCAACACTTAATGGATCGCACCAACTAATTCGCCAATCTTCAAAATTATCGAAAAAGTTAGATCAAAACTAATCAATCATTGGGGGGGGGGAAGCCAAGTAGATACCTTTCTGAATCAGATCTTTAGATTTCTCATCGTGTAGCTTCATCGTATTGGGATTCAGAGAGAGACGAGGACCTACCAGAAAGCACTTTAATAGGAGAATCTTATTAGGGTTTTGTTTAGAATTCTAAGGTTGAATGGAGAAAGAAGAACATGAATATCATCGTAGCCCTGGTTTTTGTTTGCGGTTTTCTCAGTTTTGGTCCAGGCGGCTTAGACCCAAAGTCCTAAAGTCTTATCTATATTTAAGAAATAAAAAAATTTGACTTAAGGATAAAATTGAAATATATTATTCATAAAATGCTTTTTTCGTGAGAGTGTATAAAAAATAAAAATAAAATAAGAAAATTTAATTATATATTAGTTATGTTTCATTGTATTTTTATATAATTATTAATTTCATAATTATCATATATCAAATAATTATTAACTTGTTTCATTCAATAAAATCTTATCAATCAATAGCCAAAAGGAGAAAAATTAATTTGGTTGGTCATTCTAAGGATAATTTAGTGATCATAAGTTTATAATTTTAAATACAAATTACATAATAATAATAATACATGTTCAAATTTAATTATAATTAGTTCTATTGAACAATGTATCAATCATACTATCTTCAATCATATTACCTTTTTATTTTGGTCAATTTCGAGTTTCTTAATTATCAAAAAATCATATATATATATATAGGTTCAATTCATGACAACCGGTTGTTAGGAATACTATTCCAGCAACCATCATCTCCATCGTTTTTCATCATTGATCAATATAATTAATGGTTGAGATTGAAAAAAATAAAAGTCTTATCAGCTAAGTCAGTTAAAATGATGCGAATTACACTTACTTTTAGTAGATTAGTAAGTATAATTACGCCACTACAATTTTAGCGGCAAGTCTTTTATTTTTTTCAATCTCAGCCATTAATTATATTGATTAACGATAGAGATGATGGTTGCTGGAATAGTACTCTTAACAACCGGTTGCCATGAATTAGAACCCTATATATATACACACTTTAAAATTTGTAATATTTATAATCTATAATTAGATTCAAAAGTTTACATTGAATATTTAGTTCTTTTTTCAAAATTATATTGTCTATCGCTCCCTACTCTCCGACATCACAATTAAGTTTTTAAGTAAACAAATTGTAACAAGTTAATAATTATAGTTTCGTAAGTTAATATATAAAGCAATAAGGTTATACACACAATTACAGTATAATTTATTTGTGCATAGATACCTTAAAACTATATCGTTTTGGCAGATTTTTATTTATTTATTAAAAAAACAGCTCCTCTCCTCCCAAATCAGAAATAAAAAATAAATATGCCAAAACGACGCAGTTTTGAAAGACTGCACACAAATAGAATATACACGGCTATATATATATGGGCCCCCATTCTTGGTAATCGGTTGTCACATGTACTATTCCAACAACTATAATCTATACCGTTGATCGCAACATTAGATGACACGGATTGAAATGGATTTTCCCCTGCAGTTGCATGCTGTAGCGAAATGAGAAATTACTCATTTGTCCCTCATTTGCTCATGTGCTACACTGTCTACCGCTACAAAGTTATGGCGGTAGTTTGGTTAACTAATAAATTAGAATGACTCAATGATAGCTTAATGGCCCAATAACCCATAGGCCTTAGGTTCGAAACCTAGCTGTGATATTTTTGCTTCTTATGTTATATTTTTTGTGTATTAGATAAATTATATTACCGTCTATATATATACCCATCTTAAATCTCAACATTAAACTAAATATATATATATATATATATATATATATATATATATATACCCATCTTAAATCTCCACATTAAACTAAATATATATAAAGTAACTATGAATATTTATATAATGTAACTATGAATATTTTAATATATTATATATATATATATATATATATATATTTATAAACAAATATTCATATAAATATTTATAAATTTATCTATAAATATTCATATAATTATTATTATTGTATAATACAGTGTATTATCCCCTTTTTGGTCCTTTGCATTATTATTAATAATTATTATAATTTAAAATTTTAATTATTATTATTATTTTAATTATTTAAAAATTATTATTATTATTACAATTATTACAATTATTATTATTATTACAATTCCTAGTACAGTGACCAAAAAATGTATTATGTCATCTTCACATGTATAGAAACGATGCTAAGTTGTTTAAATATTAGTGTTACATTAATTCTAGCATGATTAGGTAGTTGGTCTAGTGGCTTTTGTTAGAATATAAGGTGTTTAGTTTGGAGAGGTCTGAGATTCGACACTTGTGAGTAAAATATTTTTTTTAAGGAAATTTTTAAGCCTGACAAGCCCAGCTCCACGTCAGCAAAAATAACGGGTCACGTCAACAAATATATGCACAGTCAACATTCCGTCGATTTTTTTTGGACAGAAAATAAAAATAATGATTATGCACAATCATGTCTGAGTTGCAATTTATTTGAAATTTTAATTGTGTTTAACTTAACAGGTTTATCCAAACGTATGTTGTTGTGTTTAACTTAACAGGTTTATCCAAACGTATGTTGTTGTTGTTGTTGTTGTTGTTGTTGTTGTTGTTGTTATTATTATTATTATTATTATTATTATTATTATTATTATTATTATTAGTACTATTATTATTATTATTATTATTATTATTATTATTATTATCTTAATTTAAGGCAACATGTTAATAGTCGTTGCAAAAAATTGTATAAAATATGCAACGAAAATAAAAATTATTGCTAAATGAATGTGGTCCATATTAGGAAGCGAAAAATATAGCAACAAAAAACTTTCGTTGCTTACGATGAGGAGAAATCAAGTGGTTAGAAATTTTGCAACTAATTTCTAACTAATTTTATTTCCAAATTTTGCAACTACTAATGAATTTCGTTGCAAAAAGTGAAAACTCCGACACAATCAAGAACGAAGGACAAGTTTCGTTGCTAAATGAGACACTTTTAGCATGAAAATCGTTGCTAAAGCCCCATTTTTAGCAACAAAAAACTTTCGTTGCTTCACGATTACGGAAATCAAGTGGGTAGAAGAAAATTTTGCAACTTAATTTCTAACGAAATTTTTTCCCGCCAATGAATTAGCAACGAAATGTTGCAACGACTAATGAATTTCGTTGCAAAAAGTGAAAGCTTGACACAATCTGCAACGAAGGACAAATTTCGTTGTTAAACATATACTTTTAGCAACGACTTATAAAGTCGTTGCCCAAAAAATCGTTGCTAAAGGCCCATTTTTTTGTAGTGTTAGGACTGAGACTGAATATCTTGGGGTTATCTCCGAGATGAATCGACCTTCTCCGGTGGAATTTCCATTGGAACTGCATGCCTCGGGGTTATCTCCGAGGTTGGAACTGATACTCCTGGTGTGTGTTCCAGGGTTGAGACTGAACTTTCGGTAGTATCCGGACTGGATATGAGCTGTCTTCCAAGGTTATCTCTGAAAGACGAATTTGCCCTCTTGCAATATCAGTGACAGGTGTGCAGAAAAATTTGAGTGTCTACATCAATCACAAGAATGATCTTGGTTTATTGTTTGTAAGAAAAATTTAAAATCTATTTTGTTACGCTTCCACTTCGTTTATGTGATTTGATTGCATATACTTTTTTCTAGCAAACCTAACACTCATTACGTTTGGAAATGGTGTCCACTCTTTGGCATCTATCACAATATTTGATAAACTGATGGGCATCTCTGAATAATGTAGGCCAATAGAACCCTGCTTGAAGTACTTTGGTTGCAGTCCTCTCAGTCCCATAGTGAACTCCATATAGTGAAGAATGACATGCATGCAAAATACTAGCTGTCTCACTATAAGGGATGCATCTACGGATCATACGATCTGCACACTGCCTAAATAAGAATGGCACGTCCCACATGTATCTCTTCACTTCATGCAAAAACTTCTTCTTCTGTTAATGAGTCAACTCTGGTGGGAGTACATTGTTTACTAGATAATTGACAAAGTCAGCAAACCATGGAATTTTTGAATTCATTGTAAATAGTTGTTCATCGGGGAAGTACTCATTAATCACTACCTTGTCCCTCTCATCTTCCTCTGGACTCACTAATTTGGAAAGATGGTCAGCCACTTGATTTTATGTTTTTGTCCCGAATTTCCAAATCGAATTCCTAGAGAAGAAGAATCCATCTAATTAACCTAGGCTTTCCATCTTTCTTGGATATCAAGTACCTAATAGCAGTATGATCTGTGTAAACCACTACTCTTGTCCCACTGAGATATGACCTAAACTTGTGAAAAGCGTATACAACTGCTAATAGTTCGTTTTCAGTGGTAGTGTAGTTTAATTGATCATCTGATAGAGTCTTGCTGGTATAATAAATTACATGAAAGATCTTTTCCTTGTGCTGACCCAACACAGCCCCCACTACGTAATCGCTGGCATCACACATCAATTCGAATGGTAGAGACCAACTAGGTGCCACAATTACTGATGTTGATGTAAGCTTCTTCTTGAGTAGGTCAAAAGATGCCAAACAATCCTCATCAAATCTAAACGGGACATCCTTTTCCAATAAACTGCACAAGGGTTTTATAATCTTGGAGAAGTCCTTAATGAATCTTCGATAAAACCTTGTATGTCCCAAAAACTACGCACCCCCTTGACTTATGTAGGTGGTGGCAAATTCTCAATGGTCTCCAATTTGGCTTTATCGACTTCTAGCCCTTTTGCTGAAACTTTGTGCCCGAGTATAATTCCTTCCTACAACATAAAATGACACTTTTCCTAATTTAGTACAAGGTTGGTTTCCACACAACGCCTTAGCAGCATGATCAGATTTTCAAGATAGCTATCAAAAGAATCTCCGAACACAGAAAAGTCATCCATGAAAACTTCAACATTTTTCTCAACCATGTTTGAGAAAATAGCCATCATGCATCTTTGAAATGTGGAAGGAGCATTGCAAAGCCCAAACGACATTCTTTTGAATGCAAAGGTACCATAGGGGCAAGTAAATGTTGTTTTCTCTTGGTCCTCTGGAGCGATGACAATTTGGTTGTATCCTGAATATCCATCTAGCAAACAGTAATATTCATGGCTCGTAAGTCTGTCTAACATCTAGTCAATGAATGGCAATGGAAAATGATACATGCACACTCTCCAACCAGTCACTGTTCGTGTTGGTATCAGCTCATTGTTCTCATTTTTCACCACTGCCATCTCCCCTTTCGTAGGCACGCATTGTATAGGACTCACTCATGAACTGTCTGAAATAGGGTACATGATCCCAGCATCTAGCCATTTCAGTATTTCTTTCTTGACTACTTCTTTCATGATGGGATTAAGAATTCTTTGTTATTCTACTATAGGCTTGTTGTCATCCTCCATAAAGATTTTGTGCATGCAGAATGAGGGGCTAATTCCTTTGATGTCGGTAATTGTCCAACTAATAGCATTCTTGAACTCTCTTAGGACTCTAATTAGCTTACTTTCTTGAAATGAGGTTAGTGCAGATGCAATAATAACAGGTAAAGTACCTGATTCGCCTAAGTATGCATACTTGAGATGAGAATGTAGTGGTTTAAGCTCAAGTGCAGGAGGTACCTCTAGGGAAGACCTCAAAAGATCTAAAAACTTATCTAAATTTTCCAATGGCTCAAATGGCACCCTAAACTTGATCACCCTTGGTAGTGCATCTAACTGCTTGAGATATTCAATCAATTTTGGTTCGTCCATGTCAATATCCCCCATCAATGTTGTTTCCAATGGATCCTTACTCATAACTTTCAGAAACTCATCATCCACAACATTTTTCTACCACATCCACTCGAAAGCACTCTTCTTCATTGGAAAGGAATTTCATAGCCTTGAACACGTTGAATGTGACTTCTTGGTCTTGGACCCGTATAGTCAGCTCTCCCTTCTGAACATCTATAAGAGTCCTCCCAGTAGCTAGAAATGGCCTCCCACGTATAATGGGGATGTCCTTGTCCTCTTCGTAGTCCAGAATTATGAAATTGGCTGGGAAGATGAATTTATCAACCTTCACAAGAATGTCCTCCATAATTCCTCTCGAATAAGTAACAAACCAATCTGCAAGCTAAAGAGATATGTTTGTTGGTTTTTGGTGCAGGAAGTCTCAACTGAGTGTATATTGATAGAGGCATAAGGTTGATACTTGCAGCCAAATAACACAAATACTTATTGAATGACAAGCTACCAATCGTGCAAGGGATGCTAACACAAATATTTGTGGAGTAGAAGAGTGGACTAGGAGATCTTTGTTCTCCGAACCACTTAAAAATTCACGTGTCTTTTTTATTTCTGCATTATCTCTTATATTTGTTTGTAACTTAATTCTACAAGTGAACTAAATTCAGAGTTGAGAACTTCTTTAAATCTTTGAAGGGGTTTTTCAAACTAATATTTCGTTGTGCATAATTAAATTAACCTGCTTAATTTATAATCTGGTAATACTTATTTAAAAGAAAAGTTTTTAAATGATCTATTCAACCCTCCCCCTTCTAGGTTTACAAGTGCCATTCGGAAACAACATGGAGAACAAAAGATTTAAATGATGGTCCGAGTTATTAGTTATAGTAATCATTAACATGTTGTAAAATGTGTAACAATAATTATAGTGAGAACTTAGTGTGTATACTGTCGTACTTTACACGACATTGTTAGAGAAGTTTATGTATGTTGTTTGTTTTTTGACTATTCAAATTGAGTAGTGTAGACCCAAATTTGGGAGCGTGGCATACTAGGCTAGTTTCTATTCATATTCCCTTGGGCCAAATCCTTGCTCTTGGGAGCCCATTCATTTCTCCCAAGAGTAATGCTACTATCACATAAAATCGCTCACATACATTTACATACATATTGGTATGACCTATATGACTTGCTCTATACGTAGGTCATGCCAATATGCATGTGAGTGTATGTAAACATTATATGAGCGATTTTTACGTGATATTAGACTTATTATTCTCCCAAATACATTCTATTTTTCCAACCCACCCTTGTCATATATACTTGTACCTATATTCGGCTGGTCAAATATTCAAAGGATCTATTTGGCAATGTGTGCAAGGCCTGTATGACACCAACCCAGCACTCCTATTATATTGTTATGTGATAATTAGACCAACTAATTTTTCACTAAAGCCTTAGCCCATAGGTCATGATTAGGCTTGGTAAAATAGTGTTATGGGTTGGTTTTGGTTTTTAAAATGTGGTTATGATATTAACCATTTTTAATATTCAAAGGAATTATATAGTTATGGTTCAAAATCATATTAACCATTTTAAGATGTTTTTACTTTTAAACAGAACTTTTTAACAAAATGTTTACAACTGACTCGATCTTAATTAATACTCCTTCCGTCCCAGGATAAAAGTTCTTATTACTATTTTGGGTTGTCCCATGTTAAATGTCCTCTTTTTTTTAATAACCAAACTTTTACACATTTTTTTCTATTATGCACGTAGCATTAAATATCTCATGTTTTTCTTATTCTAATTCTCTCTCCATATTTAATGACATTATTATGGATAATTTTGTCATTTTATTTCTCTTCTCTTAATATACGTGAAAAATCCATCAGAATTTTTATCCTGGAACGGAGGAAGTAGAAATAGATATAATTTGAAACAAGTTGGGCACAGTCGGAGGAGAGACAAATTAGATTCTATTTTTACGAGTGGAGCAACAATAGTATAGGATAGTCCAACCCCAAATTCCAACACAAGTAGGCCCTGCTCCAAACAACCTATAAGTTGATTAAACCGATTTATTTCACTGTTCTGGTGTTTGACGATTACTTACTATTTTTTGACTTATAACTTGTGTTTTAAGTTAAAAAATAATTAATTATTTGTGACTTATTTAAAATTAATTTATAAGTTATTTTAAAATAATTTAATTTGATCAAATATAATGTCTATTTTGCCCATCTTTTTATTAATATCATTTTTAGTAATCTTTACATTTATTTTAACTTATAAGTCATTATGAACTGAACACTTTCATAACTTATTTTAACTTAATTTCAGAAATATCTATAATAATAATAATAATAATTTAATACTCAATTATGATATTTTTAAGTAATTTTATATATTAATCAAAAAAAATTAAATAAGACTACTTTTAGGCAACACTGTATATAACTGTCCGTGTAGATGTAGGTCTAGTTGCTGCCTTTAAGATGGTTTGGATAGAAAGGAAAAAAATGAGAAAAAAGAACTTTTCGATTTGGATCGAAATAGAATATCGGTTGAAAAATGGTTAATCGATTCAGAATTATATTTGTTTTAAAAAATATAGGTCCAAACTTTAACCAACCTTAATAAATAAAAATGGTTGATCAACCCATTTGATTCTAATTAATATGGTTTGACCCAACAGTTAACTAATTATATTGTCATGTTTAATCATCTTCTCCTGATGTTGCGGCAGAATTGGATGCGAATTCATAAGACTCAAAAATCGAACTAGATTAAGATATTTCATGTTTGGATCGGACGGTTTAACTTCAACTGGGTACAAAATTTGATTCGTGTGAAGAATTATATCAAATCGAAATTAACAGTTAGACCTATGTAAGCTTTTAATACTAATATTATTGACTTTATACAATTACGTTTTCTTATGAAGAATTCTCTATCTTCCTTGTAATATATTTGACATTTAAACATAATTAATCTTGTAATTAGTAGTATAATTTAGATAATTTTTTAATTTTTTAATTGTATTGTCTAAATTTAAATTAATTCTTATCTTTTTAATTTTAAAAATATCTCAATATTTCATACAATGGCAAATATCTCAATACTCTTTGAGGGAAAGGGCCCTTGGAGAGGCACAAAATTTGATTATTAATTACTTCCTCCATCTCAAGATAAAAATTTTCGTTGATTTTTTGCACATATTAAGAAAGATGATAAAATGATAAAATTGTCCATATTTAAATTCTCATTTAATTTCATAGTTTTTTGCACATTACTAGTGGTTCTCCATAAATATGCATAGAAAATAGAAATATAACAATTAATAATAAGGGTATTATAGGTAAATTATTGTAAAAAATAGATCATTTAAGATAAGTAAACATTTAACTTAAGACTACCTAAAATAGTACTCCCTTCGTCCCAGGATAAAAGTCATGGTGGACTTTTCACGCATATTAAGAAGAGGAATAAAATGACAAAATTGTCCATAATAATATGTTATTAAATAAGGGTGTAAACGAGTCGAATCGGAGTGAATAGAGAGCTACTCGAATTCGACTCGAAATGATAAATCGACTCAAATTTCGAATTAATCAATTATTTGAAAAATTCTACTCAAATTCGGCTCGACTCGAATATTTATTACTCGAATTCGATTCGACTCGACTCGAATATTTATTCAAACTACTCGCGAGTTTCAAATTCAAGCTCGAATTTGAGTCACCACATAATAACTAGTTTTATTATAAATTAAATTTGTTATTTTACTTTAAAATGAGAAAATATATTTATTATTACACTTTACAAATATAAAATCACAATTAAAATTAAAAACAAAACAAAATAATAACTAATTATCCTAATTTGATTTAAATTTGTATATATTATAAGAGAATATATCGAACATTTAATCGAATATGTATTAACCGAGTATGTATTGAAATCACAATAAAAAATTCGAGTAGTTTGAATCTTAAACGAGTCGAGTATAAGTTTCATTGATTCTACTCATATTTTTATTCAATTATTTTTAATGCTTTCGATTTGGATCATATTATTAACGAATCCAGAGTCTATTTCGTATTTTTTCGAAGTCGAGTTCGAATCGAGCTGAAGCTGTGTTGACTCGATTACTGAGATTATCATTAAATATGGAGAGAGAATTAGAATAAGAAAAGTATGAGATATTTAATGCTACGAGCATAATAGGAAAAAATGTGTAAAATTTGGTTATTAAAGGAAAGTAGACATTTAACATGGGACTACTCAAAATAGTAATAAGAATTTTTATTTTGAGACAAAGAGAGTAATAAAAACTTTTAACATGAGATGGAGGGAGTATTAAATAGCACCTACCGCTAAATAAAGCGACAAGGTTAATGAACAGGGTTTTCAGATACGGTGAAATTGGCACATGATCAATTGGCTGACGTTTAATATAGCAAAAAAGAAGGGATTTTATAGCACACAAGTGCATTGCAACTTTAATAATTTTAGAAAACGTGAAGGAAAATTTAATTTTATAGTGTACAAACTGTTTTATTTAAGTATGATCAATAGTTAAGACATATCGGTTCAATGAATAGCACTCACGAGGACCACCAACGTAGATTAGAGGAGTGGTTAGCATGAATTTAATTTTGGTCAATTGACTAATACAATGTTGATACACATGCGAAAGATTCCTCTATCTGCGTGTCAGCATTGTATTGATCAATTGATGAATTTATTATAAAATTAATTTCACTGTAACCGGATATGTAGATTAGATTCTAATAGAACCTATAAATAGTTGACCTAAAAATGTTGCCTATGCACTAACAAATAGTTGTCCAATATGATAGGGACTCCTATTTCTCAAGTAGAAAAGTAAGTCATGTAGGCCAATAATTATAGATACTTTTTATAAGCAAACATTATTACAATACAATAATACATCCAAACGGGCTATCCATTCAATTATACAAGAAAAAGAAAACAACAGTAACAATAGCAAAATACCTCATCCCCCAAATGTGAATGATATAATTTTCGAAAGTGAAATTGATAGCACACACTTAGTAGTTCATCATCTCACACCCAGCTTTAGCGGGTGGACTTGAAGTCACATCTTCTATATTATGTCCTATACACCTTTATTCTCACACGCCAATTAACTTCCACGTCATCAACACTCAACAGGAATCAAAACGGAGCCGTTCCAATCCCGTGACCTAGCGACGGAAGCTCCTCACCGAGCGTGAGGGTTGAATCTCGTCGTCTCGAAGCTTCACGGACGTGTAGATGGCTGCTCCAGCCAAAGCACCGAGCGTTGGCGCCACCATGTAAATCCAAATTCCCTCAGTAGTTCTCACTTTGCAACACCCATTCGAGAAGTCCGCGACAGATTCATGGAGCCACCACTCGAGGGCCTATGTAATGAAAAATTTTGACTATCACCCATGTTCACAAAAAAAAAATCTCATTCACCATTTTTTCCCATGAAAAGAGTTACTTTTATTGAGATTAGGATAAAATAATGCCATATTCTCAATTTTGTCAGTTGTCACTATAATTTTTGAGTAAATCACAAATCGGACCTTATAGCTTAGGCCCAAATTCGATTTTCATCCAAACTCTAATTTCGATTAAAAAGCATTCTAAATTCTGAGCGCGTAAACAATTTGCACCATATGCATCAAAATAATTTGAATCCTAAATTTAGCGAAATTGTTTCGAAAACAAGACTTTAGGGTGCTTTTAATCAAAAACTGAATTTTAGGTGAAAATCAATTTTAAGCTTAAAACTAGATTTAGTCATAATTTTTTATATCATGTCACCATTACTAAATAAAAAACTTATAATTTTCAGAATTAACGTAAAACAAAAATACATTCTTAATATTTGCAAAAATTGTGCAAATGTAACTCTTCTTTAAGAAAAGGTGCAATGAGGATAATTGGTGGACAGAGGAAAATTACTTACCCGGCAATAAGAATGTTAACCATAACAACAGCTCCTACCGCAATCCCTGCCAGTTCTCCCACCTGTAATAAAGCATTGCCATCAGAGAGAGACATAAAGCATTATACAAATACCATAATTTAAGAAATTACCCCCCACCAATTCAAAATGTAAACTAACTTGTTTCCAACTTTACTATCATATCGCCGTTATTAAAACACTCATTATATTAAGTATATAAATTTTACAACTGCGACTCTAGTTTGTGAAATATATAATGTCCAACGTATATGTATATATATATATATATATATATATATATATATATATATATATATATATATATATATATATATATATATATATATATATACTGATCCGGATCTTAAGATTCGCTTATTCATCTTCATTTCTCATCCTTTTAGCGACGGATAGAAACGCGATTTATCAAAATCCGTCGCTATCTAGAACCGTCGTCTTAACTTTTAGCGACGGACAAGTTAAGACGACGGACCGAACATATAACGACGGACCGAATCGTACGTCGTCCGGTCCGTCGCTAAAAGGGGGTGAGTTTAAGATCCAGACCGTATATATAATTAAATAAGGTGGTTGATGTTGTTAGAAAAAAAATGATATTGCCCTTAAAGTGTAAAGTGTCAGTAAAACAATTATAAAAGTGACATTAAATGTATATTTTTTCTGATAAATTATTTTTTGTTCTTACAATATCTAAGAGTTTAAAATAGAATATAGTAAAGAGTAGGTGTTGTATAAAAAAGGTTAATTTACCGCACGAGTATCTGTGGCAACTGCGGTAACGACAAATAGCAGATTAAACGTGATGAGGAACTCGAGGGCGAACGCTTGGCCATCGCCTATGGAAGGCACTGTAACGCCACCAGACATGAACGGATGAAAAACACCCTTGAGAGCAAATGAAGCACAAATGGAAGCCGAAACTTGAGCTGCAATGTAAGCCGGAACTTGAACCCAGGGAAAATGGCGTAATGCCGCAAAGGCGATGGTGAGGGATGGATTAAGATGAGCTCCAGATATATGGCCAGTGGAGAGAATTACTACCATAACAGCCAGCCCAGCACATGCAGCATTTCCTATTAGGGTTTCGGCACCGTTGTATTTTTGGTTCACAATTGGTCCTGCTGTTGCAACGAATATTAGGATAAATGTGCCTACAAATTCTGCTCCAAGCTGCAATCAAATCACAAAAATATTACTCCCTGTCCCGTCTTTCCCCAAGAAAATGTCACAAATACATCTTTCGCAAGTTAAGAAAAATTAAAGTACATGAAAAGTATTAATAAGACATAATTATCATGTATTATTTTCTTTCTATTTTTTTCCAAAATGAATGGAACTTTTGAGGGTTAAATAGTCTTAATTTGTAAAATATTTTGAATTTAAATTGTGTACTTCAAACATCTTTTTATTCTTCAGAAAAAGTGTATAGGATTATAGGAGGTCATTTTAATATTCCTAATGTAAATAATAAGTTCACTCCACAATATTTAAACAAAATTTACTTCCTTTAAATTTATTGTTGATGAAAATGGAGGAAAAAATGAAGTACATTTAACCTAATTTGGTAATGAAACTCTTTTTGTGAAATTGACAATTAAATTAAGCTTAAATTTTTGTGACATTCTCAAGTTTTTCTGAAGTACATTAAATTTTTGTGACATTCTCAAGTTTATTATCATGCTACGACTATTAACTAGTATCTTAGGTGATGTTTGATAAAACTGAGTAATTAAGATCTGAATGGTTAATATATCTTAATAAATTAGATCATTTGAATGAAATAACATCCGAATCTAAAAAACTGTTTGATAATTAAAAAATGTAAAACATCTGAATAACACTATTTTACTATTTTAACCCTACAAGTTATTTAAAAATTTTATTTGAATGATCTTAAAATTTGAAATTGAAGGAGTACGATATTTATTAAGACTATTTGTGTTCATAAATTTTAAATAAATTATTAAGAGACAGCTCTTAATAGTTAATATTTGAGTTTCTGTCTTAACGATTAAGAGGCATTAAGAGAGAAAAAAAAATTACCAAAAAAAGATTTGCCTCTGACTAAATTAGAGATAGATGAATTAAGAGACATTTAGATACAAACAAACATCACCTTAATAGTTTTAGGGTTAGTCAGAATATAGAACAAAAATATAATTTTAAATTTGTAAAATAGAATTTTTGGTTTGAACATTGGGAAATTGAAAAGCCTAAACAAGGGAGTTTAGTGAATTATAAATCCATTGATTGGACCACCTTGAGGGCTTTATCATATGGATTGCCCGTCATCCATGTATGGACCGAACTATACTTGGGCTTACAATTATTGTAACGGACTGGCGAGCCCAAAATTTTGGGGCGGTTTCATTATTTCTATTCCATCAGTCAAGTTGTGATGCTACCCACTTTATCTAATCATATGATTATATTTTCAAGAAAAAAAAATTAATTTCAATAATTTTATATCTAAAAAGCTATACAAAATATTACATGACAAAACATGTTTTAAAATATGCTTATACTTATAAAATAATTCCTACTTTCTTTGTAAGAATATAAAAATAAATAAATAAATCACTAGGAATGGAATACTAATTTGATGTGGGAATTCTACTGATTTACTATTACTAATTTATATAAAAAAATCCTTTATTACTTCTTAGTTGTGATAATATTATAAATAATGTTTGCTTTTGGGGACCACTATTTTATAGTTCCTCCCATGTGAAATTGGGACTCATTTTATACTCACGTGATAAAAAAGAAGAAGTAAGAATATCAAAATTAATTTCTCTTGAAATGATAATCATTTTGTCAAACTCAAGTCAATACTACATAACTAAATACACCCCGTAAAATACTAATACAATCATCATCAATTTTTATATTGAAGTTCTTAAAGGAGATATATGTAAGTTTCAAAATTATATTTTAATACTTTAACATTTATAAAATTAAATATTTTAGTCTGGATGAAAATATCTTTTCTATTATTGCATAGTTAATTATCAACATGCATAATAGTCCAAGCAAGGCCTGTCATATCCTAGTGGATCCTTCCAAAATAAGGCCTATGTATTAGTTATACAAAAAATAAAACAAAATAACGGAACATAACAATAAAAATAATATTATGTGCACAAATTATACATTCTTTATAGTTTGTGTCAGTAACATAAGTTAGAAATATAATACAAAATATTAAACAGTGAATCAAAAGTGAATTAATTTATAATGACAGCTTTTTTAAGTTATAGCGGACAGTTTTTGGCAAACTAACCGTCGCATAAATTTACGAAACTTTGTATTACGCTATAAGAATGTAAAAAAAATCGTCGTTATAATTGTTCATTTTGGTCATTGCTTAAGGTTCACGATAAAAGGAATTGAATATATATATATCGATCCAGGATCTTAAGTTTCACCTTGTATTTAACATACCTTGCTCACTTCCTCCTTTAATGATTTTGATTTGGCGACGATTTAAAATCGTCGCTATATGTTCAAATTCGTCGTTATATGTTATCCGTCGCTATATGTCATTCGTCGCTAAAAAGTATATGACGATTTATCAGATGATAGAAATCAAATCACGAATTCCCGTCATTAAAAAAGTGAACTCGGGTGAGTTGAATAAGAGGTGAAATTTTAAGATCCAAGATATATATATATATATATATATATATATATATATATATATATATATATATAATTAAAATCGTACTAACTTGAAAATAAATTTCACAATCAAGAACAAAGCATTTTAAAATAATATTTATTGTTCCTCTTGGATCATTATAGCTTATACCTAATAACTAAACTATAGAGTTTCTTTTGAATAATATTGACATTGATGTCTCGATGCATGTAACAAAAAATATTGTAAGCAATTATTTCTCCAATTAAGCACACATGTGAATATTTAATCCTGATTAATAGGACAAAAAATGAAGTTGACTTGTAGTTAAATAAATGAAAAAAAATAAAGAAGCTAGCCGTCCAATTTTCATTATTTTTTATTTTCCGCTTTGTCGTTAAATTTATTTATTTATTTATTTTAAATTTTAACATCTAGTTTTTATTTAATATTAATTAATTTTAAAATTAAATAAAAAATATATGTCAAAATTTAAATAAAAAAACACAAAAGAATAGAAAACTTGAAAACAAAAGATCTGCTCTCCTAAAACATGATATAACACCGAATTAGAAATTGAGAAAAATCCTTTAAGAACTAGACAACTTACTTGAAATAGAAATTGCTAGTACACTACCCCTACTACCTTTTATAAAGAAATTTGTTAGTAGTAGGTTTTGTAACTTGAAATTTGTGCAATCCCATACAAATTTATTAACATACTTGTTGTGAAATTAATAGTAGTACGAAATGCAACTTGTAAAATTAATATTTTTTATTGAGTTGTAAGGTTCTAAAACATTAATTAATAAAAAAACATTTAGTCTTATCTCCATTCTCAATTAAGAATTGATAAAGTTCACAGTGTAGCTATTTTCTCTCTCTGAAAAATTAGTTTAGTTTAATTATATTTTTTATTAAATTAATTAATTTTAAAATAAAAAATTTAGTGTATCAAACTCATGAAAATTAAAGATAATAGTAAATTTGATATATTTTCTTATAGTTATAGTTTTAGCACCTATATTTATAAAAATAATATGAATTCGATTATGAAAATGTTTAATTTGACAAATAAGTCGAACAAAGTTACTTTTTAATCACGAAAAGAGTATTATAATTTTATATAAAATAAAACCGTAAACATTAAAGCGACCATATCTTGTTTATTTTAAAATAACTTTTTTATTATAGAGTCAAACTTTAAAGAAAAAAGGAAAAAAAAGGCAATTGAAAATATAAAATGAAAAATAAAACGAAGAGGAAATTAATTAAATACTACTATAAGAAAAGGAAAAATGTAGTAAATACCTTCTTAGTGAGAGAAACATCTGGTGCAGAGATACCAGTGAAGCAAGTATGCGGTGCACCCCATGTGGGTGCATCTACTGGGAAACACTTGCATCGGGGCATTGACTTCGTATCACTCCGCTCATAACTCAGTGAGTCAACTCGGAGCGCTGTGAACAGCGGCGCGGCCGGCGCCCCAGGCGTTCCCGGCGTTCCTGGTGTCGCCGGCATTGTCGGCGTACCCACCTCCGATTCTGCCATTTCTAATTAACTTTAAGAAAAAAATAACACTTTTTTTTTGGTTTTTTTTTTTTGTTGGGGATAATTGAGAAGGATATATAGATGTTACTCCATTGGTGTGAGTAAATTAAATTAATTTTCTTTTTTGGGTTTTCTAGAGAGGAAAAAGATGGATTGGAGTTGGATTACATAATTTGATGATTTTTATAAATGTGGGACTAATGAAGAGAAATTTTGGATATTTCCAGCTTCAAAACTAGGATAATTGAGTAATATATTATATATCAATGGAAATTTTCATAAAATATGTAGTATATGTTTTGATTGGATTGGAGGATTAGAAACAAGGGGAAAATTACATGATCAAGAAGTTTTTGTCAAAGTTTGATTAAGAGATGAAACGGAGTGATCCAGTTTCAAATTAGAATTAATGAGCTTACTAGCTAATGGGATTGAACAGAAAAAAATAACATGGAAGTTCACGTACAAGAAAAGAAGTAAACTGAAAGAGGAAGACAGAGAGAAGAGTAGTTGCTGGAGAAGGAAGGAAGGAAAATGAGGACAAGGCAACGAGAATGTGAATGAATGTATGGTGTATATATATGAAGTGAGAGGGGGAGAGAGGCTAGAGAGAGGAATTCAGATCTGTTTATTTTTTTTCATGTTTCATTTATTGTTTTATTACGTATATCAAGTAATATATATTTATTCAAAAACTTAAAAGATTTGTTATTTTTAAAACAAAAATAATATTATCAGAATATAGGTGTATTTAACGATATTTTTATAATTATTCTAGCGACCTTAATATTTTTGATATTTATTATCATGACAATAATATTTTCTTGTCATAATATCAATCATCAAATTTAAGTATAAATAAGGGCCATCGAGATAAATATGTATAAATTATTTTTAAATACATATTTATTTTGAGAATATAAATATCATTATGTTATATATTGTAATTAAATATCAGTCTGTTATTAATTTATTATAATTTATAGTATATCAAACGGTATTAGATGAGCAAATATATGGCATAGGAGATAACAATAACATAACACACAAAATAAATACTCCATATAAAATAAGAGATGAGATAAAAAATGGGATAGAAAAAATAAATGGCAAAACTAATGATTTGGTCACTGAAATTGGCACGTTTTATTGAATATCCGATTAAATTTTTAATTTTTCAAATTAACTCACTGAACTAATTTTTATTTTCAAATTGAAATTATTCAGTTAAAAAAAAGTTGTGACAGACGTTAAAATACTTATGTAATAAATGACGTGGCAAAAAAATAAAAATATTGTTTATGTGGCAAAAAAATCATAAACAGATTTTAAAATAAAAAAATTAACATTTTAAAGTTTTAAAAATAAAAAAACATAATAAAATAAAACAAAAATAAAAAATATCAACTAAAAAGATTTAACCATCTTGATTATTTGGCAAAAATAGATTTTTTTAAAAATAGATTTTTTTTTTAAAAAGAATTTTTAAAACAGAATTTGTTAAAAAATAGAATTTTTTAAAAAACAGAATTTTCTAAAAACAGAATTTTTTAAAAATAGATTTTTTTTTTTAAAACAGATTTTTTTAAAACAGACTTTTTTAAAAACAGAATTTTTTAAAAATATAATTTTTAAAAAACAGAATTTTTTAAAAATAGAATTTTTTAAAAACAGAATTCTATAAAAATATAATTTTTTAAAACCAGATTTTTTTAAAAATAGAATTTTTTAAAAAGGAACTTTTTAAAAACAGATTTTTAAAAAAAATAGAATTCTGTTTTTAAAAAATTCGTTTTTTAAAAAGTATATATTTTTTAAAATCTATTTTTTAAAAAATCTGTTTTTTTTTAAAAGTCTGTTTTTGAAAAAATTATGTTTTTAAAAAGATATTTTTTAAAAATCTGTTTTAAAAAAAATCTGTTTTTTAAAAATATCTGTTTAAAAAAAATCAATTTTTAACAAATTCTGTTTTAAAAAAATTCTATTTTTAAAAAATTATGCTTTTAAAAAAATCTATTTTTTGCCAAATAATCAAGATGGTTAAATCTTTTTAGTTGAAGAAGAAAAGATATTTTGATTTTTTTTTTTTTGTTTTATTTTATTATGTTGTTTTTATTTTTAAAACTTTAAAATGTTAATTTTTTTATTTTTAAAATTTGTTTTTGATTATTTTTTTGTCACATGTTAATATTTTTATTTTTTTTGTCACGTCACATACCATATAAGCAATATTTTAACGTCTCATCAACTTTTTAAACGGAATGACCCAATTGAAAATAAAAATTAGTTCATTGAAGATTAATTAAAAAATTAAAATTCAATCCAGTATTCAATAAAACGCATCTTAATTTCAATAATCAAATCATTAGCTTTTCTTTAAAATAAATTAAAATAGATAGAAAGTCAATGCCAACGCCAGCACGATCAAACATTCAAAGCTGACCGACCACCTTCACTTTATCCGTATTCTAATAATTCCACCCGTCCAATAATGCACTAAACAAGCACACAATTCTATATAAAATAATTATGAAGTTGTTACTGATAATAATATGAGTAATATATCAATTAAGTCCTAGGGTGATTGTTATTTTAAAATTTTATAGATGAGACAGCGTTATAGTTGGAGAAAAATTAAAAGAGTGAGATTAATTAATACTATATATGAATAAGTTAGGAAATTTAAAATTTAAATTTTTTGAGTTAAATTGAATTTCAAACACTTGGTTAATGTTTTTTATATACACATGTAATAAGTATGTCTCTAGTTCTTCCCCAATAATTAATAAGTTAAGACTGATACAATTGATTTTGGTTCGTATTGTTGTTGTTGTTGTTTGAACTTGGGGCAGTCGATTCAAGCTAATCCATGGTATTAATTTTATATTTTCATAAATTTTAATTAATTGTCAATTTTAAGATTGAAAATATTTTAAATTATTTTTTGTAATAAATTTATAATTTAAAACAGAGGAATCATTTTATTTTAATCTTCTATTTTAGAAAGGTGCAAGACACATTGTTTTATTGTACGAAATACTCCCTCCATTCATATATGTAGGTCGTTTTAGATTTTTTTTTATATTCCTAATTATTTGTCGTTTGTGGTTATCTAGGAGAATTGATTACTATTTTTTCCAAATTGCCCCTTATTACTCCACCTAATCTTTTGATTCATATTTATGAGATAAGTGAGGTGAAGGGTGTGAGACCCCAAATTTTATGAATAAATATTTAATTTTCTCGAAATAATTTTTTAATATTATGGTGTGTGTTATAGTTGTGGGTAGTATTTATTAATTTTGAAAAGTATGCAAGTTGCTGTATAATATTCGATTAATTTGGGGAATATTTTTTTTTGTGGGAAATATCCCGATGCGACAAGCACAATCATTGGTTGAATTTAATGGAATTATTATCGGATTGAAAAAAACGACAAAAATATTTTATGAAAATAATGGCGGAAGTTTTACAGATTAAGCTGTTGAAACACACGGTGTTAAAAAAAATACGATGTCTGGCGTGGTTGCATAGTAGCATTACGGTATTAATTATTGATGCTTACGTGATAAGTCACTCAGCTTTTGTTGGTATTATTAATGTAATAATACGAGAAAATCTTTTTATATAAAATGTAATATTTTTATAAAGTTATTCTATAAATAAAATATATTATATTTTATTATGCATAGTGTTGCATAGTGTTTGATATTGTTTTGCATAGTAAAATCTTTTTATATAAAACAAAATACTTTTATAAAGTTATTTGTTTTATTAAATAATAATTAGAATATATTATATTTTATTATGCATAGTGTTTGCATAGTAAATTTTTTATAAAGTTATTAGATTTTATTAGATTATAAATAGAATATATTATATTTTATTTAAAAGATTTTGCTTTAAATATGGGCCATTATATTAAAGTAAATCAATCTAGACCGTTCATGAGTTAGTTACTATGCAGTCCATTTTTCTATAAATAGAAGCTCATTCCTTCATTATTTTCTTACGAATTCACTGAAACTCTGGAGAGATAAACTATAGAGAGAAAGAAGAAAGTATCCTGCTACTTCACTACTCATATATCCAGTACTCTTCTTCTTAAGGTAGGGAATATTATTTGTTGTACTCGTAGAGAATATTATTTGTTGTACTCGTAAGGGGTGTTATTCTTTTGTATTCATGAAGAGAACTTATGTTATTCCATTCTTTATTATTCTATTGGAATAACCTATATCTGCCAAGCTACCCTATACTTGGTGACATTATTCTATTATTCCGTCTTTACTATTCTCATTTGAAATATCCTCTCAAAGCAATGCGTTTTACGGGACCGATTCCGCTCTTTATTATTCATTGGAATATCCCGTCACTGTGTTTTACTGTGGGACCGATTCCGCCCTTATTAGTATTTTGTTGGAATAACTTGTCATCTGAAGTATCGCATGCATGGTGATTTCATTGTTATTCCATTCTTTATTATTCTCGTTGGAACATACCGTCGCTTGCGCAAATTTACCGACCGGTTCCGTTATTATTATTCTCGTTGAATAACTCGCTCTATGCAAGTACCGCATGCATGGTGATTTCTTTTGTTATTCCATTATTTATTATACTCGGTTGGTTAAAGTTTTGACTTCTATACTCCATGAAATTAGTGGAATATCCTCGATATTTGCGCTTCATCCAGGTAGATTTTTCATGAAAATATTCTTCCGAGCATTCTTGAATTTTACTCTATAAAGCAAAGTATCATGTTGACAATTTGGATGTTATTAGTTCCTAGATAAATTAATTCTTGAACTTGTTTTATTGAATTCTTATATCATTGTCATCATCCTCATGTTTATATTTTGTTGAAAGTCATCTGTGGCCTGTAGTGCATAGATGGACTTGGTATGATTATGACCAAGGATTATTCGGTATAATCATAACCGTAATGTTACAAATGATGTGGAAAAAGTCCTCAATGGCCCGTAGTGCATTGATGGACAATTTTTGGTATGATTATGGCTATGAATTCTCTTTGGCCGTAGTGCAAAGATGAATTGTTTTATGGCATGATCAGGACCGTTGATAAAAACATGATTATCTTTAGCCGTAGTGCATGGATAATTCGTGGTCGTGATACTAAAGAATATCTTTGGCCATAGTGCAGGGGTGATTCGATGATGTGGATTATTTATTAAGCTGAGTCCCAACAATAAAAGTGATGAAAAACCTTTTAAATCATAGAAGATAGTAGATTTTATTCCCTACTTGACTCTTCTAATGGATTGCTTGTTCCACTACAGTTAAACTTGATAGTTATTATATTTTATCAGTTTAACACTGTTGAAGGCTAACGATAAATTATTCTCGCATTATCTTAGTCATAATATTTCTTCTTTGGGCTAGTTGAGCTCACCTTTCTTTCATTGTTCTCTTCAGGAAATGAGAACGTAGCTGGGACTAGTCGGGGAACAGAGTGATGGTCCTAGATGGTGCATTAGTAGTCCTCACTATTGTGTGAAATAGTGTAATAATAATTGTAATGAGGACTACTTTTGAGTTTGTATACTCTCTAGTAGACAATATTTGTATTCAAACTCACAGTTTATGTTTTGTCGTATTGTACACGACAGTTGTATTATTAAGTTGTATTTGAATTCTGTACCATGTATCTGGTGACTCAAGATGGGTGATGTATACCTATTTTGGGGGCGTCACAGTTGGTATCAAAGCTTAGGGATATGATCCCTGGTTAGGATGTGAGAATAGAACTAGGAGGGGAGAGACGGGGAATTTCTTCGCTAGTATGACCTACCTAAGTTTATTTGGTATTTAATTGGTCGGTCAGAGTATAGAGATAATATGTGATATGTTAATTAACCCTTATTTTGTGGCAGTATTTGAAAATGGCATCTGAAAATGTTGAGATAAGCAATGGAGCACATGAGACTGTTGAGTCTCCACAGATCAATAATCGTGACAATGTGATAGGATGGCGATAATCCTCCCGTAAACAACAACAATCGATCAATCGACGAACGACTTCAGACGTTTAAGAGCTTTTTAGAATTCATGCAACATCAAAGTGAAGGTGGCTCCTGCTCATAATGCAGAGGAAACAATGGCAACCCACGGTTGGTCACCGCTAAGCAATTCAAGGAGCCTGGGACCACCGGAGTTTTTGGGAAAGCGGAACAACTTAAGGTGGAAGCATGGATAAAGCAGATCACCAAGATATTTGATGTCTTGGGATGCTCCGAGGAGCAAAAGGTTCCTTCGCCACCTTCATGTATTGCGTGAAGAAGAGGATTCTTGGTGGGAATCGTAAACGCATCCAAAACCGACTAATGCACTCAAGATGTCTTGGGAGAAGTTCCAAGAGCTGTTCAATGACAAGTACTTTCCCGAAAGCATTCGTCACATGAAGGAGGTGGAATTTATCAAGTTGGAGCAAAACAACATGACCGTGTCGCAGTACGAAGCCAAGTTTCCTGAGTTGTCCCGATATGCATCCCATTTGGTTGATAATGAGGAGAGAATGACGCGAATGTTTGTAAGAGGTTTAAAACCTGAGATACGTCAATATTTTATCTCTCATAAACTGTGTTTGTATTCAGATGTTGTTAATAGGGCTCAGTTATTGGAGCGCGATAATGAGTCAACCAAACCAAAAGAGAGCAGCCGATAAAATGATAATACCGGTGATAACAGTCATCAAAGCGGTGATAATAAGCATGGAGGGAATCAACATGTTAGAAATGGTAACCACTTCGGTAGTAATCATGGCCAAAATAATAAGAATGGACATTTCAAGAAGAGAAGGTTCAACAATGACGTAAAGACGCGTCAAGACCAAGACCCGCTTTTAAAGGAAGAAGAACGACCACCGGTCAGATATGTTTCAAATGCGACAGAGAGGGACACATCCGTTCAAAGCGTGACGCAAAGAATCTAAAACGTGTTTTCATTGCGGAAGAGAAGGTCACCTAGCTCGATTTTATCGTATGGTGATGTCAATTCCAGCTGGGATAGTGATGCCAAAGGATGTCCCAGACAAGCCAAAGCCGGTAGTTTAAGAGAGAGCATTTTTTTTTCGTGATGAGGAACCTGAATAATATTATCACGGGTATGTTAGTCATAAACTCTTGCGAAGTCTATACCGTGTTAGATACCGGTTCTACTCACTTTTTTATTACACCTAGTTGTGTTCAATGTTTAAAGTTAACTTCGGAGAAGTTAGACTTTGATATATCTGTTTAAACTCAGTTCAGAGAAACCTTCGTTACCTCCACTATTTAAAAATCTTGTTCAAATCAACACTTTCACGTTACTTGTCGATCTTATTTCTTTGAAAATACTTGCCTTTGATGGGATTTTTGGAAACGATTGGTTAACTACTCATCATGCTTTTCGTAAGGTTGTTAGCTTTCATATTCCTAACCAACCTGTTATGCGAATTCAAGAAACCAAACCACTAAAGTCAATCATTGTCATATCAAGCCATAAGTAAAGATCCCCGATCCTTTCGTGGTTGACTTTCTTGTGTGGAATGCACCAAAGCCAGACTTTCTGTAGGCGATGTCGTGAATGACGATGGCAAGTTGATAGGTATTAATGTGACGTACTATCCAAGTCTTGGATGAGGGTCACAGTTTGAATGATATTTCTATTTTGAATAAATTTCCTGACGTATTCTTGAAGACTTTTTAGCCTACCCCTAGAGCGTGAAATTGAATTTTGTATTTACCCCAGTACAAAACCCATTTCTTAAACCCTCAAATATTTCTTTACTTAAAACGAACGTAACATGCGCCAAAGACGTTGACTCGAGCTGTTGAAGATTACGATCGTACCATGCAATACCATCGTAGGAAAAGCAAACATGGTAGCTAACACGTTGAGTAGAAGATCGTATGCAGTTACAAAAATGAATATACGAGTAGAATCAACTTTAATCGATAAAGTTAAAGCCGCTCAAGCTATATACTCAGAGCTAATGAATGTGAAGAAAAAGGTTCAAGAGGGCGTTATTCTAGAAGCAAGAATCGACGAAGAGAGGAAATCTCAACCCTCGATTTAATTGGCCCATTTAAAATCCTCGATCGAGTAGGAACTGTGGCTTATAGACTCGTTTTACCATCAAGTATGTCGCGTATTCATAACATTTTTAATGTATCGATGTTACGTAAATATGTGGACGGCCTGAACCACATTATTAAATTAGAACTAAACGATATAGCAAAAGATTTAACGTATGAGGAGATACATGTTAAAATCTTGGATAAGAAGGATCGTATTCAACACTCAAAGGTTATACCTCAAGAGTTAGAATTTGAAGTGAAGTTAAGGTATCCTCACCTGTTCGGCATACCAGGTACGTACGTAAATTTCGAGGGCGAAATTCCTTAAGGAGGGGAGATTGTGAGACCCCAAATTTTATGAATAAATATTTAATTTTCTCAAAATATTTTTTTAATATTATGGTGTGTGTTATAGTTGTGGGTAGTATTTATAAATTTTGAAAAGTATGCAAGTTGTTGTATAATATTCGATTGGTCGGGGAATATTTTTTTTGTCAGGGAATATCCGTACGACGACATAATCATTGGTGGACCCCACAACGGAATTATTGTCCGATTGAGAAAACGACAAAAATATTTTATGAAAATAACGGCGGAAGTTTTACGTTAAGCTATTTCAAACACCCGGTGTTAAAAGAAATGCAAGTAATATGCGTGGTTGCATAGTAGAATACGCAGATTAATTATTGATTCTTACGTGATAAGTCACTCGGTTTTGTTGGTATTATTAATGTAATAATACGAAAATCATTTTATATAAAATAGAATACTTTTATAAAATTATTCTATAAATAGAATATATTATATTTTATTATGCATAGTGTTGCATAGTGTTTACATAGTATTTTGAATAATAAAATTTTTTATATAAAACAAAATACTTTTATAAAGTTATTTGTTTTATTAGACAATAATTAGAATATATTATATTTTATTATGCATAGTGTTTATATAAGGTTCTGCATAGGGTTTGCATAGTAAAATCTTTTATAAAGTTATTCATTTTATTAGATTATAAATAGAATATATTATATTTTATTTAAAAGATTTTACTTTAAATATGGACCGTCATATTAAAGTAAATCAATCTGGACCGTTCATGAGTTAGTTACTATGCACTCCATTTTTCTATAAATAGAAGCTCATTCCTTCATTATTTTCTTACTTAATTCAATTTGAAACTACAGAGAGATAAACTATAGAGAGAAAGAAGAAAGTATTCTGCTACTTCACTACTCATATATCCAGTACTCTTCTTCTTAAGGTAGGGAATATTATTTGTTGTACTCGTAGGGAATATTATTTGTTGTACTCGTAAGGGGTGTTATTCTTTTGTATTCATGAAGAGAACTTATGTTATTCAATTCTTTATTATTCTGTTGGAATAACCTGTATACGCGGGCTACCCTATGCTTGGTGACATTATTCTATTATTCCGTCTTTACTATTACATTTGGAATATCCTCGTCATGCAGCTGCTTTTCACGGACCGATTAAAATCTTTATTATTTACGTTGGAATATCACATGCATGCGTTTTATGCCGGACTGATTAAAATCCTTATTAGTATTCATTGGAATAACTTGCATACGCGCGGTACCGCATGCATGGTGATTTCGTTGTTATTCCATTCTTTATTATTACATTGGAACATCCCGCCGGTGCATGAATTACGCCTGACTTTGGTTCCGTTATTATTATTCATTGGAATAACTCGCCATACATCTGCAATCGAATGCATGGTGATTTCTTTTGTTATTCCATTATTTATTATACTCGGTTGGTTAAAGTTTTGACTTATACTCCATGAAATTAGTGGAATATCCTTGATATTTGCGCTTCATCCAAAGATCTTTTCATGAAAATATTCTTACGAGCATTCTTGAATTTTACTCTAAAGCAAAGATATCATGTTGACAATTTGAACGTTATTAGTTCCTAGATAAATTAATTCTTGAACTTGTTTTTATTGAATTCTTATATCATTGTCATCATCCTTGTAAGACCCCAACTTATTATTAATGAAATTTAATTTTCTCTATTTATTATTTTGAAATAGTAAGGGTTGATTTGATTAATGTGGATAGTTAGGGGTAAAATACGCAAATATTTCAAAATAAGCAAGTGGTTATAAAATATTCATTGTTGTCGGAGAATATTCGTTTGGTCGTGGAATATTAAATGCTTGTGGGGAATATTAAATGCAATGAAAGTGACCATGTGTGGGCCACATGTGAAAGCGATTAGATGAAGAAACGACAAATATAAGTTGTTTAAAAATACTTGATGTAGTTATTACAGAATTATCTTGTTAAAATACTCGGTGGTTAAAACACAGTAGCACACGGTATTGCACCAATTATTGATTCTTACGTAAGAAGGCACTACTTAATAATGGTTACAGTAATTACTGTTCAGTATTTTATTGATTCAATAATTGATGCATTGATATTTTATATTCTTGTTGTTTGATAAATTGTCATTACACGTATTTTCTATTATCAGACAATAATTCATATTATCTGAATAATATTATTAGATAACATTATTGGAAATGTCTAGAAAGTTCGTCTAAGAAGAGGTTTTTGGTCACCTAATTGCGGCGCCAAGAAGAGAGAAATCTTTATTGGAAAGCCCCTCTTTCCTGAGAAGCGCTGGTTGTCAATATTGTGATTACGTAATATTATTTGTGAATAATTAATTATTGATTCATATGATAAGAAAAATATTGATTTTATGTGGATATAAATGGAGAAAATTTTAATGTGACAATTGTTGAAAATTAAAATTTTATCTTTTACGATAAAATAATTCATTTAAATATATTATTATATTTTAATAATATAATAATGGTGATATTTTTACAACGAATGTGGGATATATGAGTATACGAGGAGGAAGAGTATTTTTGTTGCAATAAATGTTTAAAACATGTTAAACATGTAAATTGGACCCCATTTATTCGGTCGAAATTTGATTATAGCTTTGTAAAATCGCCCGTTTGTGGATTTTGGTCAATTTTGTTTGGAATTTGGAAAAACTTTCTTCTGTAAAGTTGTAGAGAATTGAATTTCCTATAAAAAGTCGCGAGATTCGAATTTTCTGGCAAAAGGGCTATTTATTATGAATTATTGAAGTTCTGAAGCTTCGAAATAATTGATTTTTGGAAGTTTAAAATATTTTTAATATGAAAAACGTTTTTGGTGATTTGAGTGTGGGTCTTGCATGTGTTTTAATAGATGAATTCAGATTCTTGGTACGTAGGAAGTTGTAGAAATAATAATAATATTATTATATTAAATTTTCTACTTTGGTGTTCTAGCAATTTCCTATAAATAGGGTGCTTAGGTTAGAATTGAAAATCATACCGGTGAATCGAAGTTTTCTCTCTATATTATCGAAGCGTATTCTTGTGAGTATTTTGAGTATACTTTGAGTATTGCTATACGGTGCAAGTTCAAGTCATAGCTTTATATCAGGTGTTTCAACTAAATCTTGTCTTTGTGAGGTAAGGGATATTTTTTTTTTCGTAATGATATTATTTCTTCAATATCATTATGTTGAAATATTGATCTGAAGTTTTTATCAAATTTGGAACTTTTTTTGGTGTCTGAGTTACTATTCACGTGATCTGGCCTTTATTCACGATATCGATAATTATTCACGAATACGACCTTTATTCATGAAAAATGAAAAATTTTCTTTTCGTCAAAATATCTATTCGGATACTAGCTTTGATTGTATCCATGTTTTGATCATTCTTGAATTTTACACCATTGTAATTATTTTTGAGGTATTTTTTGACGTGGATAAAACAAAGTCTGAAATCCTTAATCCTTAATCCTTGTCATTTTGTTTTCTTTGGATTCGTTTCTTTTAAAATATTTTTCATCATCTTCCATCTTAAATGATGATATTATGGAATATCTTTGGCACTGTAGTGCAAAGATGAATGATTTCTGAAGAATATCTTTGGTAGTAGTGCAAAGATGAGCAGTGTTTAGATGAACATGATTAATCGATGAATATCTTTGGCTCAGTAGTGCAAAGATGAATATTTGATTCGAGATATATATTGATTGATGTTACAGGATAAAAGATGAGCGATGAACTTTTAAATTCATACATAGAAGATAGTAGTTTGCATTCTCTACTTAACTCTTCTAATGAATTATTATTTCATTGCGAATATTGATTTAAAATTTGTTGTCTATTGTATTCTATTAGATTTTTCCTGTTGAAGACTAACGATAATTTGTTGTATATTATCTTAGTCATAATATTCTTTCTTGGGCTAGTTGAGCTCACCCTTTTCCTTTTTGTTCTATTTTTCTTCTCGGGAGGCGAGAATATAAATGAGTACAGTCGGGTATGGAATGAAAGTTCTAGAGAGAGTTGTTTAGTAGTCCTCACCATTTTGTAAAATAATGTATCAATAAATGCGATGAGGGTTTATTTGAGTATAGATATTTTCTAGAAGATAATATTTGTATTCAAACTCACGCTTTTTCTTGTTGTAATAATAAAGTTGTAGTTGTTTACGTACCATGTATTGACAACTCGAATGGGTGATGTATACCTATTTTGGGGGCGTCACGGTTGGTATCGAGCTTAGGGATATGATCTCTGGCGGAGATCGGGAATAGAACTAGGAGGGAGAGAGCGAGTAAATCCTTCGCTAGTGTGTCCTACCTAAGCTTATTTGTTAGTTAGTCGTTATATAGTGATATTATGTGATATAATGATTTCCTTAATTAACCTTTGTTTTATGACAGTATTTGAGAATGTCGACTGAGAATATTAACAATGGAAATGAGAACGTGGAGACGCTTGTACTCACCAACGAGGAGAACATGCAACAAGTTGGCAATGTTCCTCCTGTGAACAACACCAATGGCGAAAGCGATGATGAAGCGAGGGGATGTTTAGAAGCTTTTTGCGATTCATGCAAAAATCGACGAGGAGACTCGTGTTCAAAATATAGGAGGAAATGATAGCAATTCACGGGTTGTCTGACCAAGTAGTTCAAAGAGTTGGGACCACGAATTTAAGGGAAAGCCAGATCCGATCATGGCGGAAACATGGGTCAAGCAAATTACCAAGATATTCGATGTCTTGGGATGCACGGAGGAACGAAGGTTACATTCGCCACCTTTATGTTCCGTGGCGAGGCGGTGACTCTTGGTGGGAGTCTGTGAAGCGTAACCATCTAGCCAAGACTCAAAGATGTCTTGGGAGACGTTTGAAACTATTTAATGACAAATACTTTCCGAAAATGTTTGTCATATGAAGGAAGTGGAGTTCATCGATTAGAACAAAACAACATGGCGGTGTCTCGAAGACGAGGCAAAGTTTGCGAGTTATCTAGGTTTGCACCTCATTTGGTGGAGAATGAGGAGCATTATGACGCGGATGTTTCGAGAGGTTTGAAACCCCGATATCTGACAATATCTCATTTCTCATAAATTTTCTCTCTATTAGGATGTTGTTAATGAGGCTCAATTGTTAGGCGAGTTAACGAGTATGTTCAACCGAGGGACCATAACGAGGATCGTACCGAGAGATAGCAGATCAGCGAATAATGATAACCGGCGGAGAAAAAAAAGACGGACGGAAAAATGGTAACCACTCTGGTGGTAATCATGGCCATGAAAATAGAAGAAGCGAGTCGGGAGGAGATTTTAAAAGAGGAGATTTAACAACGACCATGTGAAGGCAGCAGTCTTGGTGAAGAAGCGGTTCTAAGGGAGGAGAACGACCACCGGTCATATGCTATAAATCACGGGAAAGAGGACATATCGGTCAAACCATCCACAACAGTTCAAGGTATGCTATAATTGTGGAAAGGAAGGACATATCGCTCGAGATTATGCGGTAGAGAAACCTAGTTCAATAAGGGACGGTGACTCAAAAGATTGTCGAGAAAAGTCAAAGTCAACGATTCCGGAAGAGGCGTTTGTTGTGGTGGTCAAAATACGAGGAACCCAAACGAGGTGATCACGGGTAAGCTATTTATAAATTCTTGCGAAGTTTATACCTTACTTGATCTACGGTGCTACCCATTCATTTATCTCTCCCTGCATGTGCTCAACGTTTAAACTTGACTTCAGGAGAAATTAGACTTTGACCTATCTGTGGAAACTCCGTTAGGAGAAACTTTCATCACATCCATTTGTTTATAAATCTTGTTTGATTCAAGTTGGCACCATCACCTTACCCATTGACCTTATCTCTTTAAAAATACTTGCTTTTGATGTGATTTTAGGGATTGATTGGTTAACTACTCATCGTGCCAAAATTGATTGTTTTCGTAAGGTTGTTAGTTTTCATATTCCTAACTTGACTGTTTATGCAATTCAAGCAACTAAACCATTAAAATCAATCACCATCATATCTAATCATAAAGCTATTCGTTTATTGAAAAATGGATGTCAAGCTTTCTTAGCCCATGTTATGCATTTGAATAAAGACACGTCAAATTTGAATAATATTCTGTTGTTATTGACTTTTCCGACGTATTTCTGAAGAACTTCACGGTCTACCCCGAGCGTGAAGTTGAATTCTTTATTGATCTTGAACACGGTATAAAGCCCATTTCTAAAACCCCATATCGAATGGCTCCTATTGAACTTCGAGGAGTTAAAGGTCCAACTACGAGGAATTGTTGGACATCGGTTTCATTCGATCTAGTACATCTCCTTGGGGTGCTCTGTTTTATTAAGTAAAGAAGAAAGACGGGAGTATGCGACTTTGTATTGACTATCGGGGAATTGAACCATGTCACCATCAAGAATAGGTATCCTCTACCTCGTATTGATGACTTGTTTGACCGATTCTTGAGGGGCACAATTCTTTTCAAAAATCGATCTTAGATTACGGATATCATCGGTGAAGATTAGAGGCGAGGATATTCAAAGAGCGCCTTGAGAACTTCGGTATGGGCATTATGAATTCTTAGTCATGTCTTTCGGACTAACTAATGCTCCTGCTGCTTTCATGGATATGATGAACCGAGTATTCAAGGAATATTTGGATCGGTTTGTTGTTGTCTTTATTGATGACATCCTCATATATTCCAAAAGTCGTGAAGATCATGAGCACCATTTGAAGTTGGTACTCCAAAGGCTTCGTGAAAACAAACTATATGCCAAATTGAAGAAATGCGAGTTACGGCGAGGAAGTAGCATTCTTGGGCGCACGGGTGTCGAAACATGGAGTATCTGTTGATCCGTGAAGATTGAAGCAATACAAAGTTGGGAACAACCAAGTCGGTGGTCAAGTCACGTAGCTTTACGGGTCTCAAGTTGGTTATTATCGGAGATTCGTGGAAAGGTTTTCTCGAATCGCTACTCCATTAACTCGGCTAACTCGGAAGGATACAAAATTCGTTTGGAGCGAGGAATGTGAGAAGAGTTTCCAAGAGCTCAAGAGGAGACTCATTTGGACTGTTTCTAACAATACCATCTAATACGGATGGATTTGTTATCTCTGATGATGCTTGAGTGCAAAGGGTTAGGATGTGTTCTCATGCGGCGTGGGAAAGTCATAGCCTATGCCTCGCGACAACTTAAAGAGTATGAGAGGAATTATCCTACTCATGATCTAGAGTTAGCGGCCCGATCGTTTCGCTTGCTTAAAGATATGGAGGCACTATCTATATGGGGAGAAAGTGGAGATATATTAGGACCATAAAAGCCTTAAATATTTCTTCACTCAAAAAGAACTCAACATACGGCGGCAATGACGTTGGCTCGAGCTTTTGAAAGACTACGACCACACTATTCAATACCATCCGGAAAAGCGAGCGTGGTGGCGACGCGTTGAGTAGAAGATCATATCACGGGAATGAGTGCGATGATGTCAAGTATCGCACAGAGCCAACTTTAATAAAAAGTTAAGGTTGCTCAAGCCACCGATCCGAGGTGATGCGTATGAAGAAGAAAGTACAAGAAGGAGCTATTAGGAAGTGAGAATTGATGAAGAAGGAATACTTGAGTCCACTCTAGACTTTGTGTCCCTAACGACTACGATTTGAAGTACAAGATTATGATGGAGGCACACAATACACCATTTGCAATCCATCTTGGAAGTACCAAAATGTATCGTGATCTTGACATACATTTTGGTGGAACAATATGAAGAGAGAGATTGCAAAGTTTATCTCGATGTGTTTAACTTGTCGGCGTGTAAAGGCGAGCATCTAGTACCTAAGGGTCCGTTGCAACCACTTGAGATTCGAAATGGAAGTGGGAACATATTACCATGGATTTCGTTACGGGTCTTCCTACGGTTTCTCAAGGCATCAATGCTATTTGGGTTATTGTTGATAGATTAACCAAGTCCGCTCATTTCTTGCCGTCACGGAGACTTATTCCCTTGAGCGTCTTGCTAGTATGTACGTGAATGAGATTGTGAGGTTGCATGGCATGCTGTATCTATAGTTAGGATCGTGACCCAAGATTCACTTCAAGATTTTGGGTTAGCTTGCAAAAAGCTATGGGCGCAGATTTGCGATTTAGTTGCGGCATACCATCCTCAAAGCGGACGGACAATCGAAAGGACTATTCAAACTCTTGAAGATCTATTAAAACTCGTGTCCTAGACTTCAAGGCGGTTTAGATAAGTATTTACCATTGGTGGAATTCTCCTACTACAGCAGTGATTATCGTGCAAGTATAGGTGTGGCTCCATTTGAAGCATTATATGGATGAAAGTGTCGCTCTCAATATGTTGGGATGAAGTGGGTGAAGCAACATTGTTGGGACCCGAGTTAGATGCGATATGACTACGAAAAAGATCCAAATGATTGACAGCGTATACAAATGGCACAAGATCGACAAAAGAGTTATGCGGATCTTCATCGAAAGGACGTGGAATTTAGTATAGGGGATCATGTATTATTGCGAGAGTTGCTCCATCGAAGGAGTTACAAGATTTGGGAAGAGAGGAAAACTCAATCCACGATTTATTGGTCCATTTCAAATTCTTGACCGAGTAGGAAATGTAGCCTATAGACTCGCGTTACCTCGAGTATGTCTCATGTTCATAATGTGTTTCACATATCGTACTTCAGTAAATATGTGAAAGACCCGAACCACGTTATAGAGTTAGAACCGGACGAGATAGTAGAAGACTTAACGTATGAGGAGAGGTACTGTCAAGATCTTGGATAGGAAGGAGCATGTCCCTACAGCATGAAAGGTCATACCACAAGTTAAAGTTACGTGGAGGAATCATGCTATAGAGGAAATGACACGGGAATTGGAAAGCGGAAATGAAAGCGAGGTATCCTCACCTTTTGAAACACACAGTACGTGCGTCAATTCGGGGACGAAATTTCATAAGGAGGGAGGTTGTAAGACCCCAACTTATTATTAATGAAATTTAATTTTCTATTTATTATTTTGAAATAGTAAGGGTTGATTTGATTAATGTGGATAGTTAGGGGTAAAATACACAAATATTTCAAAATAAGCAAGTGGTTATAAAATATTCATTGTTGTCGGGGAATATTCGTTTGGTCGTGGAATATTAAATCTTTGTCAGCCGGGAATATAATGCAATGACAGTATGCAACCATGTGTGGGCCCATGCGGAAAGAGATTGGATGAAGAAAACGACAAATATAAGTTGTTTAAAAATACTTGGCGTAGTTATTACAGATTAATCTTGTTAAAATACTCGGTGGTTAAAAACACGTAGAAGACATTGCGGTATTGCACCAATTATTGATTCTTACGTAAGAAGGCACTACTTAATAATGATTACGATAATTCTCATTCGATATTTTATTGATTGATAATTCTTTGCATTGATATTTTATATTCTTGTTGTTTGATAAATTGTCATTACACAATATTTTTTCCATTATCAGAGCAATAATTCATATTATCTGAATAATATTATTGGATAACATTATTGGCAATGTCTAGAAAGTTACATCTAAGGAGAGGTTTGGTCACCTAATTGCGCTACCGATGAGGAGAAATCTTTATTGGAAAGCCCCTCTTTCTCACAGGGCTATGCGGTTGTCGATATTGTGATTCTGTAATATTATTTGTGAATAATTAATTATTAATTCATATGATAAGAAAAATATTGATTTTATGTGGATATAGATGGAGAAAATTTTTAATGTGACAATTGTTGAAAATTGAAATTTTATCTTTTTTACGATAAAATAATTCATTTAAATATATTATTATATTTTAATAATATAATAATGGTGATATTTTACAACGAATGTGGGATATATGAGTATCTGAGGAAGAGTATTTTGTTGCAATAAATGTTTAAAACATGTTAAACATGTCGGTGGACCCCATTTATTGGTGAAATTTGATTATAGCTTGTAAAATCACCCGTTTGTGGATTTGGTCAATTTTATTTGGAATTTGGAAAAACTTTCTTACGCAAAGTTGTAGAGAATTGAATTTCCTATAAAAAAGCGCGAGATTAGAATTTTTACGGCAAAGGGCTATTTATTATGAATTATTGAAGTTCGAAGCTCGAAATAATTAATTTTGGAAGTTTAAAATATTTTTAATATGAAAAACATTTTTGGTGATTTGAGTGTGGGTCTTGCATGTGTTTTAATAGCTGAATTCAGATTCTTGATACGTAGGAAGTTGTAGAAATAATAATAATATTATTATATTAAATTTTCTACTTTGGTGTTCTAAGCAATTTCTATAAATAGGGTGCTTAGGTTAGAATTGAAAATCATACCGTAAATGAAGTTTCTCTCTCTATATTATCGAAGCGTATTCTTGTGAGTATTTTGAGTATACTTTGAGTATTGCTATATCGGTGCAAAGTTCAAGTCATGCTTTATATCAGGTGTTTCAACTAAATCTTGTCTTTGTGAGGTAAGGGATATTTTTTTTTCAGTAATGATATTATTTCTTCAATATCATTATGTTGAAATATTGATCTGAAGTTTTTATCAAATTTGGAACTTTTGGTGTGAGATTCTTATTCACGTATCGACCTTTATTCACGTATCTGACACTTATTCACGAATACGGCACTATTCATGAAAAATGAAAAATTTTCTTTTCGTCCAAAATATCTATTACGGATACTAGCTTTGATTGTATCCATGTTTTGATCATTCTTGAATTTTACACCTTTGTAATTATTTTTGAGGTATTTTTATGCGTGGATAAAACAAAGTACGAATCCTTAATCCTTAATCCTTGTCATTTTGTTTCTTTGGATTCGTTTCTTTAAAAATATTTTCATCATCTTGGGTCTTAAATGATGATATTATGGAATATCTTTGGCACAGTAGTGCAAAGATGAATGATTCTGAAGAATATCTTTGGTAGTAGTGCAGAATGAGCAGTGTTTAGATGAACATGATTAAGTGATGAATATCTTTGGCTGTGTAGTGCAAAGATGAATATTTGATTCGGATATATATTGATTGATGTTACGAGGGGATAAAAGATAAACGATGAACTTTTAAATTCATACATAGAAGATAGTAGTTTGCATTCTCTACTTAACTCTTCTAATGAATTATTATTTCCGCTGCGAATATTGATTTAAAATTTGTTGTCTATTGTATTCTATTAGATTTTTCCCTGTTGAAGACTAACGATAATTTGTTGTATATTATCTTAGTCATAATATTCTTTACTGGGCTAGTTGAGCTCACCCTTTTCCTTTTTGTTCCATTTTTCTTCTCAGGAGGCGAGAATATAGCAAGTACGAGTCGGGGTATGGAATGAAAGTTCTAGAGAGAGTTGTTTAGTAGTCCTCACCATTTTTGTAAAATAATGTATCAATAAATGTGATGAGGATTTATTTGAGTATAGATATTTTCTAGAAGATAATATTTGTATTCAAACTCACAGTTTCTTGTTGTAATAATAATAAAGTTAGTTGTTTGTACCATGTATTGACAACTCGGAATGGGTGATGTATACCTATTTTGGGGGCGCCACAATCCTCATGTTTATATTTTGTTGAAAAAGTCATACGTGGCCCGTAGTGCATAGATGGACTTGGTATGATTATGACGAGGGATTATTCGGTATAATCATAACTTAGTAATGTTACAAATGATGTGAAAAAAAGTCCTCGGTGGTCCGTAGTGCATTGATGGACAATTTTGAGTATGATTATGGCTATGGATTCTCTTTAGTAGTAGTCAAAAGATGAATTGTTTTATGGCATGATCGGAATAGTTGATGAAAACATAATTATCTTTAGGCAGTAGTGCATGGATAATTCGTGGTCGTGATACTTAAAGAATATCCTTGGTAGTAGTAGTGAGGGGTGATTCGATGATGTGGATTATTTATTAAGCTGAGTCCCAACAATAAAAGTGATGAAAAACCTTTTAAATCATAGAAGATAGTAGATTTTATTCCCTACTTGACTCTTCTAATGGATTGCTTATTCCGCTGCAGTTAAACTTGATAGTTATTATATTTTATCAGTTTAACACTGTTGAAGGCTAACGATAAATTATTCTGCATTATCTTAGTCATAATATTTCTTACTGGGCCAGTTGAACTCACCCTTTCTTTCATTGTTCTCTTCAGGAAATGAAAACGTAGCTTGGACTAGTCGGGGAACAGAGTGATGGTCCTAGATGGTGCATTGGTAGTCCTTACTATTGTGTGAAATAGTATAATAATAATTGTAATGAGGACTACTTTTGAGTTTGTATACTCTCTAGTAGACAATATTTGTATTCAAACTCACAGTTTATGTTTTGTCGTATTGTACACGACAGTTGTATTATTAAGTTGTATTTGAATTCTGTACCATGTATCTGGCGACTCAAGATGGGTGATGTATACCTATTTTGGGGGCATCACAAAGGGTATTATAGACAATTGATACTATAGTTAATGCTTTTTAATCATTTCCTTAATTCTTGTGCACATGTCTAAAACTACCTATATTAAGGAACAAAGGGAGTAACATATTTCTATAAAGAATTGTTGAACTATGTTCTCTTTTAGGCTACTTATTATTAATAATACAAATAAACTACTTGAGTACATGTATCGCCATGGAAAGGGAGAGTTGGCTACGTTTGAAAAGCTTTTACTTTATTTTATGAACTTCTCTCTCTCTTCTTTCTCTCTCTATATCTCTCCATGTACTTAATATTTAATTAATTTTGACTTTAATGATCTCTAATGATGGGATTATCATTTTCTTAATAAATATTCTACCCTTTTATTGGTACTACACCTACACTTCTAAACCTTACGCTTATATATAACTAATCCTACTTGTCTGTCCAATAATAAGAGAGAAGGTATCAACCATTTAACATATATATAATAATGTAAAACTTTCACTTATGGCCCTTGTGGTTTGTGAAATGGCACAATTTGCCCACTCTAATTTTCCAACATTTTTGAAGGGCCCTCTCACTTTCATTGATTTACCTTTTTACCCTTAAATTATGTTTGTTTGTAAAAATGATGCATGAGATATGACTACTTATCTAATGTTTTTAATTAAAGGCTATTTTATTCCATGATTAGTTTTTTATTTTATCTCATGAACTATTTATTATCACAATCTTACACCCCGTGCGAGGCACGAGCTAGTTTCTAAAATAGTTTAAATTTTTTTTTATTTGTACTATGTTATATTAAATCTCTATTAAATGTCAAAATTTTAGAGATATTTTTATTAATCATATAAGCTATATATCAACCACATTTCTCAAAAATTGAAGAAATTAAAATCGTAAGTATTAATAAAAAAAAAGAGAAGTGAAGAATTTATATTGATTTTTTTTGTAGAATTTCATCTTTACACATACAAAGTGGTGGTGCTAAGTTACATTGCAATGACAAATTAGTTTTACGAAAAGAAATGAATTAAGGAAAATTAATTTCATCTTACACATACAAATGTTATATATATATATAACATATTCGTGTGAGTATGTTGATAAGTAATATTAATTGTATGTATTTTTTGTAATGAATATGTATAAGTATAGAGAAAATATGCAATAACATGAATTTAAAAAATATGAATAATTAACAAAAATGATTCAATTTATACTATTAAAGTTGTGAAGTTATATATTAATGAAGTTAAAAAGTGTTAGAATTAATTTTGGGTTTTGCTACCTAATAAGAAAATATAAGGTATCGTCTCATATACTATCTAGATCGTCTAGGGTTTCGTCTCTTAGGGTCATCAAAGTTTTGGTGAGTGTTTTATCTTGAAAGTAACTTTCGAGCCTCTTTGAACCTATGCACAAAGGATTTGATTCAAAAGAAATTTTTTGTTAGAGAAGTAATTTAAGGTGTCCTTTAGGGAAAACGTTGTTTTGTAACCCTTCATCAAATAGGAATCAAGGCTCTCCATTACTTCTAATTTTAGCCTATAATTAATCTAATAACATAGTTTGATTCATTTTTTAAAAGATCTTTGTAATTTCATTCAAAAATTGTTTTTGTATGTCGAAAGGTAAATTTAAACATCGAAAATGGGGTTAGAGCTACCCATGGGCATGTAAGCTATCTAAATAGCTCCATGCACCTCAAAATAACAAAATCCTTTATCAAGGGGCCTTAAACCTAATTTCATTGCATGAAAACCCTTGAAATTGTTTTAAGGCCCGAATTACATTTACAATCATTGAATTAGAAAAGTAAAATTGTCGCCAACGTCTATCATGGAAATATCATTCAATTCTTGTTAAACGTGATGTTTAAGGGGGCTTGAATTCATTTCTAGACTCACATAATTTGTAATCACACCCAACAAAATATCGAGATTTATAAATGAAGTTTATAGTTTAGGAAATGACTTCCATAAACCTTAAATCCATAGATCACACAACATATTAATAATATCAAAATTATACCATTAACTATATAGTGGGAATCGAATTACATCACCAACTACTAACACAATCGCAAGGATCTATCATATATTGATGAGATCTATTAAAGGAACTTAGAATCTAGTGAGTGAGACCTATAGAGACTTATGACCTTTGCTTTGGTCATGATAATTCTTCTCGATTTGCACTTCATCTGGTAGTGATGGACCGTCTTGGGCAGAGTTCCTCGCATCTCTTAAGGACCCTTACTCATTGATTTTAAACACTAGACTTTGTTCGGATTTAACCTTTATAACCCAGGTTGAGGGATTCAACTTTATACCCATCGTTGGACTGCAGGGAGTCACCACGTATCACCTATTAGTAGTTATGGGGCAGTTCTTTCAAACTCATGATTTTCACTCTTTCAAGGGAGCCGATTATCGATTTCCCCTTCTATCCTCCATGGGAAGTGAGCTACTACGGATGTATGATTTATAAGATCATGGGGAGTTTGCCAACTTCAGGTATGAGTACCTAGGCCAGAATTTTGGCTATAAGCGTTGGCGGGCTGATGAGATGATTGAGGCTGCTCAGAGGAGCTACATGGATGAGGAAGGCAGTGTATCAAGGGATGAGTCTGTTAGTTCCCAGAGGCACAATAGTTATCTAGAAGGGGGGGTTGAATAGATATTTAAAAATTCTTTTTCAAAAAATCCTTTGTCAGATATTGTTAATCAATTTCAGCGGAATATATGATTTTTTTTGTTCCCCTTTGAGATAAACATAATTAATAGTTAACAAGAAGTTATAACAAGTATAGCAGTTAAAGCAAGAATATAAAAGACACAGAGAATTTAAGTGGTTCAGAGCACTCAAGGCTCCTAGTCTACTCTTCTACTCCTTGAGTAGAAAATCTACTAAGGATGTCTTTACAATCTTTGAATCTCACAGATTCCTTCAAGACCAACAGTCTTGGAACTTCTTAGTTCACTTAGAACTCTTCAAGTCCAGCAGACTTAGAATACACTTGATGAGAGTTGAGTTCTTTGGGGTGTGATACTCAGTTTCTGTTAAGCATGTGTTCTAAAGAATTGAGTAGCTGAGCAAGCTTTCTTTCTAGATCGTAGAGTTTAGCGTCGAGTGTTCTTCAATTTTTCGTTGTGTACTTGTTTGCTTGTTGCATCTGCATCTGATTTGTATATAAGGTGCCTTTAAAATATGTCCGTTTGAAGGTATTTGTTGAAGCAGTAATTGTATTTGACATTTCTGAGCACTGATAGTGACTTCATAGAAATCTTCTGTCCAACCATCTGGCCCACAGACACAGCAAACTACTATCTCACCTAACACCTGAAAAGGTGTTTTCAGCTGACATGTAGTACGTACTTTCTTTAGCTTCTTCAATACGTTTCTTTATTATATACTAAGGATGAGTGTTAAGTCATTGGGACTCCCGATAGTCTCAACGTCTATAATCCTTTCCACATTTGATGTAATTTATTCTTTAACAAATGGAGAAAGCTCGATGCTTCTGATGCAGATAGATGATGCATTACGATCATGATCGTGGTGTCTTGCCACATTCGTGCTTGATCCGGACTGATAGAGGAGAACACTACGATTTCTTTTAAGCACTGGTAGACTACGATCTTTACTTGCTTGATTTGCAGACTCAAGTTTTCGAGAACAGACTATGATTCTTGATTTAGCTCGACAGGCGTTTGGACCACTCTACAATATTGGTAGAGGCCCTCCAAAGCAGACAGACTATGATTCTCGATGCTCTACGATTCTGCCTTGGCTTATGTAATCTCTTGGAATGCTCGACAGACTACGATTCCGTTGAAGCATATCTATTACATCTCAAAAATTAGATCAACCTAATAGCTTTGATCTTTTGTTCTATACATTCATTTACAGAATGATAAACATTAAAGCACATATCAACCTAACAATTTGAATCTATCACTAAGTCCGTGTACATGTATTCCTTGAAGGAATTTATATATAAGCATGATTATTTACTTTCAACATCTAATTTAAATATGCAATTTCCCAACAGAGTATATAGAGGATTCAGGGGAGAAGAAGCCGGTTAGTCCGATAGAGGATGATCTGTATGCTGGCTTGACTATGGCATTGGCTGAGGGTATAGTTCCTGTCCATTCCCTTCCTTTTGCTGCTTCTTTATTTGATCTAGAGAGTCATATACAGCTCCTCACTTTTGAGATGAACCAGTTCCGAGCTCTAATGCAGACCACCATTAATGGACTCCACGAAACAGTTGAAAGTAGTATGCACACAAGCCAATCATGTTTGATGATAAAGCATATACTTTGTAACAATCTTATTCATTTATTAATAAAAAGTATTAATTTATTAAAGGCTTTTAATTATCTACATGATCTTTGTTTTATAATATGTGATAAACCCATAGTTTTAAGCAATGCTTTTAGAATAATGATGATGATCATTCTAATGAGATCTAAATTCTAGAAAGCTTAAAAACTAAAATAGTTCCCAATCATTGGATTACTAAATTGGGGATTAGTGAATCCGGATAGATTGGTACATACGTTCTTGCTCATTGGATGAGGATGATTGATCTCATGATCATTTGTGTGGAGACACTAAAGCAAGTATGTAGGTGCTTATTAGAGAATAAGTTCACTTTGAGCATTGGCTCGCTAAGGAATACCTAATGGAGTTTTACTTGCCTGTCAATAGGAATTCCTATAGTGATAGTAGTACAAGTAATCCTTGGACTTGAGATCATCATAGTATCTTGTGTATGATAAGTTATACTTTGACTTATTCCTTAAGACCCTTAGTGTGACGCCCCCAAAATAGGTATACATCACCTATTCTGAGTTGTCAATACATGGTACAAAAACAACTACAACTTTATTATTACAACAAGAAAGCTGTGAGTTTGAATACAAATATTATCTTCTGACAATATCTATACTCAAATAAATCCTCATCACATTTATTGATACATTATTTTACAAAATGGTGAGGACTACTAAACAATCATTTCTAAACCTTCATTCCATACCCCAGGCTGCACTTCGCTATATTCTCGCCTCCGAGAAAAATGGAACAAAAAGGAAAAGGGTGAGCTCAACTAGCTCGATAAAGAATATTATGACTAAGATAATATACAACAAATTATCGTTAGTCTTCAACAGGAAAAATCTAATAGAATACAATAGACAACAAATTTTAAATCAATATTCGCAGTTAGAAATAATAATTCATTAGAAGAGTTAAGTAGAGAATGCAAACTACTATCTTCTATGTATGAATTTAAAAGTTCATCGTCTATCTTTTATCCTGTAACATCAATCAATATACATCTGGAATCAAATATTCATCTTTGCACTCTGAGCCAAAGATATTCATCGATTGGTCATGTTCATCTAAACACTGTTCATCTTTGCACTACGGGCCAAAGATATTCTTTGAAATCATTCATCTTTTGACCACTACGGGCCAAAGATATTCCATAATATCATCATTTAAGATGAAGATGATGAGAAATATTTTAAAGAAACGAATCCGGTGAAACAAAATGACAAGGATTAAGGATTAAGGATTCGTACTTTGTTTTATCCACGTCAAAAATACCTCAAAAATAATCATAGGGTGTAAAATTCAAGAATGATCAAAACATGGATACAATCAAAGCTAGTATCCGAATAGATATTTTAGATGAAAAGAAAAATTTTCATTTTATTGAATAGTCTTGAAATGATTCGTGAATAGTGTCAGATATCGTGAATAGTCAGAGTATCGTGAATAGTAACTCAGAACACCAAAAGATAGAAATTCCACAAAAAACATCTTCACGCTTCATGAATAGTACTCGTGAATAGTAAACTCGTGAATAGTAACTCATGAATAGTAACTTCGTGAATAGTAACTCATGAATAGTAACCCGACATGAAAAGTTCCAAATTTGATAAAAGTTCCAACCAATATTTCAAAGATAATGATATTGAAGAAATAATATCATTTGAGAAGAAAATAACATCCCTTACCTCGAAAGATCAACTTTTAGTTAAACACCTGGGATATAGGCTATGACTTGGACTTGCAGTATAGCAATACTCAAAGTATACTCAAAATACTCACAAGAATAAACTCGATAATATAGAGAGAGAAAACTTGATTTACGGTGTGATTTTCAATTCTAACCTAAGCACTCTATTTATAGAAAATTGCTTAGAACACCAAAGCGTAAAATTTAATATATTAATAATATTATTTTTCCACATCTTCCTATGCACACCATCAGCTGAAATCAACCACTAACACATGTCCCATAAGTGACAAAACGTTTTCATGCAAAACTTACTTAAAACTCCAAAAAAATGATAATCAATTAATCCGGAACTTCAATAATTCATAATAAATAGCCCTTTCTTTAGAAAATTCGAATCTCTGAGTTTTTATAGGAAATTCAATTCTCTACAACTTTGCAGAAGAAAGTTTTCCAAATTCCAAATAGAAATTGACCGAAATCCACAAAGCAGTCGATTTTACACGGTATAATCAAATTTCAATCGATAAATGAGGTCCACCAAGCATGTTTAACATGTTTTAAACATTTATTGCAACAAAAATACTCTTCCTCCTCGTATACTCATATATCCCACATTCGTTGTAAAAATATCACCAGTTAATATATTATTAAAATAATATATTTAAATGAATTATTTTATCGAGAAAAAGATAAAATATTAATTTTCAACAATTGTCATTTTAAAAATTTTCTCCATCTATATCCACATAAAATCAATATTTTCCTCATCATATAAATCAATAATTAATTATTCACAAATAATATTACGAATCACAATATTGACAACCAAGCGGTTCTAGGAAAGGGGCTTTCGATAAGATTTCTTCTTCTTGGTATGCAATTAGGTGACCAAACCTCTCCTTAGGCGTAACTTTCTAGACATTGCCAATAATGTTATCTAATAATATTATTCGAGATAATATGAATTATTGCTTCGATAATGAAAATCTTGTGAAATGACAATTATTGAAACAACAAGAATATAAAATATCAATATGACAATTATTAACTCGATAAAATATTGAACAATAATTCAGTAACCATTATTGAGTAGTGCCTTCTTACGTAAGAATCAATAATTGGTGCAATACTGGTGCTTCTCTTGTTCAACAACGCGTATTAGTGTGTGTTTTAACCGGGTATTCCAACGATGATAACTTAATAACTACTTCTGTAGAGTTATTTAAAAACAACTTATATTTGTCGTTTTCTTCATCCATTCGCTTTAGTTATGGGGCCCACACATGGTCGCTATGTCGTCGTTACGAATATTCCACGACCAAACGAATATTCCCAAACAACAATGAATATTTTATAACCACTTGCTTATTTTGAAATATTTATGTATTTAACCCTTAACTATCCACATTAATCAAATCAACCCTTACTATTTCAAAATAATAAATAGAAAATTCCTTTTTATTTAAAAATTTGGGGTCTTACACTTAGGGTATATCAAAAGGTATGCTTGGGTATAATAAGTTGTACATAGAGATAATGTATGATCGATAAAGAATCTACCACTTCTAATAAAGAAGAGAAATGTCTATGTGATTCGATAAATGACAACCCAGTAGTCCTTGGCGGCGAGAATGAAATTAGAAAGGAGTTTCTAATTTGCATTATTTGAGTTGTGCATTTAAGGATCGAAATACATATAATTAAATAAAATAAGACTTGTGGTAATTCCATGTCTTATATTTAATTGGGACATTGTATGGTGGAAGGATTGAATTATCTGAGTAACTATTTACTCAAAGGTTCTTTAATGATTAATGTTGAAATCTATATTATCTGGAAAGTCGTTGATCATTAGGAGGCTTATCCCTATTGTAGAATAAATATTATTTATTTAAATAAATTAATTGTTTAATTTATTTATTTAAATAAGATTAGAATTATTCTAATTGATTTATTCACAATTAGGTTTAATATGGAGAACCTAAAGGGTCACACCATAAAAGGAAGAATAATTATTTAAGAAGTTAATGGCATAATCGTAATAATATGTTAAATATATTTAATATAATCTATGGTGATAGAATAAATTAAATAGCTTAATATTTATTATTTAATATTTTAGAAATATTAAATATAAATTAATAAGAGGAGTCTTATTAATATTATTACAATTATTATTATTTTAATTTCTAAAGAGTTTAGGAATTAATTTAATATAAGTACTCTCATTTATTCCTAATAGGATTAGGAGGGAAAATTAGTTAAAGGAGTTTAATTAATTATCCCTAATAAGATTAGGGAGCCCATTTAATTAAAAGAGTTTAATTAAATAATACCTTATTTTATTAAATAAGGTTACCTGATATCTTTATAAGAGTAGTCTTATATCAGATATCAAATGATGTACGACATAATTCCAATTTGTTGGAAGAGTACGCCCTTTTCTATACAGATAGGAAAAACTAGGGTTTGAGCCAATACCCCATCTTCTTGAATCTTTTTCTTTCTTGGTGGATCTGTTAGGTTTGTAATATTCATAAAGCAATCAAATTGCATAAAAAGTGCGGAAGCGTGTAAAATCAGAGTTTAAAAATTTACAAACCATATACCCGGATCACCCTTTATGCACAATTATTAATTAAACGAAAAGATAAAGAATAAAATCATACCCTTGAAGATCGAGCTTCCTCAGGTACAAGTTCACCTCCAATCCTTTTCGCATTCAACTTGAATCCACCGGGTTTGGTTCCTTCCTTTGATCAACGTTAGCCACCCATGTGTTTGGCCTCTAGAGGTGATCCACCAAGGAAGAAGAAAATTCAAGAAGAAGGTTGTTTATGGCTCAAACCCTAGTTTTCTATCTCTATAGAAAGGGTGTACTCCCAACAACTTGGAATTATTACGTACTTTGAAAAAGTCAACAACCCATACCACCCATAATAAGACTCCTCTTATTTATAGATGTGGGCAACCCATCTTAACAATTAAGGAATTGAGTTTTAATTAATTAATTAAATTCTTTTAATTAATTAAGCTCCATAATCTTATTAGGGATAATTAATTAAACTCCTTTAACTAATTTTCCTTCCTAATCCAATTAGGAATAAATGAGAGTACTTATATTAAATTAATTCCTAAACTCTTTTAGAAATTAAAATAATAATAATTGTAATAATATTAATAAGACTCCTCTTATTAATTTATATTTAATATTTCTAAAATATTAAATAATAAATATTAAGCTATTTAATTTATTCTATCACCATAGATTAAATTAAATATACTTAATATATTATTACGATTATGCCATTAACTTCTTAAATAATTATTCTTCCTTTTATGGTGTGACCCTTTAGGTTCTCCATATTAATAGGTTGTGAATAAATCAATTAGAACAATTCTAATCTTATTTAAATAAATAAATTAAACAATTAATTTATTTAAATAAATAATATTTATTCTCTGATAGGGATAAGCCTCCTAGCGATCAACGACTTTCCGGATAATATAGATTTCAACATTAATCATAAAAGAACCTTTGAGTAAATAGTTTACCGTACAATTCAATCCTTCCACCATCTGATGTCCCAATTAAATATAAGACATGGAATTCATCAAGTCTTATTTTATTTAATTATATGTATTTCGATCCTTAAATATACAACTCAAATAATGCAAATTAGAAACTCCTTTCTAATTTCATTACGCCTTAACCAAGGACTCTTTGGGTTGTCATTTATCGAATCACATAGGACATTTCTCTTCTTTTATTAGAAGTGGTAGATTCTTTATTGATCATACATTATCTCCATGTACAACTTATTATACCCAAGCATACCCTTTGATATACCCTAAGGGTCTTAAGGAATAAGTCAAAGTATAACTCATCATACACAAGATACTATGATGATCTCAAGTCCAAGGATCACTTGTACTACTATCACTCTGAGAATTCCTATGATGAGCAAATAAAACTCCATTAGGTATTCCTTAGCGAGCCACGTTCGATGAACTTATTCTCTAATAAGCACCTACATACTTGCTTTAGTGTCTCCACATAAATGATCATGAGATCAATCATCCTCATCCAATGAGCAAGCAACGTATGTACCAATCTATCCGGATTCACTAATCCCCAATTTAGTAATCCAATGATTGGGAACTATTTTAGTTTTAAGCTTTCTAAGAATTTAGATTTCATTAGAATGATCATCATCATTATTCTAAAAGCATTGCTTAAAACTATGGGTTTATCACATATTATAAAACGACATCATATAGATAATTAAAAGCCTTTAATAAATTAATACTTTTTATTAATAAATGAATAAGATTGTTACAAAGTATATGCTTTATCATCAAACATGATTGGCTTGTGTGCATACTACTTTCAATCTCCCACTTGCACTAAAGCCAATCGTCATGATATCTTATACTCTTCTTCTCTAAGTGACGATTATCCTGCTGTTGGATAAGCTTTAGTTAATGGATATGTAATGTTGTTCTTGAGAGTCCACTATCTCTATAGTGTTTTCTCATCTTTCAATGATTCTAATAATCAAATGAAAGTGCCACAACACATGTTTAGATCCAAGATGAGACTTAGGAACTATTCCTAGTTACGTAATGAACTTTTAATCCAAACAATCAACTTGCGACTTCATTTATAGCTATATACTTTGTCTTTATCACTAAACCGGCAACTCTTTCTTTGTTTGGAACCTTTTCAATTCAACGCACCCTTGCATTCAAGATAACGCTTTACCTTAAAGTGGATTTTTCGGTAAATCTTAGTACGTCTACGAAAAACTTGAGTCTGTAAAGCCCTCTAGTTTTAATTCGGACCCACCATGTTTGCTCACATCCTTAGTCTTGGGTTAAGAACTTTAAGATGTTTTTCAGCGTCTTACGGTGATCTTCTCGAATATGACCGATCAACATCGGGTCTCGTATATTTCATTGCATACATGATTGTCACTCATGCGATCTCTCTTCTTTGGAGTCTATGGGGACTATTAAGAGATACACTCCATGGCTCATCAACATGAGACATCTCTTGGAGTTTGCCATGCTAAAGCGACTTTAGCATCAAATGAATATCGTTCCTTGGGTTAAGTCGAGCATCCTCTTAAATCTATTTATATAGATTTTTATCCCCAATTAAGATACTCTTCCTAAACCATTCATGGAGGAATGTTTAGACAACTTTATCTTTCTTGATTGTAGCATTGGTATGTAATTCCTCATCATAGTAGTATATCAACATATAACACTAGAAATTTCACGGCGCTCCCACTCTTTGACCCTTTTGTACACACTAGAAGTCTTACCTCATCGAATGTAACTCTTGATCATTATCTTCTATGATGTGTACCTCATCATCATCATCCATGATGAATCCATACCTCCTAGGTATCTTTGGTACTATTATTCTAGATTTACGATTGATTTGTGGTACAATAGGTTTACATCTACAAGTTCCTCTTATTTGACTTATAGTGTTTTGTGGTTCTTGAACTCTTCAAGATCTATTATCCTCCACAGCCCCTTCAATGATAAACACCTTTATCTTAGAAGGCGTGTTTACAATAAACACCTTTTGTTAAGTAGAATTATAGAACATATGCCCTAAACTTACTTTAGGATGTCCCACAAATCGACACTAGTCAAATCTTGTCCCAAGCTTATACTTTGAAACCTTTTCACATAAGTTGGACAACCCCTTATCTTAACATACTTAAGATTAGGAATCCTCCACATCCATAACTTTTATGGAGTCTTGGGGTAGGATTTAGAGATTACCTTTTCGTAGATGTCTGACCATTTCTAGGACATGATCCTAGAAGGATACTGGAATGTCGGTAAAATAATTATGGACCGCACCATGTCCAACAAGGTACGATTTTTCATTCAGATACATCAATCAATTATTATGTTTCAAGAGGCGTCCATTATGAGAAAACCATTTGAGATGATCTAGAAACTTATTGCACAAGTATTTATTCCTTGATCTAATCAAAGAATCTTAATACATTGCCAATTTGTTTCACTTCTGAATTCTTTGAACCTTTCAAATAATTCACACTTGTATTTCAGCAAATACACACATTCAACTCTTTGAATTATCATCTCCTTTTCTTATACTAATTTGTTCAATATGCAAAATTATTTTCATGTAAGTCAAGTATACAAAATCCATTAAGTAATATTCCAGTTCTATCCAAAACATTATTATTATAAATAGAACAACAATTGTTCTTAATTATAATACCAAAAATTTTATTGTCCAACAATAAAATAGAAATAATATTTCTAACAAGAACTAGAATACAATAACAACTTATTGACTTAATAGATTTTCCCGTAGGCATTGCTAAACTATAAGTTTTTATGGCTAATGTGGCAACCTTTGCTACATTTCCCGCACATCGGATTACTTATATTTGTTTAGCTTTCTACTTTTGCTTGGTCCTTCATTAAATCTACATTTATGATAACCAAAATCGGTATCCAATACCCAAGTAGAACCTTGACTTAAAGAAAAATTTATTTCAATCATGAACAAAATTGTATTATGTAGAAACTTCACTAAGCTTCTTTGGTTAGCCTCTGCAAGATGCTTCTCATGATTTCTTTCCGGTGTCGGGCTTATTGCGGTGGTAGCAAACTCCTTTGCCAACTATATCGGTTTTGTTCTTATTATCCTTTGTTTACGCCTTTCTATTTACCTTCTTTGAATCGTTCTTCTTTTGGAGGAAGATCCTTTGGCCCCTACCGGTAAGACTTGATCTTTCTTGGTTGGAAAGTGACTCTCAACATTTTTCAACATGTTAAGCAAATCGGTGAAGGCGATATCTAGCTTGTTTATATGAAAATTCACAACAATTGTGAAAGGAGTTAGGGAGTGAGTGCAAGATCAAATCTTGGCTCAACTCTCCATCCATGACAAAAACTGTTATCCTAATTGATCAATCAAATTGATAATGTTTAGGACTTTTATGCATCTTATAGTGTCGTTGGCCATTCTAGATCGGAAGAGCTCCTTAGATATCGATATCTATCGGTCCTACTTTCCTCACAATCAACTACTTGATGTGCGGGGTATATAGTAAGAACATCCATAGTTTCATCTTGTGTTTGAAGCTCGTTACTTATAGATGCGAGCATGATGCATTGAGCCAATGTGCATCATCTTGCCACTTTCTAAAAGTAGCAATGTCTCTCCTCGGAGGCATTATGCGCAACCATTGCGAGGATAGACATATTAAGGACATAAGATAGCTTTTTCACTATGAGAACTATTCTCAAATTCCTTAACCAATCCGTTTAATTCGATCGGTTAATTTAGCATTTAATATGCTTCATGATGATAGTAATTTTAGACATTGTAAAATTACGTAAATGAATTTTGTAATTAACAACATTTTAACATACATTCTTTTATTAATTACCAAAATAATTTAGGTCTTGTTTTAAATTGGTATCTCCACTATTTTCTTCAAACTATATTACCCTCACTTATATAGTTGGCAAAATCTAATTAAAGATTTAGCTAGTGAGAATAAGGATCCCATTTCAAATGTATATAGCCTTGTGGTGACACAACAAACTATATATAAATAAATAGGTAGACAACTCTTGTCAATTACATCAACTATGCAACTCCTTGTATTTTGCCTCTTAGATTATTTTGATCAAGTGGTGGCACATCCGAATCAAAATTATCCAAGTTAAGTCAAACCTAGCACTCCATATATTCAAAAAGAAAAATATCATCCTTGTGGTGACACAACAAAACAATATTGTTCAATTTTCTTTATAAGCATCAAATGTGATAAATTAACATCTTAAATACTTAATACTTGCCTTGTGGTGACACAACAAACTCATATTAAATATTTAATACTCTATTAATTTTATCATGCTAGAAGGCTTATGACGTTCGATATTCCAAATATCTTTGAGCGCTTAGGACTTAATATAAAAATTGAGGGGTTTGTTATTAATTTGTCTCATCTTGTTTTAGCGCATGCACATATATATATAAAATACGCGTCATATTAATGAACATGCGAAGCATGTTTGCATAATATATAATATATATAGTATAAGCATGCACATATAGAATACTATATTCTACGGATTGATTATGGACTTTTATTCTAGTTTGGTTCACTAGAGCCACCAAGTGAACCAAAAAAGGTCAAACCCTAGGGGTGCAAGAAATAATATTTAAATATAACTATTACATTTAAACCCGGGCTCTATTACAAAGCGGGTCTTCAAGCGCTTCTTGTCCTTGATATCTAATTCTTCAAAATTAATTCTAAATATTCCTATTACAAAACTATTTTAAAATAAATAGAAACCTTGATCGTGATCGAGGGAAATACATAGGAGGAGATAGAATTTACATTCGGAAAAAATTAGAGAAGAAGCGAGGCAATGCATGAGACCCCATTTAATAAAACCCATACATTCATGCATCCAACTAAAATAAAATCCAATCACATTGGTCGATAGTCCATAATCAATCCCATTTATTATCATACACATCATCATATGCATCAATAAATAACATTCATCTCATGAATAATAAACATTTAATATATATATTGATATCATTTAATGGGCAAATTTAGTTAGTATAAAATCTATTTTGAATAAAAATAAACTCCTTTATTTAAATCCAAATTTAAATTAAAATAAAACTATTTTATTTTAATTTATCCAATTTTGAATAAAATAAACTATTTTATTTTAATCAAAAATTTTAATCAAAATAAACTCCTTTATTTTAATTAATTATGGAATCCAATTCCATATAAAAAAAAATCTTTAATTAAAATAAACTCTTTTATTTTAATTAATTATGGAATCAATTCCATGTAAAAAAAAAAAAAATATTAAAGGAAACACGGATTATATTTCCTATTCACAAATAAACTCTTTTATTTTGAATAATATGAAATCTATTTCATATCTAAATAAACTCCTTTATTTAAGGAAAGATGGATTTACTTTCCTATTCACAAATAAACTCCTTTATTTTAGGAAAAATAAAATCCAATTTCAACTCCAATTAGTTATTATGGAATCCAATTCCAACTCTAATTAGTTAGCATGAAATTCTAATTTTAAAATTAAAATAAACCTTTTTTATTTTAATTATAAAATTATTAAGATTAAAATAAAACTTAATATTTTAATATTAAAATAAACCTTTTATTTTAAAATTAAAATAAACTTTTATTTTAATTATATAATAATTAAGAATAATATATATATATATATAACTATATATATATATATATATATATATATGAATATATATATATAGTTTCGATTTTTAATAAGCATTTCAAAAAAAAAACCGTTCCTTTAACATTGAAAAACACAGTAACAAAGATTTACATTGAAAACAAATGCGTTATCCTATATATATATATATATATATATAATCATTATATAATCATTAGAAATCATTAGATAATCATTAGCAATCATTGGATTATCATTAGCCAACATTTCTCGATTTAAAATATTGGATTAAAAAAAAAAAAGCTGACCAATCATTACTTTGATTTCGCGTGCGTGCAATGTCTTTATTCAAAATAAAAAAAACGGTAGCCTCCTTTAAAACCTGTTTTCGGTATTTTTTTTTTATTAATAAATTTTATACAATAAAATTATGCCCAAAAATTTGTTCTAAACACATATCAATATACATATCAAATTTGAACAATTAATAATTTATATAAAGGTTTGGCTCTGATACCACTGTTAGGTTTGTAATATTCATAAAGCAATCAAATTGCATAAAAAATGCGGAAGCGTGTAAAATCAGAGTTTAAAAATTTACAAACCATATACTCGGATCACCCTTTATGCACAATTATTAATTAAACGAAAAGATAAAGAATAAAATCATACCCTTGAAGATCGAGCTTCCTAAAGTACAAGTTCACCTCAATCCTTTTCGCATTCAACTTGAATCCACGGGTTTGGTTCCTTCCTTTGATCAACGTTAGCCACCCATGTGTTTGGCCTCAGAGGTGATCCACCGAGGAAGAAGAAAATTGAAGAAGAAGGTTGTTTATGGCTCAAACCCTAGTTTTCTATCTCTATAGAAAAGGTGTACTCCCAACAACTTGGAATTATTACGTACTTTGAAAAAAGTCAACAACCCATACCACCCGTAATAAGACTCCTCTTATTTATAGATGTGGGCAACCCATCTTAACAATTAAGGAATTGGGTTTTAATTAATTAATTAAATTCTTTTAATTAATTAAGCTCCCTAATCTTATTAGGGATAATTAATTAAACTCCTTTAACTAATTTTCCTTCCTAATCCAATTAGGAATAAATGAGAATACTTATATTAAATTAATTCCTAAACTCTTTTAGAAATTAAAATAATAATAATTGTAATAATATTAATAAGACTCCTCTTATTAATTTATATTTAATATTTCTAAAATATTAAATAATAAATATTAAGCTATTTAATTTATTCTATCACCATAGATTAAATTAAATATACTTAACTATATTATTACGATTATGCCATTAACTTCTTAAATAATTATTCTTCCTTTTATGGTGTGACCCTTTAGGTTCTCCATATTAAATAGGTTGTGAATAAATCAATTAGAACAATTCTAATCTTATTTAAATAAATAAATTAAACAATTAATTTATTTAAATAAATAATATTTATTCTCTGATAGGGATAAGCCTCCCTAGCGATCAGCGACTTTCCGGATAATATAGATTTCAACATTAATCATAAAAGAACCTTTGAGTAAATAGTTACTTAGTACAATTCAATCCTTCCACCATCTGATGTCCCAATTAAATATAAGACATGGAATTCTTCATCAAGTCTTATTTTATTTAATTATATGTATTTCGATCCTTAAATGCACAACTCTAAATAATGCAAATTAGAAACTCCTTTCTAATTTCATTCTCGCCTTCGCCAAGGACTCTTTGGGTTGTCATTTATCGAATCACATAGGACATTTCTCTTCTTTTATTAAGTGGTAGATTCTTTATTGATCATACATTATCTCCATGTACAACTTATTATACCCAAGCATACCCTTTGATATACCCTAAGGGTCTTAAGGAATAAGTCAAAGTATAACTCATCATACACAAGATACTATGATGATCTCAAGTCCAAGGATCACTTGTACTACTATCACTACTGAGAATTCCTATTGACAGCAAATAAAACTCCATTAGGTATTCCTTAGCGAGCCACGTTCGATGAACTTATTCTCTAATAAGCACCTACATACTTGCTTTAGTGTCTCCACATAAATGATCATGAGATCAATCATCCTCATCCAATGAGCAAGCAACGTATGTACCAATCTATCCGGATTCACTAATCCCCAATTTAGTAATCAATGATTGGGAACTATTTTAGTTTTAAGCTTTCTAAGAATTTAGATCTCATTAGAATGATCATCATCATTATTCTAAAAGCATTGCTTAAAACTATGGGTTTATCACATATTATAAAAAAGATCATGTAGATAATTAAAAGCCTTTAATAAATTAATACTTTTTATTAATAAATGAATAAGATTATTACAAAGTATATGCTTTATCATCAAACATGATTGGCTTGTGTGCATACTACTTTCGGGATCACCTCTAGAGGCCAAACATATGGGTGGCTAACGTTGATCAAAGGAAGGAACAAAACCCGGTGGATTCAAGTTGAACGCGAAAGGATTTGGAGGTGAACTTATGGCGAGGAAGCTTCGATCTTCAAGGGTATGATTTTATTCTTTATCTTTTTCGTTTAATTAATAATTGTGCATAAAGGGTGATCGGGTATATGGTTTGTAAATTTTTTAAACTCGATTTTTCACGTTCCGCACTTTTTTTATGCAATTTGATTGCGTTCATGAATATTACAAACCTAACAGTGGCATCAGAGCCAAACCTTTATGCGAATTATTAATTGTTTTAATTTGATATGTATATTGATATGTGTTTAGAACAATTTAATTGGCAAAATTTTATTGTATAAAATTTAATAAAAAGTTAAAAGTTAAAAAAAAAAAAAAATCAGGTGTGTGTTTTTTTTTTTTTTCCGCGTCAGATAATTGAGTTCAAGGATAAACAGGATTCTTACACGGAATCAAAAAAAAAAAAAAAAAAAAAAGGATCGCCAAAAAGATAACCATGTAATGGTTTAAAAGTTTCCAGGAATTATTTTTTTCCGCCAACTTTGATTTCCGTGTATAACATATGAATCTTGATTTCCATTTGCTTTTTAAAAGAAACATACTGCAGACCCGGTAAAAAAAAAATAAAAAATAAAAAATAAAAAAAAAAAAAAATAAAAAAAAAATTTATAATTAAAATAAAAGTTTATTTTAATCTTAAAATAAAAAGTTTATTTTATTATTAAAATAAAAAGAGGTTTATTTTAATTTTAAAATTAGAATTTCATGCTAACTAATTAGAGTTGGAATTGGATTCCATGATAACTAATTGGAGTTGAAATTGGATTCTATTCTTTCCTTAAATAAAGGAGTTTATTTAGATATGAAATAAGATTTCATATTATTCAAAATAAATGAGTTTATTTGTGAATAGAAATAGAATCCGTGTTTCCTTAAATAAAGGAGTTTATTTAAATATGAAATAAGATTTCATATTATTCAAAATAAAGGAGTTTATTTGTGAATAGGAAAGAAAATCCGTGTTTCCTTAAATAATGGAGTTTATTTAAATATAAAATAAGATTTCATATTATTCAAAATAAAGGAGTTTATTTGTAAATAGGAAAAGAATTTGTTTCCTTTAATAATTTTTTTTTACATGGAATTGGATTCCATAATTAATTAAAATAAAGGAGTTTATTTTGATTAAAGATTTTGATTAAAATAAAATAGTTTATTTTATTCAAAATAGGATAAATTAAAATAAAATAGTTTTATTTTGATTTAAATTTGGATTAAAATAAAGGAGTTTATTTTAATTCAAAATTAGATTTTATACTAACTAAATTTGCCCATTAAATGATATCAATATATATATTAAATGTTTATTATTCATAAGATGAATGTTATTTATTGATACATATGGTGATGTGTATGATAATAAATGGGATTGATTATGGACTATTGACCAATATGATTGGATTTTATTTTAGTTGGATGCATGAATGTATGGGTTTTATTAAATGGGGTCTGCGTACCTCGTCTTCTCTAATTTTTCTGAATGTAAATTCTATCTCCCTCCTATGTACTTCCCTCGATCACGATGATCAAGGTTTCTATTTATTTTAAAATAGTTTTGTAATAGGAATAATTAGAATTATTTTAAAGAATTGGAGATCAAGGGGCAAGGAGCGCTTGAAGACCCGTTTGTAATGGAGCCCGGGTTTAAATGTAATAGTTATATTTAAATATTATTTCTTGCACCCCTAGGGTTTGACCTTTTGGTTCACTTGGTGGCTCTAGTGAACCAAACTAGAATAAAAGTCCATAATCAATCCGAGTAGAATATAGTATTCTATATGTGCATGCTTATACTATATATATTATATATTATGCAAACATGCTTCGCATGTTTATTAATATGACGCGTATTTTTTATATATATATAATAAATGCAGCGCTTAAACAAGATGAGAAAATTAATAACAAATCCCTCAAATTTTTATATTAAGTCCTAAGCGTTCAAAGATATTTGGAATATCGAGCGTCAGCCTTCTAGCATGATAAAATTAATAGAGTATTAAATATTTAATATGAGTTTGTTGTGTCACCACAAGGCAAGTATTAAGTATTTAAGATGTTAATTTATCACATTTGATGCTTATAAAGAAAATTGAACAATATTGTTTTGTTGTGTCACCACAAGGATGATATTTTTTTTTTTGAATATATGGAGTGCTAGGTCGGACTTAACTTGGATAATTTTGATTCGGATGTGCCACCACTTGATCAAAATAATCTAAGAGGCAAAAGAAAAGGAGTTACATAGTTGATGTAATTGACAAAAGTTGTCTACCTATTTATTTATATATAGTTTGTTTGTGTCACCACAAGGCTATATACATTTGAAATGGGATCCTTATTCTCACTAGCAAATCTTTAATTAGATTTTGCCGAACTATATAAGTGAGGGTAATATAGTTTGAAGAAAATAGTGGGAGATACCAATTTAAAACAAGACCTAATTTATTTTGGTAATTAATAAAAGAATGTATGTTAAAATGTTGTTAATTACAAATTCATTTACAGAATTTTACAATGTCTAAAATTACTATCACTGCGAAGCATATTAGATGCTAAATTAACCAGACCGGATTAAATGGATTGGTTAAGGAATTTGAGAATAGTTCTCATAGCTGAAAAGCTATCTTATGTCCTTAATACGCCTATCCCTGCAATGGTTGCAGACAATGCCTCTAAGGAAGAGATTGTTACTTTTAGAAAGTGGCAAGATGATGCACAGTTGGCTCAATGCATCATGCTCGTATCCATGAGTAACAAGCTTCAGCGTCAGCCTGAAACTATGGATACTTCTACTATATTTTTGCACGTCAAGTAGTTGATGGTGAGGAAAGTAGGACTGATAGATATCAGATATCTAAGGAGCTCTTCCGATCTAGAATGACCGATGACACTACAGTACAGATAAAAGTCCTTAACATTATCAATTTGATTGATCAATTAGGACAACGAGTTTTGTCATGGATGGAGAGTTGAGCCAAGATTTGATCTTGCACTCACTCCCGGACTCCTTTCACAATTGTTGTGAATTTTTATATGAACAAGCTAGATATTAGCCTCATTTGATTTGCTTAACATATTGAAAAATGTTGAGAGTCACTTTTCAACCAAGAAAGATCAAGTCTTCTTGGTAGGGGCCAAATGATCTTAAAAAAGAAGAACGATTCAAAGAAGGTAAATAGAAAGGCGTAAACAAAGGATAATAAGAACAAAAAGCGACACGGATAGCAAAGGAGTTTGCTTCCACCGCAATAAGCCCGGACCTTTGGAAAGAAAGCTGCGAGAAGCATCTTGCGCAGAGGCTAACCAAAGAAGCTTAGTGAAGTTTCGATTACAAATACAAATTTGTTCATGATTTAAAATAAATTTTCTTTAAGTCGAGGTTCTACTTGGGTATTGGATACCGACTTTGGTTATCATAAATATAGATTTATGAAAGGACCAAGCGTAAGTAGAAAGCTAAACAAAGATAAGTAATCCTATGTGTGAAAAATGAAGCAAAGGTTCTTTGCATTAGCTATAGAAACTTATAGTTTAAAGACCTTTACTGGGCAAATCTATTAAGTCAATAAGTTGTTATTGTATTCCAATTCTTGTTAGAAACATTATTTCCATTTTATTGTTGGACAATAAAATTTTTGGTATTATAATTAAGAACAATTGTTGTTCTATTTATAATAATAATGTTTTGTATAGAACTGGAATATTACTTAATGGATTTTGTATACTTGATTTACGTGAAAAATTATTTTGTAAATTGAACAAACTAGTATAAGAAAAGGAGATGATCATTCAAAGAGTTGAATGTATGTATTTGTTGAAATACAAGTGTGAATTATTTTGAAAGGTTCAAAGAATTCAGAAGTGAAACAAATTGACAATGTATTAAGATTCTTTGATTAGATCAAGGAATAAATACTTGTGAAATAAGTTTCTAGATCATCTCAAATGGTTTTCTCATAATGGACACATCCTGATACGCAATAATTGATTGATGTATCTGAATGAAAAAACGTACCTTGTTGGACATGGTGCGGTCCAAAATGATTTTACTGAGCATTCCAAAGTATCCTTACGGGATAATGTCCTAGAAATGCATTTGGATATCTACGAAAAGGTAACCTCAAAATCCACCCCAAGACTCCATAAAAGTTATGGATGGGAGGATTCCTAATCTTAAGTATGTTAAGATAAGGGGTTGTCTAACTTATGTGAAAAGGTTTCAAAGGATAAGCTTGGGACAAGATTTGACAAGTACAATTTGTGGGACATCCTAAAGTAAGTTTAGGGTATATGTTTTATAATCCTACTTAGCAAAAGGTGTTTGTTGCAAAACACGTTGTCTTCTAAGATAAAGGTGTTTATCATTAAAGGGGTTAGTGGGAGGATAATAGATCTTGTAGAGTTCAAGAACCACAAAACACTATAAGTCAAATAAGAGGAACCTGTAGATAGACCTATTGTACCACAACCAAATCGTAAATCGGAATAAGATGAAGATACCTAGAGGTATGGATTCATCATAGATGATGATGATGAGGTACGCATCAAAAAGATGATGATCCAGGTTACATACGATGAGGTAAAAGTTCTAGTGTGTACAAAAGGGTCAGTGGGAGCATCGTGACATTCCTAGTACTATATGTTGATATACTACGGATAAGGAATGACATACCAATGCTACAATCAGTAAAGATAAAGTTGTCTAAACATTCCTCCATGAATGATTTGGAAGAGTATCTTAATTGGGGATATAAATCTATATAGATAGATTTAAAAGGATGCTCAACTTAACCCAAGGAACGTATATTCATTTGATGCTAAAGTCGTTTAGCATGACAAACTCCAAGAGATGTCTCATGTCGATGAGCTATGGAGTGTATCTCTTAATAGTCCCCACAGACTCTCGAAAAGAGAGGTCGTATGAAGTGACAATCATGTATGCAATGAAATGTACAAGACCGATGTTGATCGGTCATATTATGGAGAAGTTCACTATGAGTCGGTGAAAAACATCTTAAAGTGCTTAATGGCACTAAGGATGTGATCATATTCATGGTGGGTCCGAATTAAAACTAGAGGGCTTAATGAGACTCAAGTTTTTCGCATGCACCAAGACGACGTAAAATTCACTTTAAGGTAAAGTGTTACCATGATCTAAATTAGTTGTGAATTGAAAAGGTTCCAAACAAAAAAAGTTCTTTGGTTTAGTGATAAAGACAAAGTAAATAGCTATAAATGAAGTCGCAAGTTGATTGTTTGGATTAAAAGTTCATTACAGAACTAGGAATAGTTCCTAAGTCTCATCTTGAATCTAAACATGTGTTGTGGCACTTTCATTTGATTATTAGAATCATTGAAAGATGGGAAATCACTATAGAGATAGTGGACTCTCAAGAACAACATTACATATCCATTAACTAAAGCTTATCCAATGGCAGGATAATCGTCACTTAGAAGAAAAGAGTATAAGATACCATGACGATTGGCTTTAGTGCAAGTGGGAGATTGAAAGTAGTATGCACACACAAGCCAATCATGTTTGATGATAAAGCATATACTTTGTAACAATCTTATTCATTTATTAATAAAAAGTATTAATTTATTAAAGGCTTTTAATTATTTACATGATGCTGTTTTATAATATGTGATAAACCCATAGTTTTAAGCAATGCTTTTAGAATAATGATGATGATCATTCTAATGAGATCTAAATTCTTAGAAAGCTTAAAAACTAAAATAGTTTCCAATCATTGGATTACTAAATTGGGGATTAGTGAATCAGGATAGATTGGTACATACGTTCTTTGCTCATTGGATGAGGATGATTGATCTCATGATCATTTGTGTGGAGACACTAAAGCAAGTATGTAGGTGCTTATTAGAGAATAAGTTCATCGAGCGTGACTCGCTAAGGAATACCTAATGGAGTTTTACTTGCTTTCGTCAATAGGAATTCTGTAGTGATAGTAGTACAAGTAATCCTTGGACTTGAGATCATCATAGTATCTTGTGTATGATGAGTTATACTTTGACTTATTCCTTAAGACCCTTAGGGTATATCAAAGGGTATGCTTGGGTATAATAAGTTTATACATGGAGATAATGTATGATCAATAAAGAATCTACCACTTCTAATAAAAGAAGAGAAATGTCCTATGTGATTCGATAAATGACAACCCAAAGAGTCATTGGGTTAAGGAGAATGAAATTAGAAAGGAGTTTCTAATTTGCATTATTTGGAGTTGTGCATTTAAGGATCGAAATACATATAATTAAATAAAATAAGACTTGACAAGAATTCCATGTCTTATATTTAATTGGGACATGTATGGTGGAAGGATTGAATTGTACTGATAACTATTTACTCAAAGGTTCTTTAATGATTAATGTTGAAATCTATATTATCTGGAAAGTCGTTGATCATTTAGGAAGGCTTATCCCTATTGTAGAATAAATATTATTTATTTAAATAAATTAATTGTTTAATTTATTTATTTAAATAAGATTAGAATTGTTCTAATTGATTTATTCACAAGGTTTAATATGGAGAACCTAAAGGGTCACACCATAAAAGGAAGAATAATTATTTAAGAAGTTAATGGCATAATCGTAATAATATGTTAAGTATATTTAATTTAATCTATGGTGATAGAATAAATTAAATAGCTTAATATTTATTATTTAATATTTTAGAAATATTAAATATAAATTAATAAGAGGAGTCTTATTAATATTATTACAATTATTATTATTTTAATTTCTAAAGAGTTTAGGAATTAATTTAATATAAGTACTCTCATTTATTCCTAATAGGATTAGGAGGAAAATTAGTTAAAGGAGTTTAATTAATTATCCCTAATAAGATTAGGGAGCCCATTTAATTAAAAGAGTTTAATTAAATAATACCTTATTTTATTAAATAAGGTTACCGATATCTTTATAAGAGTAGTCTTATATCGGATATCAAATGATGTACTGACATAATTCCAATTTGTTGGAAGAGTACGCCTTTTCTATACTGAGATAGGAAAAACTAGGGTTTGAGCCAATACCCCATCTTCTTGAATCTTTTTTCTTTCTTGGTGGATCACCTCTAGAGGCCAAACATATGGGTGGCTAACGTTGATCAAAGGAAGGAACAAAACCCCGGTGGATTCAAGTTGAACGCGAAAGGATTTGGAGGTGAACTTGTACCTGAGGAAGCTCGATCTTCAAGGGTATGATTTTATTCTTTATCTTTTCGTTTAATTAATAATTGTGCATAAAGGGTGATCCGGGTATATGGTTTGTAAATTTTTTTAAACTCTGATTTTTTCACGTTTCCGCACTTTTTATGCAATTTAATTGTATTCATGAATATTACAAACCTAACAACAGTTGCGTGAGGTGGTCGGCACCCAGATCATTTTTAGCTTAGTTGATAGAGTGGAACTTGTGACGCCCCCAAAATAGGTATACATAACCCATTCTGAGTCGCCAAATACATGGTACAAAATTCAAATACAAACTTAATTTATACAATTATCAACTGTCGTCTAAAATACGATAAAACGTAAGCTGAGAGTTTTAACACGAATATTGTCTCATAGATAATATCCAAACTCAAATGAAGTCCTCATTACAATTATTATTACAATATTTCATAGAATAGTGAGAACTACTATAGCCACCATCTTGGACCATCACTCCATTCCTGAACTAGTCCCAACTATATTCTCATTTCCTGAAGAGAACAATGAAAGAAATAGGTGAGTTCAACTAGCCCAGTAAAGAATATTATGACTAAGATAATGTAGAATAAATTATCCTTAGCCTTAAACAGTATAAAACTGATAGAATACAATAGACAACAAGTTTAACTGCAGCGGAATAAGCAATCCATTAGAATAGTCAAGTAGAGCATGATGTCTACTACCTTCTATGATTAGAAGAGTCATTCGTAGAGCATGCACACATGATCAGTATTGGGTATTAATTCCAGGATTAAGGTGTTGGTTTTCATAATATCATTTTATAATACTAATTTATAATACTATTAAAATTTTAATTAATTGAGATATGTAGTTAATGTATGTAATTAATTAATCGTGTTTGTTTGTATTATTATTTATTATTAATTATTTTATTATTTTTAATATTTATTATTATTATTATTTTTGGTGTAACAAAGAATTTGCAAAAAAAAAAAAAATGGTCAAGAAGCATGAAGTGGCCGCCTTTACCGCCACGGGCCGCAGTGGCCAATTTCACTAAAACCGAGTGGTCATTATCAGGCCAAACAACTGTCCATCAATGCACTACTGTCCAATGAAGACTTTTACCACATCATTTGTAATATTAAAGGTCATGATTATACCGATACATAATTCCTGGTCATAATCATACCAATCAACAGTCCATCTATGCACTACGGGCCAAAAATAACTTTCATCACAATATAAGCATGAGGATGATGAAAACGATATAAGAATTGAATTAAGTGAGATCAAGGATAAATTTTAAAGATTTATAATTCAATTTATCCAGAGTTTAAGAATGTCCAAATTGTCAACATGATAACTGCTTTATGGAGTGAAATTCTGGAATAATATTCATGTATCAAAAATAATTTGGACAGAAAAGAAATCAATTTTTATCGTGAATAGTACCCCGGGTAAATTGTACCCGAGTAAATAGTACCTCGTGAATAGTACTTTGTGAATAGTACCCCGTGAATAGTACCATATGTATGAATAGTGCCGTATATATGAATAGTACCCATGAATAATACTCCAGCATGAAAAGCTTAAAATTTAACAAAAATGTCCAGAAAATTATTTCAGTGAAACGATACTAGATGAAGCGCAAATTTCAAGGATATTCTACTAATTTCAAGGAGTATAGAAGTAATACTTATCAAAATAAGTGTAGATTTAGGAATATGAAATGAAATAATATTACTTAAATACTATAAAGTATGGAAGAAAATATTATTTCTTATGAATATTGAACAAAATAATATCCCTTACGAATATTGAACGAAAAAAAAAATTTCTTTATGAATATTGAACGAAAATAATATTCTTTACGAATACGAACAATAATATCTCTTACGAATGTGAAATAAATAATACCCCTTACCTTAAAAAGAGATTACTTCTGGCTGGTATAGTGGAAATATTCTTGAAGAAAACTTGCACCATTTACTACACTCAAAATTTCCTTAGAGTCAAAAGAAATACGCTCAATATTATAGAAGAAGAATTCTCTGATTCTGATGTGATTTTCATTTCTAAACTAAGCATAATATTTATATGAGAATGACATAATACTATTTAGGAAATAATCTCGGACTGCACAGTAGGAAAAAAAATCACGAGCGAAGTTCACGGGCGCAGAATCGAAATCTTTCTGATTTTCACTATGCAACACTATGCTGCACTATACAAACATTATGCAGTACTATGAAAATACTATGCAGTACTATGCAACACTAATCACTTGACAAGCTCCTTTTATTTATCACAAATCACTTGACTTAACACATTTTTAATCTTTCAACATTTATTCATCATTAATATTATAACTCACAATATTAACAAGCTAATCATTCCCAAGAAAGAGGCGACTTTTCGATAAGGACTTCTTCTTATTGGCGCGCAATTAGATAACCAAACCCCTTTTCTTGACATAACTTTCTAGACATTGTCAATAATGCAAATAATAATATGAATAACAGTGTCGTCTCAATTATTGATTTAATAATATAAAATATTGTGCAGATGATACTGTGACAATAATTGAATCAATAATATGAGATAATATGCATCAACTACTGTTGCAATAATTGAATAAAACTGAGTGACTTCTCATGTAAGCATCAATAATCAAAGATACTGTACAATACCATGTGCTACTGTGCAACCACGCGTATTACTGTACTTTTATCACCGAGTATTTCAACAGTTAACGGTAAAAGTTTTTCTATTATTTTTATAAAAAGGGTATTTCTGTCGCTTTCTATATCCGACAGTAATTCCTTTGTGGGGTTCACTAATGATTGTGCCGTCGTATGAATATTCCCCGATAAAAAGAATATTCCCTAACCAAACGAATATTTTATGACAACTTGCTTACTGTGCAAAATTTGTAAATATTACCCACAACTATAACATTATATCTAATCCACACCTTATTATTCAAAATAACATTTAGAAAAAATTAAATCTTTATTCATAAAAGTTTGGGTCTTACAACCTCCCCTTCTTATGAAATTTCATCCTCGAAATTGATGTACGTATCTGGTATGTCGAAGAGGTGATGATACCTTGTTTTTATTTCAGATTCTAACTCTTGAGGTATAACCTTTGAGTGTAGAATATGTTTCTTCTTATCCAAAATTTTAACAAGTACCTCTTCATACGTTAAATCTTCTACTATCTCGTCTGGTTCTAATTCAATAATGTGGTTCGGATTGTTCACATATTTACGTAACATAGATATGTGAAAAAAAACGTTATGAACACGAGACATACTTGGCGGTAAGGTGAGTCTATAGGCCACAGTTTCTACTCGATCGAGGATTTCGAATGGACCAATAAATCGAGGGTTGAGATTTTCTCTCTTCATCGACTCTTACTTATGGAATAACATATTCTTGTACTTTCTTCTTTATATTCATCAGCTCCAGGTCTGTAGCTTGAGCGGCTTTAACTTTATCGATTAAAGTCTATTCTACTCGTATATTTGACATCATCACGTGGGTCCTTGGAGTCTTTAACTCTATCTCCATCCTTTGTATATCATATAAAATGGGTCTTTGTGTTAACAACGTCTCCCACGTAATCGCATAAGATCTTCTACTCAACGCGTCAGCTACCACGTTCGCTTTTCCAGGATGGTATTGAATGGTATGGTCGTAATCTTTCAATAGCTGGAGCCAACGTCTTTGGCGCATGTTACGCTCGTTCTACGTGAAGAAATATTTGAGGGTTTTGTTCCGGGTTCAAGGTCGATACAAAATTCAATTTTACGCTCTGGGGGTAGGCTAGGAAGTCTTCAGGGAATACGTCAGAAAATTTATTAACAATAGAAATATCATTCAAATCTTACATATTTTTGTTTAAATCCGTGACATGGGCTAAGAAAGCTTGACATCCGTTTTTCAATAATCGAATGGCTTTATGGCTTGATAAGACAGTGATTGACTTAAGTGGTTTGGTTGCTTGAATTCGCATAACATTTTGGTTAGGAATATGAAAGCTAACAACCTTACAAAAATAATCAATTTTAGCATGATGAGTAGTTAACTAGTCGATTCCTAAAATCACATCAAAGACAAGTATTTTTAAAGAGATGAGATCAACAGGTAATAGAAAAGTGTTGATTTGAATCAAACAAAATTTATAATCAGTGGATGTAATGAAGGTTTCTCCTAACGGAGTCTTAACAGATAAGTCATAGTCTAATTTCTTAGGAGTCAAGTTCAAACGTTGAGCACAAGCAGATGAAATAAAAGAATGGGTAGAACCGGTATCAAATAAGGTAAAGACTTCACAAGAATTTATGATTAGCTTACCCATGATAAATTCGTTCAGGTTCTTCACTTTTTGGGAAGTCACAAAAAATGCTCTCCCTTAAACTACCGACTTTAACTTGTCTGGGACAACCTTTGGTGTCGCCATCCCAGTTGAACTTGACTTCACTGCATGACAAAATCGAGCTAAATGACCTTCGTTTCCATAATTGAAACACACTATGGGTTGCTGCATAGAATTTGGATGGATGTGTCCCTCTTGTCCGCATTTGTAGCATACGACCGGTGGTCGTTCTCCTTCCTTGGAAATGAGTGTTGGTGCTGCTGTCGATGTCTTTCCGTCATTGTTGAATCTTCTCTTCTTAAAGTTGTTCTCACTTAGTTCACCTTTACTATTATCTTGGCCATGATTACCACCGAAGTGGTTACCATTTCTGGCATAATAATTTCCTCCACGATGGTTATCATTTTTCTGATGGCCGTTGCCACCGTTATCTTTTGGTTGGGCTGACTCATTATCGCGCTCCAATAACTGAGTCATATTCACAACATCTGAATATAAATAAAGTTTTTGAGAAATGAGGTATTGACGAATTTCAGGCTTCAAACCTCGCAGAAACATTCACGTCATAGGCTCCTCATTATCTACCAAATGGAATGCAAACCGGGATAACTCTGCAAACTTAGCCTTGTATTGCGATACGGTCATATTGTTTTCTTCCAGCTTGATGAATTCCACCTCCTTCATGTAACGAATACTTTCAGGAAAGTACTTGTCGTTGAACAATTCTTGGAACTTCTCCCAAGACATCTTCAGTGCAGAAAGATGAGTTCGCTTTACAGATTCCCACTAGTAATCTGTCTCTCCTCGCAATATAGAGTTGGTGAAGGGAACCTTTTGCTCCTCTGAGCATCCCAAGACATCAAATATCTTAGTGATCTTCTTAATACACGTCTCTACCTTAAGTGGCTCTGGCTTTCCCAAAAACTCCGGTGGTCCCAGCTCCTTGAATTGCTTAGCGGTGACCAGCCGAGAGTTGCCATTGACTTCACCAACATTTTGAACATGAGTATCTCTCGTTTGGTGTTGTATAAATTGTAGAAAGTTCCTAAACATCCCATCGTTCATCATTTGGTTGGTGTTGTTGTTTACATGAGGATTATTGCCTTCCTGATGCATATTATCCTAGTTATTGATCGGTGGTGACTCAACGGTCTCATGTGCTCCCTAATCTTTGATACCAACTGTGACGCCCCCAAAATAGGTATACACAACCCATTCTGAGTCGCAAATACATGGTGCATAATTCAAATACAAACTTAATTTATACAACTATCAACTATCGTCTAAAATACGACAAAACGTAAGTTGATAGTTTTAACACGAATATTGTCTCGTAGACAATATCCAAACTCAAATGAAGTCCTCATTACAATTATTATCACACTATTTTGTAGAATAGTGAGGACTACTATAGCCACCATCTTGGACCATCACTCCATTCCCCGACTAGTCCCAGTTATATTCTCAGTTCCTAAAGAGAACAATGAAAGAAATAGGTGAGCTCAACTAGCCCAGTAAAAAAATATTATGACTAAGATAATGTAGAATAAATTATCCTTAGCCTTAAACAGTGTAAAAACTGATAGAATACAATAGACAATAAGTTTAAATGCAGCGGAACAAATAATCCATTAAAAGAGTCAAGTAGAGCATGATGTCTACTATCTTCTATGATTTAAAATTTCATCATCAATATTTTATCTCTGTAACACATCTCAATAAATAATCCACATCACTGAATTATCCATGCACTACGGGCCAAGGATATTCGTTAGTATCACATCCACGAATTATCCATGCACTACGGGCCAAGGATATTCGTTATTATCATCAGTGGTCATGATCATGCCAAACAACTGTCCATTAATGCACTACGGGCCGATGAGGATTTTAACCACATCATTTGTAACATTACAGATCATGATTATACCAATACATAATTCTTGGTCATAATCATACCAATCAACAGTTTATCTATGCACTACTGGCCAAAGATGAATTTCATTACAATATAAGCATGAGGATGATGACAATGATATAAGAATTCAATTAAGTGAGATCAAGGATAAATTTTAAAGATTTATAATTCAATTTATCCAGAGTTTAAGAATGTCCAAATTGTCAACATGATAACTGCTTTGTGGAGTAAAATTAAAGAATAATATTCATGTATCAAAAATAATTTGGACATAAAAGAAATCATTTTTTGTCGTGAATAGTACCCCAGGTGAATAGTACCCCTGGTGAATATTACCCGAGTGAATAGTACTTCGTGAATAGTACCTCGTAAATAGTACTGTATATATGAATAGTGTCGTATGTATGAATAATACCCATGAATAATACTCTGACATGAAAAGCTTAAAATTTAACAAGAATGTCCAGATAAATATTTCAGTGAAACGATACTAGATGAAGCGCAAATTTCAAGGATATTCTACTAATTTTAAGGAGTATAGAAGCAATACTTATTAAAATAAGTGTAGATTTAGGAATATGAAACGAAATAATATTACTTACATACTACGTAGTATGGAAGAAAATATTATTTCTACTTAATATTGAAAAAATAATATCCTCTACTTAATATTGAACGAAAATAATATTCATTAAGAATATTAAACGAAGATAATATCCCTACTTAATATTGAACTAAAATAATATTCTTTACTTAATATTGAATCGAAAATAATATTCCTTACTTAATCTTAACAATAATATCTCTTACGAATATGAAATAAATAATACCCCTTATCTTAAAAAGAGAGTACTTCTGGCTAGTATAGTGGAGATATTCTTAAAGAAAACTTGCACTATTTGCTACACTCAAAGTTTCCTTAGACTCAAAAGAAATACACTCAATATTATAGAAGAAGAATTCTCTGATTCTGGTGTGATTTTCATTTCTAAACTAAGCATCCTATTTATAGGAGAATGACAGAATACTATTTAGGAAATAATCTCGGACTGCACAGTAGGAAAAAAAAATCACGGGCGAAGTTCACGGCGCAGAATCAAAATTTTTCTGATTTTTACTATGCAGCACTATGTTGCACTATGCAAACACTATGTAGTACTATGCAAACACTATGCAGTACTATGCAACACTATGCAGTACTATGAAATATAAAACAAAAATTGAGATGTTATTTCGTTCAATATTATTATGCCGAAATATTGGCATTAATTTTATTATGAAATTTTTACCTTTTCATGTCGAGGTTACTATTCACGTATACGACACTATTCACAAATACGGTACTATTCACGGAGTATAATTTTTTTTATGGAATTTCTACCTTTTCGTGTCGGGGTTACTATTCACGTATACGACACTATTCATAAATACGACACTATTCACAGAAAAAGGAAATTTTCTCTTCTTTGTCCAAGTTGTCTAATATGGTTACTATATTTGATTATATCCATTTTTTGATCTTCATTCTTGAATTTTGATCCACAATTGATTATTATGGAGTATTTTTGAACTTGGACGAACTAAAGTATGAATCCCTAATCTTTGTCTTTTTATCTCACTGGATTCGTTTCTTTAAGATATTTTTCATTATCCTCAGTCCTAAATGGTGATATAACTGAATATCTTTGGCCTGTAGTGCAAAGATGAATGATTATCTAATGAATATCTTTGGCCCGTAGTGCAAAAGATGATGCAGTGTTGAGATGAACATTACCAATGGTGATATAAATGAATATCTTTCGCTTAGTGAAGTAAAAGATGAATATTTGATTCAAGATGTATATTGATTGATGTTACAGGGATAAAATATTGATGATGAACTTTTAAATTCCTATATGATAGTAGATTTCATTCTCTACTTAACTCTTCTAATGAATTTTTATTTTCGCTGCGAATATTGATCTAAAATTGGTTGTCCATTATATTTTATCTAATTTATTGAGGGCTAACGATAAATTGGTGTACATTATCTTAGTCATAATATTCTTTAATGGGCTAGTTGAGATCACCCTTTTCTTTTTTGTTCCATTTTTCTTCTCAGGAGGCGAGAATATAGCGGGAACTAATCGGGGTGTGGAGTGATGTTCTAAGTCAGTTATTTTAGCAGTCCTCACTATTTTGTAAAATAGTGTATCAATAATTATAATGAGGACTTATTTGAGTTTGAATACTATCTAGAAGAGAATATTTGTATTTAAACTCATAGCATATGTGTTGTCGTATTTTACACGACCATTGTAATAATGAAGTTATAGTTGTTTTTAGAATGGGTGATGTATACCTATTTTGGGGGCGTCACAATAGTTTGGTTTATAATATGATGATTTAATTGGGTTTGGCTTGATTTATCAAGTTAGAGTTGTGGCTTTTGTATCGAGAATAGGTCGTCGGGTATGAGGTAGATCGCACCACGATGTGTACCTACATACTCATATAAATTGAGAGGAGATAAGGTCTTACATAGTTCACTAATATCTAGTCGTCTATGTTGTCGAAAGGGTTTTGATGATTTCGTAAGGATGGGACGGCACCATAACTAGTTTCAACTGCCTACGTATGTACTCCTATAAATCGAGAGGAGACTAGGTGATGAGTGGGTGTGATACCCATGAATCAAGAATGTTTGAGCTTAATTTGTTGTGAGTTTTTAAGTGTTTATGACCATTTTATGCATATATCATTTTATTTTGTAGGAATCATTACTTGGGATGAAAACTAAATCATTGGAATGGACATTAGTTGAGCCAAGGAAGAAATTAAAATCTCTGGTGTAAGGCGGCAGTACTGAGTGCAAGGGGGAGAAACGCACGGTAGCGCAATTGTGCCAAGGATTCAAGGATGTAAGGAAGGAGTGGCAGCGCTTGGGATATCATAGATAAGGGCGCGGCAACGCCATAGGTCCAAAGAATTTTTGAAGAGATACTGACGTGGCAGCGCTTCTGAACAATAGGAACTTGGCGATGCAGCGCGAATAGGCCAGAGAATCAAGAGTTGAGGCATAGAGCGGTAGCGCTTCATGTAGGTTAAATTCTTGAGCGACCGCTCCAGGACGGATCAACAGTTGGTCAAAACTTGTACTCATCATGATTTGGAAGGAAATAACAGGGAGATTAGATATGCTAATTCTTTTGAGAGTAGGACTGGGAAAGGAAAAATATAAATAGAGTGGCATTCTTTCATAAAAGGATATAAAAAAAACCTATTTTTTGAAGAAGAGCAAGGAGGCTTGAAGTAAGATTTCATGAAGAAGGAGAGCAACGTTGGAAAACAAGGAATAGTCAGGGATTCTTCACAAGAGTTCTTCCATACTTTATCTAAATCTTTAATTTGTAATTTCCGAATGATGATTTATTTGTGGATGATGAGTTTTATTTCAATTATGAAATAAACTTTTATTTAGGATTGCAATGGAACTTGATGAGTAGCTTAAATTAATATCTTTTCTTGAGAATTATTATTGGTTGATATTGGATGTCTATTATATCTTGTGCTTTATTATTTAATTGCCTGACCAATAATTAGTATGATAATTCTTACGAAATTGATAAATGCAATATGGATTTAGATCTGGATATAATATCATAAGATTATGATTTCTGCATATGTTGGAATTTATAATTTTTATATAGGATAGAAATATACCTATATGCCTTATGTGTTCTAAAAGAGAACATGTGTAAGACCCCAACTTTTATGAATAAAGATGATTTTTTTATAAATATCATTTTTGAATATTATGGAATAAATTTGATATAATGTTATAGTTGTGGGTAATATTTATAAATTTTGTAAAGTACGCAAGTTGCTATATAATATTCGATTGGTCGGGGAATATTTGTACGACGACACAATCATTGGTGGACCCCACAACGGAATTATTATCGGATTGAGAAAACGACAAAAATATTTTATGAAATTAACGGCGAAAGTTTTACCGTTAACTGTTGAAACACCCGGTGTTAAAAGTAAAGTAATACGCATGGTTGCATAGTAGCACACAATATTGATTATTGATGCTTACGTGAGAAGTCACTCAGTTTTGTTCAATTATTACTCTGAGAATTGTTGCAGACAAGATCTCACGTTATTTGATTCAATTATTGTCAATATTTTATATATTATTAATTCAATAATTGAGACGACAAAGTTATTAATATTATTATTTGCAATATTAGCGATGTCTAGAAGTTCTGTCAAGGAGAGGTTTGGTCACCTAATTGCGCGCTAATAGGGAGAAATCCTTATTGGAAAATCCCCTCTTTCCTGGGAACGACCTGGTGATTAATATTGTGAATTATAATAATGGTGATAAAGTTTGTTTTATTATTATTATAAATGTAATAAAACAAAAAATCTTTTTATATAAAACATAATACTTTTATAAAGTTATTTATTTTATTAGATTTTAAATAGAATATATTATATTTTATTATGCATAGTGTTTGCATAGTGCCTGCATAGTAAAAACTTTTTATATAAAATAGAATACTTTTTATAAAGTTTTGTTTTATTTGATTATAAATAGAATATATTATATTTTATTGCATAGTGCAGCATAGTATCCTTTCAATTTTCCTATAAATAGGATGCTTAGGTAGAATTGAAAATCACACCAGAAGTTCAGAGAATTCTTCTTCTATAATCTTGAGCGTATTTCTTTAGAGTTTAAGAAAGCTTTGGCGTAGAAAATAGTGCAAGTTTTCTTCAAGTATATCCCATACCCCACCCGTGAATACTCTTCTTTTTAAGGTAAGGGGTTTTATTCTTTCGAATTCATGAAGAGAGTTATTTTCTTTCAATACTCGTAAGGGCTGTTATTCCATTCTTTATTATTCTGTTGGAAAACTTATCTGTGTGGTCTATCGCATGCTTGGTGAATTCTGTTGTTATTCCATTCTTTATTATTATGTTGGAACATCCTGTCTGTGCAGATTACGCATGACCTGGTTCCATTCTTTATTATTCTGTTGGAATATCCTGTCTGTACGGGTTACGCATGACCTGGTTCCATTCTTTATTATTCTGTTGGAATAACCTGTTTGTGCGAATTACGCACGCTTGGTGAGGTCTTCTATTATTCCATTTTTATTATTATGTTGGCATAATCTGTCTACGTGGATTACCTCATGGCGGCAAAAATCCATTTGTGGTTTCATATATTCTATTATACTCAGTTGGTTAAAGTTTTGGCTTCTATACTCCATGAAATTAGTGGAATATCCTCGATATTTGTGCTTCAATTAGTATCTTTTCATGGAAATATTCTTCTGAGCATTCTTGAATTTTACTTCACAAAACAGTATCATGTTGACAATTTAGACGTTATTGATTTCTGGATAAATTAAATTATAAATCTTTAAAAATTTATCCTTGAACTTATTTTATTGAATTCTTATATCATTGTCATTATCCTCATGTTTATAATATGTTGAAAGTCATCTGTGGCCTGTAGTGCATAGATGGACTTGGTATGATTATGACCAGGGATTATTTGGTATAATCATGACAGTAATGTTACAAATAATGTGGTAAAAATCGTCCTTGGTCGTAGTGCATTGATGGACAGTGGTTGGCATTATCATGACCATTAATGAATACACGAATATACTTGGCCCGTAGTGCATGGATAATTTGTGGTCGTGATACTAATGAATATCCTTGTCAGTAAAGGTGGATGATGTGGATTATTTATTAAGTTGAGTCTCAAATGATAAAAGTAATGAAAACCTTTTAAATCATAGAAGATAGTAGATTTTATTCTCTACTTGACTCTTCTAATGGATTGCATGTTAGATTCTTGATTAAACTTGATGTTGTTATATTTTATCGTTTAACATCTTTGTTGAAGGCTAATGATAATTTATTCTGCATTATCTTAGTCATAATATTTCTTACTGGGCTAGTTGAGCTCTCCCTTTTGCTTTCATTGTTCTCTTCAGGAAATGAGAATGTAGTAGGGACTAATCGGGGAACGGAGTGATGGTCCAGATAATAGCATTAGTAGTCCTCACTATTCTATGAAATAGTGTGATAATAAATATATTGAGGACTTATTTTGAGTTTGAATACTGTCTAGAAGACAATATTTGTATTAAAACTTACATACTCATGTCAGATATTTAAGCTTGTATTTGTATTCTCGTATTCATGTATTTGGTGACTCAGAATAGGTGATGTATACCTATTTTGGGGGCATCACTGTTGGTATCAAAGCTTAGGGATATGATCCCTGGCTAAGATGTGAGACTAGAACTAGGAAGGGAGAGACCGGGAAATCATTCGCTAGTATGACCTACCTAAGTTTATTTGGTATTTAATTGGTCGGTCAGAGTATAGGGATAATATGTTACATGTCAATTAACCCTTGTTTTGTGGCAGTATCTGGAAATGACATCCGAGAATATTGAGAATGGCAATAGAGCACAGGAGACCGTTGAGTCTCCACATATCAATAATCAGGATAATGTGCATCAGGAAGGCGACAATCCTCATGCAAAAAACAACACTGACCAAATTATGAATGATGTAATGTTTAGAGGTTTTATGCAATTCATGCAATATCAGGCGAGAGTGGCTCCTGTCTAAAATGTAGGTGGAAACACTGGAAACTCTCGGACGGTCACCGCTAAACAGTTCAAGGAGCTGGGACCACCAGAGTTTATTGGAGAGACAAAACAACTTAAGGCGGAAGCATGGATAAAGCAGATCACTAAGGTATTTGATGTCTTGGGATGCTTCGAGGAGCAAAAGGTTTCCTTTTCCATCTTTATGTTGCGAGGAGAGGCGAGACATCGTGGGAATCAGAAAGCGTACTCAACTCCGCCGTGACTTTGAAGATGTCTTAGGAGAAGTTCTAAGAACTATTCAACGACAAGTACTTTCCCGAAAGTATTCGTCACATAAAAGAGGTAGAGTTCATCAACTTGGATCAGAACAATATGACCGTCTCACAGTATGAAGCTAAGTTTGCTGAGTTGTCCTGTTTTGCGTCTCACTTAGTGGATATTGAGGAGATAATGACGCGAATGTTTTTAAGAGGTTTGAAACCGGAGATACGTCAATATTTTATTTCTCATAAACTGTGTTTGTATTTAGATGTTGTAAATAGGGCTCAGTTATTGGAGCACGATAACGAGTCAACGCAACCAAGAGAAAGCAACCGATGTAATGAAAATACCCGGTGGTAATGATCATGAGCGGCGGTGACAACAAACGTGGAGGGAATCAACATGCCAGAAATGGTAACCACTTCGGTGGTAATCACGGCCAAGACAATAAAAGTGGACATTTTAAGAAGAGGAGATTCAACAATGATAGAAATACATCATCACCAGCACCCGTTGTTAAGGAAGGAGAATGACCACCTATCATATGCTTCAAATGCGGAGGGGAGGGACATATCAGTCCAAATTGCGCGATACCATCCAAATCGTGTTATAATTGTGGAAAAGAAGGTAACCTAGCCCGATTTTGTCGTGCACCGAAGATAAGTCCAGTTGGAATGGTGGCACAAAATACCGCCCAGACAATTCAAAACCAGTAGTTTAAGGGAGAGCATTTGTTGTGACCTCCCAGAAAGCAAGGAACCCGAACGAGGTCATCACGGGTAAGCTTATCATAAACTCTAGCGAAGTCTATACCTTATTTGATATCGGTTCTACCCATTCTTTTATTTCTCCTACTTGCGCTCAACGATTAAATTTAACTCTGGAGAAATTAGACTTTGACTTATCTGTGGAAACTCCGTTGGGAGAAACATTCATTACATCCACTGTTTATAATTCTTGTTTGGTTCAAATCGGTAACCTCACATTACCTGTTGATCTTATTTCATTTAAAATACTTGCATTTGATGTGATTCTAGGGATTGATTGGTTAACTACTCATCATGCAAAAATTGATTGTTTTCGTAAGGTTGTTAGCTTTCATATTCCTAACCAACCTATTATGCGAATTCAAGCAACCAAACCATTAAAATTAATCATTGTCATCTCAAGCCATAAAGCTATTCGTTTATTGAAAAACGGATGTCAAGCTTTCTTAGCTCATGTCATAGATTTAAACAAAAATACGTCAAATTTGAATGATATTTCTATTGTTAATAAATTTCTTGACGTATTCCCTGAAGAACTTCCTGGCTTACCCTCGGAGCGTGAAATCAAGTTTGGTATCGACCTTGAACCCGGTACAAAACCCATTTCCAAAGCCCCGTATCGAATGACTCCTATTGAACTTCAGGAGTTAAAAACCCAACTGCAGGAATTATTAGTCATCGATTTCATTCGTCCTAGTACGTCTCCTTGGGGTGCTCCTGTTTTATTTGTGAAGAAGAAATATGGAAGTATGCGACTTTGTATTGATTATTGGGAGTTGAATCATGTCACCATCAAAAATAGGTACCCGTTGCCTCGCATTGATGACCTGTTTGACCAGTTGCAAGGATCACAATTATTTTCAAAGATCGATCTTCGTCCTGGATATCATCAGCTGAAGGTTAGAACTGAGGATATTCCAAAGATCGCCTTCGTAAACCCCAGACGGGCATTATGAATTCTTAGTCATGTCTTTTGGATTGACTAATGCTCCTGTTGCCTTCATGGATATGATTAACCGAGTATTCAAGAAATATTTGGATCACTTTGTGGTCGTCTTTATTGATGACATCCTCATATATTCCAAAAGCCGTGAAGATCATGAGCAACACTTGAGGCTGATACTCAAAAGCTTCGTGAAAACAAGCTTTATGCCAAGTGAAGAAATGCGAGTTCGCTTCGAGGAAGTAGCATTCCTTGGCGCCGTAGTATCAAGTCATGGAATATTTGTTGACCCGGCAAAGATTGAAGCTATTCAAAGCTGGGAGCAATCTAAATCAGTGACCGAAGTACGTAGCTTTCTCGGATTAACTGGTTATTATCAGAGATTCATGGAAGGGTTTTCTCGAATTGCTACTCCATTAACTCAGCTGACTTGGAAAGATATAAAATTCGATTGGAGCATGGAATATGAGAAGAGTTTTCAAGAACTCAAGATGAGACTCATTTCAGCACTTGTTCTGAAAATACCATCTGGCTCGGAGGGATTTGTCATCTACAGTGATGCATCGGGCAAAGGGTTAGGATGTGTTCTCATGCAACATGGGAAAGTCATAGTCTATGCCTCTCGGCAACTCAAAGAATATGAGAGGAATTATCCTACTCATGATCTAGAGTTGGCAGCTGTTGTCTTCGCACTTAAAATTTGGAGGCAGTACTTGTATGGGGAGAAAGTAGAGATCTTTACGGATCATAAAAGCCTCAAATATTTCTTCACTCAAAAGAAACTCAACATGTGACAACGATGTTGGCTTGAATTACTGAAAGATTATGATCATACTATTCAATACCATCCTGGTAAAGCGAACGTAGTAGCTGACACATTGAGTAGAAGATCATACGCGGGTACGAGTGCGATATTGTCAATGCAAAGGCCCATTTTATATGACTTGCAAAGGATGGAGATAGAGTTAAAGACTCCAGGGACCCATGTGATGATACAAAATATACGAGTAGAACCGAATTTAATCGATTAAGTTAAAGCTGCTCAAGCTACAGACCTGGAGCTGATGCGTATAAAGAAGAAAGTGCAAGAAGGTGCAATGCTGGAAGCAAGAATCGATGAAGAAGGAATACTTTGAGTCAAATCCAGACTTTGTGTTCCTAACGTCCCTGATTTAAATTATAAAATCATGATGAAGGCATACAACACACCGTTTGCAATCCATCATTGGAGTACAAAAATGTATAGTGATCTTCGTCAGACATTTTGGTGGAGCAATATGAAAGAGAGAGATAGCGCTGTTTATCTCAAGGTGTCTAACTTGTCAACGAGTTAAGGCGGAGCATCAAGTACCAAAAGTCCATTGAAACCACTTGAAATTCCAGAATGGAAGTGGGAGCACATTACCATGGATTTCGTTACTGGTCTTCCCAAGGTTTCTAAAGGCATAGATGCAATTTGGGTCATTGTTGATAGATTGACCAAGTCTGCTCATTTCTTACCAATACGAGAAACTTATACACTTGAACGTCTTGCTCGTATGTACATAAATGAAATTGTAAGACTGCATGGTATGCCAGTATCCATAGTTTCTGATCGAGACCCAAGATTCACATCACGATTTTGGGTTAGTTTGCAGAAAGCTATGGGCCCGGATTTACGATTTAGCTCGGCATATCATCCTCAGACGGATGGGCAGTCGGAGAGGACTATTCAAACTCTTGAAGATCTATTAAGACTCTGTGTCCTTAACTTCAAGGGAAGTTGGGACAAGTTCTTACCATTGGTGGAGTTTTCCTACAACAACAGTTATCAAGCAAGTATTGACATGGCTCCATTTGAGGCGTTATATGGAAGAAAGTGTCATTCTCCAGTATGCTGGGATGAGGTGGATGAAGCAACGTTGTTGGGACCGGAGTTGGTAGGTATGACTACGAAAAAGATTCAAACGATCCGACAACGTATAAAAACCTCACAAGATCGACAAAAGAGTTATGATGATCTTCATCGAAAGGACGTAGAATTCGATATTGGAGATCATGTGTTGTTACGTGTTGCTCCATGGAAAGGAGTTACGAGATTTGGAAAGAGAGGAAAGCTCAATCCTCGATTCATTGGCCCATTTTTAATCCTCGATCGTGTAATAACCTGAATATTTTCTATATAAATAAATAAGAAATTTTGCATATTAATTTTTTTTTAAAGATGAGAATATGTGCCATGTAATGTGTATATATATACGTGATAAATAAAATTATTTATTTCATGAATAATTTCAAACAATTTTATTTTAGAATTATTGATCATTATAAAGTATATACTTATAATAATTAATTTTATAGTAGAAATGTCTTTATTATTTATTTTTTTTATGAAAATATGATTTTTATATTATTTAAATAATATATGAAAACGATTATTGGAATTATTATAATTATTATTTTATTATATGAATTTTAGCTCAAAGTTTTAAGTTAATTATTTTAACTTAATTAATAATGCATGCTATATGTGAAAGATAAATCAGATATGAAATCCAAACCCTAATTTTGGATTTTGAGCTATGAATGAGAATAATAATATTATATTAAGTATACATATATGTGTAGATTGTTAATGGTTAGTTAATTATGGTGTATCACGACAAACCCTAGTATTTGGTCATAAACCATGATTGGAAATTTAAAACTGGTAATTAAGATCGGTCAGAAATTGTGTTATATGAATTATGTGCATATTATAGAATTAATGCTAATTAGATAAAACCCTAATTAATATTTGAAAGCCCTAATTTAAATATTTGAAACCCTAATTTGCTAATTAGAAACCCTAATTGCAAATTTTAGAAACCCTAATTATTATTTTAGCAAATTAAATTGTTAATTTAGTAACCCTAATGATAATTAAGGAACCGTAATTATTTAAACAAAAACCCTAATTTAATTAGTATGTTTTAAATTAAAATTTTATTACACTTTAATTTTTAATTGTCCAAACCCTAGCAATTATTTGGAAAACTTTAAGATGTAAAATCTAGTGATTAAACCCTAGATTCAAGCAACTTGGACAAGAATACCCTTGAGATTAAAATGAAATTACTAAAATACCCTTTTTGTCCCATTCTTGAATTATTGAAGACAAGATCTAGCAAAATCTTGCTAGCCACTATAGTCAAGCTATGAACCTACAAGACTACAATTCTCAGCCATTACTAATGTACCACACGCACATCAGATACAAGTTTATATAGAATTTAAGAAAGAGAAAAAGTCTCTTTCAAGCTCATTTTGCACAAACACTCATCCTAGAACTTCTCTCTCTAAAACCTCCTAAATTTCTTTGCTAGATCAGTCATAAATCAAGCCCCAGTATCACACTTAACAAATCAGAAGCATAGAAATCAGATTTGCTCACTTAAAGGTATGAACCCTAAAAAGAAATCTGATCTTGATCTGCATGTTAGATGTTAGTTTTTTTTGTGTTAAATATGTAGTATGGAGTCTAACAAAGTGATCTGGATTGCTAGATGTTAGATCCATAACATCTAGAGGCTCAGATTTGTCATTTTTCAAAATCTGGGGAAAAACTTATTTTGTGTCTAACAAGCAAAAGTCAGAGGCTGTAGATCTCTCTGTTTATGATTTGGTGTGTTTTCTGTTTTGGAGTTGTAGTATGCTGCGAGATCTTAAATCTAGAACTTGATTCAGAGTCAGATCTGTTGTAGAGTGAAAGTTATTGATGGTCAAAGTCGGTTGACCGACCATGACCAAGCCAATCTGGGTAACCCAGATGCTACCCAAAACGTTCTGATAATATGTTCATGTCTACAGATCTTTCGTATGTTAGCTGTTTTGATTCTGTTATGGTAACTGAGTTGTAGCTTGTTATGTTTACTATGGATATATGCCTTTAGATCTCTTATATCATCATTGTATTGAACACAATGGAAGGTCAAACTAGCTTACTAGTTCACAAAATTTGTTTCTAGAAATTTCCAGAAAATTCAAGAACATGTCTTCTGACATGATTTGACCGACCTATATCTGTATGATCTGTTGTGGTTATACTATTTTTATGTAATAGATCTGTGGTCTTTCATGCTAGCTACAAACTAGAACTCTTAGATCATGAAAATATTACAAGACTAGCATGTAGTGGAAGCCCAAACATGCACTTTCTTCGATCGTTTCTTCATTTTCGAAAACCCGAAATGAAGAAACGATCTCGACACACGATTTTCTGAGCCTTAGCTCATTTTGATTATTTATGTTTAGACTTGACCATGGCTTGAAACATGTTCTCTGATAGTTTGTCTGACAAAATTCGATTTGCGCGTAAAAACACTTAATACGTATGAGATCGATGATTTAAGGTTAACAAAAGCGTTGACCGGCCATGACTAAAATTTTTTGGGCAGCCCAGAAATATGATGAACACGCCTGACAGTGATTTCAAAGATTTTTAACTTTCAATTGTAATGTGGTATGACCTTATTAATTGTTGTTTCATGTAGTGTTACATTAACACTACAAGATCTGACCATTAGTTAGCCTAGAAACATAGTAGACACTGAATTAAGCTTGGTCAAAGTAGGTTACTCGAAACTAACTTTAAAGATTCTGGGTTTCTCAAGAACACAATAGGCAACACTTTCTGTCGTCAAAAGGCTTTAGCGACAGACTTAGTAAAATTAATTAGTTTAAATTCTAAAAATTATTTAAAAATAGTAAATAAATTCTAAAAATTATAAAATAGTTTTAAAAATTATTTTAAGTTATAAAATTAACTTTTAATAATTTGACATATTTTTCATAAATATTAATATTTATTTGGATATTATTGGTATTTAAATTATTTAATAAATGCATTAAATAAATTAATTAAAAATGATTTTATTGTATTAAAAATCATTTAAAATAATAATAAGGTATTAAATAATATTTGAAGTTATAAAACATACCTTTTAAAATTTTAAGATAAGTTTCATTAATTATTAAATATTAATGATATTAGATTTATTTAGTAATTATATTAAATAAATTAATTAAAAATGATTTTAATATTATAAAAATTATTTTAAATGAAAATAAATAGTTTAAAAATATTTTAAGTTATAAAATACAACTTTTGATATTTAAAGGTAAATTTAATTAATAATTTAATATTAATGGTATTAAGTTTATTTAATAATTATATTAAATAAATAGTTTTAAATTGGTTTTATTGAATTAAAATCATTTAAAAGGAAATAAATGAATTCAAAATATTTTAAGTTATAACTAATGACTTTTAATATTTTGATAAATAATAAATTAATATTCTAATATTAATGGTAATTATTTAAAATGATTTTAAATGTTTTAAAAATCATTTAAGTGTAATATTAATACTTTAAAAATATTTGAAGTTATTATAAATAACTTTAATATTTTGGCAATGATTTTATTAATATTTTAATATTAATTAAATATTAATGATAATTGAATTAGTTAATATTTAAATCATTTAATAATGATTTCAGAGTTTGAAAATTCATGATAAAGTATAATAATTATTTAAAAATTATTATACGGCTATGAAAAATAATATGACTGATATTTAAAATATTTAAACGACTATTGAACTACACGATAGAGTCTTAGACTCGATAATTACCCGATAAAATCATCGGTACACCGAAATATTTCAGAAATTGATTTAGACTTAGAAAAAATTGACTAGATATGTGTTTGTTAGTGAATCAATAACCGTTAAACATATGTGATAATGTGATTATGTTATGTGCTGACTGCAATTAGCAGTACTGTGTGATATGATATATTATTCTAATTAAACGAATGATCTTATTACTGATAGGTCGCTGTATAAAAGATTAATCTAAGTTGTGTTATTGTAAAGTAGTGAGTTCAAAAAGTATCTAAACCTTATGTATTACTTTTATTTCAGGCAAACAGTATATCATGTTATACAAGTTTCCTAAACTTACTCCAATTATTATTGAGCAAGTATCCGTACTATTCTTTACATTGTGCAAGTATCCTACTTTTGCATTTACTTTATGCAATGGACATGAGTAAGAAAGTTTCAGAATTATATTATTATTGTGTGCGATTATTAACTCTATTATTATTCATTATGTATCCAATCTTTTTGTATTCATACAAGTTATTACATTATCCGATCATCAGATTATTATTGTATAATTCAGATATTTATTTTGTTCGTTAATTCGTATATAGGGTTAGACAAGTGTCCCCACTTGGATAACCATTGTATTTAATCATATGTTGATATATACTTATTGATTTCAAGTATGCATATGTTGACTTAAAAGTCGTCTAAGCTATTTGATTCAGCTAGACATAAAAATATTATTGAACAAGATAGAACGTTATTGTATCCAACCAGATTGTTTTGGTTCGGATTCCCCACTAAGTATGAACATCCCGAATATGGGAAAAATTTTGTGCATCTAAGGTGGATAGAGTGAACGATGATATCGTTCTTGCATGTAGTATTGATCAACACAGGCACATCATCGGATGATCACCCTCGTGTCCGTAAGTTATGACGGTTCATGGATGAAGTTCTCGCTAAACCCTAGCAAAAATGAAAAAAAGAAGTTCATAGTGCGTCGACTAATCTCAGCTTATAGTTAAGACGTAGTTTCAAAAATTTGAGATAGATTTGGTATGTTGTTATTATTGGTTCAATTTTACTTCACAACTGTTGATTCATTTGTAGAAGAGTTATTCAAAGAAAATATTTAATCATTTTAGCTTATATTTATTGTTGCTTTATTATCATTGGGCAATCAAATGCTCATTCTTGCTTTAAATTTAAATGTTTTCAAAGAAAGCATGATCAACGGAATGTTCAAAGCGTAACAAGGAAAAGGAAAGCAATCGTAATAATTTATATGTTATCTTTTGTAATAGTTAGACAATATTAAGACAATAATATTTATTATCTATCATGTAATGTATTGTAGTAAATGTTGCGTACTTGGGATTAGACTTTGATATATGTAATTAAGTTTGATATTATTATTATTATTATTATTATTATTATTATTATTATTATTAGTATTATTCCGCTCATAGAAATGGTATCATAATGCACCGAGTTCGGGTTTCAAGTACCCGAGTTTGGGTGCGTTACAAGTTGGTATCAAAGCTTTAGGGTTAGAAACCTTAGGTGGGACAAACCTTAGGCTATAACCTTAGAACAGGGGAAACGTTGAAAATATAAATAACTCATTTAGAGTTTAAAAGGAGATGAATTGAATAAATTCATCGTTAAACAAAATAAAAGATAACTTATATAAAATTATTAATTGCTGTGTGTATATACTATATGTTAATCAAGATAGTTAGTGTGTAGATGTTATGTGAGATAAGGATTAGCATACCCTCAGGTCGTAAAGAAGGAGTCAACCTCCATAACCGAGCCAATATCAAAGCCAATAGCTGAAATAGAGGCTCACATTGAAAGCTACCTCAATGAGGTGATTATACAAGAAAGTGTAGTACCGGACCCAGAAATGATAGTATAACTGATAGGTAGAATATAGTTAAAGGATAAAAGATCAAGCTCGAGTTCTTAAACTCACATTCTTGTGGTGAGTTCTTAAACTCATAAGTTATGGAAGGTTTGACGAACTAGGTATAGCTAAGTGAGAATGGATTATTGAGGATAATAGGAATATATAGAATGCTAAGCAATTGATCCTTAGTGAAGGCGTATGAACTGAGTAGTATTAGTGTTATTTGAATATGTATGATTCTATGATGCGTATACGATAAGTATATCTGTGTAAAGTAGTATTCTCAACTTTTGTATAAGTTGGCAACGATTCCGACTTTTATGTCACAAAGGGATAACAGATGTTTAAAGCAAAGATGTTTATGCTATGAAAAGTACGATGAATTAGTTAGATGAACATGATCTTATTTAATCAGATAATGCCGCCAAGACGAAAATGAAACCAAAAGGCAGAAGAACCTGTTAACAAAGCTGAAGGACAATTACACCCGACATAAAATTTGGTGAATATGAATGCTCAAGCTATGCAGAAGGGATTACCAGCCGTGGGAAATCAACCAAATAACCGATCGACAAACTTCAAAGACTTCAAGGCAATCGAACTGCCAGGATTTAGAGGATTAACTGACCCTGTAGAGATGTTAGTGACATCTAGAGTAACGGATGGGCAAAAAACAACTTTTGTCACCTATACGATGAAAGGGAATGCGAATTTTTGGTGGGAAGCAAATCAAGCTAGAGTCGGAGAAGAAAATAGTGGTAGTAAGACTGGGAAAAGAAAAGGAGATAATTTCGGGAATACCAGAAGTAGACCAGGAGGTGGAAAGAAACAATTTGCGCAATGTGGAAATTGCAAAAAGAATCACTCAGGGGAGTGTCATAAGGGTAAGTTTGTGTGCTACAGGTGTGGGCAGGAGGGACATATCTCTCCCAACTGTCCCAATCCAAGGACGAACAGAGGGTGTTTCAGATGTGGATCAACGGAGCATAAGATGAAGGACTGTTCGAAAAAGGGAAGGGATAAAGGGAGCACGAATAAAGGAAAAGGCAGCGGGACTAGTGACAACGGAACCCACTTCAACAAACAAATCAACAGAATCAACCGCAAGAGTTTTCAATATAACTGGCCCAAAGATACTCTCAGAGCATACTAAGAATGCAATTCTGGGTATTATTCGTATAACTTTTATATTTTGATATACATGATTTTCCAATATATAATAAATTATTTTATAAATAAATTTTGAAGGAGAAATTTGAGTTCTTTTAGGAATCGAACTTCCGTTTAATCAGATAGACAAGCTTTATGTTGAATAGTTAAAGATCGGTTCGATCAAATCTGATCGAGATCTATTTAAAATGACTATGTATGCTATGTACCCTTGTAAGTATGAGTTTTAAAATGGTGATTTCGAGGACGGAATCCTTATAAGGGAGGGTAAATGTAATAACCTGAATATTTTCTATATAAATAAATAAGAAATTTTGCATATTAATTTTTTTTTAAAGATGAGAATATGTGCCAAGTAATGTGTATGTATATATGTGATAAATAAAATTATTTATTTCATGAATAATTTCAAACAATTTTATTTTAGAATTATTGATCATTATAAAGTATATACTTATAATAATTAATTTTATAGTAAAATGTCTTTATTATTTATTTTCTATGAAAATATGATTTTATATTATTTAAATAATATATGAAATGATTATTGGAATTATTATAATTATTATTTTATTATATGAATTTTAGCTCTCGTAGTTTTAAGTTAATTATTTTAACTTAATTAATAATGCATGCTATATGTGAAAGATAAATCAGATATGAAATCCAAACCCTAATTTTGGATTTTGAGCTATGAATGAGAACAATAATATTATATTAAGTATAATATTATTTTTCGGTGTTATAAATACATATATGTGTAGATTGTTAATGGTTAGCTAATTATGGTGTATCACGACAAACCCTAGTATTACTGTCATAAACCATGATTGGAAATTTAAAACTGGTAATTAAGATTGGTCAGAAATTGTGTTATATGAATTATGTGCATATTATAGAATTAATGTTAATTAGATAAAACCCTAATTAATATTTGAAAGCCCTAATTTAAATATTTGAAACCCTAATTTGCTAATTAGAAACCCTAATTACAAATTTTAGAAACCCTAATTATTATTTTAGCAAATTGAATTGTTAATTTAGTAACCCTAATGATAATTAAGGAACCCTAATTATTTAAACCCTAATTTTTATTAAAAACCCTAATTTAATTAGTATGTTTTAAATTAAAATTTTATTACACTTTAATTTTTAATTGTCCAAACCCTAGCAATTATTTGGGAAACTTTAAGATGTAAAATCTAGTGATTAAACCCTAGATTCAAGCACCTTGGACAAGAATACCATTGAGATTAAAATGAAATTACTAAAATACCCTTTTTGTCCCATTCTTAAATTATTGAAGACAAGATCTAGCAAAATCTTGCTAGCCAGTATAGTCAAGCTATGAACCTACAAGACAATAATTCTCAACCATTACTAACAGCCACATAAATTGTATACAAGTTTATATCTTTAATTCAAGAAAAAGAAAAAGTCTCCTTCAAGCTCATTTTGCACAAACACTCATGTTTAGACATGACCATGGCTTGAAACATGTTCTCTGATAGTTTGTCTATACAGCTTGACGAGCAGAAAACACTTAACATGAATAGATTGACAGATTTAAGGTCAACAAAAGCATCAATTCCTATTTACGACTAAAATTTTTTCGGGCATCCGTAAATATGATGAACACCGATGTTGATTTCAAAGATTTTTAACTTTCAACTGTGATGTGGTATAACCTTATTAATTGTTGTTTTATATAGTGTTACATTAACACTACAAGATCTGACCATTAGTTAGCCCAGAAACATAGTAGACACTGAATTAAGCTTGGTCAAAGTAGGTTACTCGAAACTGACTTTGAAGATTCTGGGTTTCTCAAGAACACAATAGGCAACACTTTCTGTTGCCAAAGGGCTTTAGCGACAGACTTAGAAAAATTAATTGGTTTAAATTCTAAAAATCATTTAAAAATAGTAAATAAATTCTGAAAATTACAAAAATAGTTTTAATAATTTAACATATTTTTCATAAATATTAATATTTATTTATATATTATTGGTATTTAAATTATTTAATAAATGTATTAAATAAATTAATTAAAAATGATTTTATTGTATTAAAAATCATTTTAAATAATAATAAGGTATTTAATAACATTTGAAGTTATAAAACATACCTTTTAATATTTTAAGATAAGTTTCATTAATTATTAAATATTAATGATATTAGATTTATTTAGTAATTATATTAAATAAATTAATTAAAAATGATTTTAATATTATAAAAATTATTTTAAATTAAAATAAATAGTATAAAAATATTTTAAGTTATAAAATACAACTTTTGATATTTAAAGGTAAATTTTATTAATAATTTAATATTAATGATATTAAGTTTATTTAATAATTATATTAAATAAATAGTTTTAAATTAGTTTTATTAAATTAAAAATCATTTAAAAGGAAATAAATTAATTAAAATATTTGAAGTTATAACTAATAACTTTTAATATTTTGATAAATAATAAATTAATATTCTAATATTAATGGTAATTATTTAAAATGATTTTAAATGTTTTAAAAATCATTTAAGTGTAATATTAATACTTTAAAATATTTTGAGTTATTATAAATAACTTTAATATTTTGGCAATGGTTTCATTAATAGTTTAATATTAATTAAATATTAATGATAATAGAATTAGTTAATATTTAAATAATTTAATAATGATTTTAGAGCTTAAAAATTCATGATAAAGTATAATAATTATTTAAAAATTATTATAAGGCTATTAAAAATAATATGATTGATATTTAAAATATCTAAACGACTATTGAACTATACGATAGAGTCTTAGACTCGATAATTATCCGATAAAGCCAGCTTCGCATTTATTAATCAAATATTTCAAAAATCGATTTAGACTTAGAAAAAATTGACTAGATATGTGTTTGTTAGTGAATCAATAACCGTTAAACATATGTGATAATGTGATTAGGTTATGTGCTGACTGCAATTAGCAATACTATGTGATATGATATATTATTCTAATTGAACGAATGATCTTATTACTTATAGGTCGCTGTATAAAAGATTAATCTAAGTTGTGTTATCAGTAAAGTTAGCTCAAAAAGTATCTAAACCTTATGCATTATTTTTATTTCGTGCAAACAGGTATATCATGTTATACAAGTTTCCTAAACTTACTCCAATTATTATTGAGCAAGTATCCGAACTATTCCTTACATTGTGCAAGTATCCTACTTTTTCATTTACTTTATGCAGTGGACATGAGTAAGAAAGTTTCAGAATTATATTATTATCAGGTCGATTATTAACTCTATTATTATTCATTATGTATCCAATCTTTGTATTCATACAAGTTCTTACATTATCCCGATCATTGTATTATTGTATAATTCAGATATTTATTCTGCTCAATTCAGATATATAAGGTTAGACAAGTGTCCCCACTTGATAACCATCAGATTTAATCATATGTCGATACATACTTATTGATTTCAAGTATGATACGCTGACTTAAAAGCCGCCTAAGCTATTTGATTCAATTTAGACATAAAAATATTGTTGAACAAGATAGAACGTTATTGTATCCAACCAGATTGTTTTGGTTGGATTCCGACTAAGTATGAACATCCCGAATACGGGAAAACTTTTACGCACCTAAGGTGGATAGAGTGAACGATGATATCGTTCTTTCATGTAGTATTGATCAACACAGGCACATTGGGTAGATCACCCCGTGTCCGTAAGTTATGACAGTTATGGATGAAGTTCTCGCTAAACCCCAGCGAAAAATGAAAAAAAAAAATGTTCATAACCGTCGACTAATCTCTCCGCTATATAACAAGACGTAGTTTCAAAAATTTGAGATAGATTTGGTATGTTGTTATTATTGGTTCAAATTTTACTTCACAATTGTTGATTCGTTGTAGAAGAGTTATTCAAAGAAAACATTTAATCATTTCAGCTTATATTTATTGTTCATTATTATCATTGGTATGTTTCGTGTTCATAACGTTTTTCACATATCTATGTTATGTAAATATGTGAAAGACCCACACCACATTATCGAAGTTAGACCGATTTAAATAGCGGAAGATTTATCAGTATGAAGAGGTTCTGTTAAAATCTTGGATAAAAAGGAGCATATTTTACGCTCCAAGGTTATACCTCAAGTCAAAGTTTTGTGGAGAAACCACGATGTTGAGGAAATGACCTAGGAGTTAGAATCTGAAATGAAATTAAGGTATCCTTACCTCTTCGACATACCGGGTACGTACCCTAATTTCAAGGGAAAAATTTCATAAGAAGGGGAGGTTGTAAGACCCCAACTTTTATGAATAAAGATGAATTTTCTATAAATATCATTTTTGAATATTATGGTGTAAATTTGATATAGTGTTATAGTTGTGGGTAATATTTATAAATTTTGCAAAGTACGCAAGTTGTTATAAAATATTCGATTGGTCGGGGAATATTCATTTTAACAGGGAATATTTGTATGACGACACAATCATTAGAGGACCCCACAACGGAATTATTGTCGGATTGAGAAAACGACAAAAATATTTTATGAAAATAACGGCGGAAGTTTTACCATTAACTGTTAAAACACCCTGTGTTAAAGTAAAATAATAATACGCGTGGTTGCATAGTAGACACCAGATTGATTATTGATGCTTACGTGAGAAGTCACCGCTTTTGTTCAATTATTGCTATAGTAATTTTTGCATAAGATCTCACGTTATTTGATTCAATTATTGTCAATATTTTATATATTATTAAATCAATAATTGAGACGATAAAGTTATTAATATTATTATTTGTAATATTAACGATGTCTAGAAGTTTCACAAGTAGAGGTTTGGTCACCTAATCGCACGCCAATAAGGAGAAATCCTTATTCGAAAGCCCCCTCTTCCTAGGAACTAATTCGGTCGATTAATATTGTGAATTATAATAATGGTGATAAAGTTTGTTTTATTATTATTATAAATGTAATAAAATGAAAATCTTTTTATATAAAATGTAATACTTTTATAAAGTTATTTGTTTTATTATATTTTAAATAGAATATATTATATTTTATTATGCATAGTATTTGCATAGTGCCAGCATAGTGTTTGCATAGTAAAAACTTTTTATATAAAACATAGTACTTTTTATAAAGTTTTGATTTATTTGATTATAAATAGAATATATTATATTTTATTGCATAGTGCATCATAGTATCCTTTCAATTTTCCTATAAATAGGATGCTTAGGTAGAATTAAAAATCACACCAGAAGTTCAGAGAATTCTTCTTCTATAATCTTGAGCGTATTTCTTTAGAGTTTAAGAAAGCTTTGAGCGTAGAAAATAGTGCAAGTTTTCTTCAAGTATATCTCCGCCCTACCCGTAGGAATACTTTTCTTTTTAAGGTAAGGGGTATTATTCTTTCGTATTCATGAAGAGAGTTATTTTCTTTCAATACTGTGAAGGGTCGTTATTCCATTCTTTATTATTCGTTGAATAACCGTCTGCAAGGCCTATCAGATGCCCGGTGAATTTCGTTGTTATTCCATTCTTTATTATTCGTTAGAACATCCGTCTGCATGCGGATTACGCCTCGACCGGTTCCATTCTTTATTATTATGTTGAACATCCCCGTCTGCACGGACACGCATGACCTTGTTCCATTCTTTTTATTATTCGCTGGAATATCCTCGCTCGTGTGGGTTATGCATTTGACCTCGGTTCCATTCTTTATTATTTCGTTGAATAATATGTCTGCATGCGGATTACGCACGCCTGGTGAATTCTTTTGTTATTCTATTTTTATTATTATATTGGAATAATCTGTCTACGTGGATTACCACATGGCGGCAAAAATTCATTTGCGATTTCATATATTCTATTATACTCAGTTGGTTAAAGTTTTGGCTTCTATACTCCATGAAATTAGTGGAATATCCTCGATATTTCAAGGTCATTCAAAGATCTTTTCATGAAAATATTCTTCTGAGAATTCTTGAATTTTACTCCACAAAACAATATCATTTTGACAATTTGGACGTTATTGATTTCTGGATAAATTAAATTATAAATCTTTAAAAATTTATCCTTGAACTTATTTTATTGAATTCTTATATCATTGTCATCATCCTCATGTTTATAATATGTTGAAAGCCATCTGTGGGTCAGAAAGTGCATAGATGGACTTGGTATGATTATGACTGTGGATTATTAAGTATAATCATGACCGTAATGTTACAAATGATGTGGTAAAATCCTCATCGTCAGTAAAAGTGCATTGATGGATAGTGGTTGGTATGATCATGACCATTGATGAATACACGGATATCCTCGGCCCGTAGTGTGTATGGATAATTTGTGTGGTCGCGACACTAATGAATATCCTCGTCAGAAAAGCGTGGATGATGTGGATTATTTATTAAGTTGAGTCTCAACGATAAAAGTAATGAAAACTCTTTTAAATCATAGAAAATAGTAGATTTTATTCTCTACTGACTCTTCTAATGGATCGCATGTTCCATCGCAGCTTAAACTTGATGTTTGTTATATTTTTATCGCTTAACATCGTCAAGGCTAATTATAATTTATTCTCGCATTATCTTAGTCATAATATTTCTTACCGGGCTAGTTGAGCTCACCCTTTTGCTTTCATTGTTCTCTTCGTGAAATGAGAATGAAAAGCAGGACTAGTCGGGGAATGGAGTGACGGTCTGATGATAAGATTAGTAGTCCTCACTATTCTATGAAATAGTGTGATAATAAATATATTGATGAGTTATTTTGAGTTTGAATACTATCTAGAAGACAATATTTGTATTAAAACTCACATCTCATGTCAGTATATTTAAGGTTGTATTTCAGATTCTCAGATTCATGTATTTGGCTGCACTCGTAATAGGTGATGTATACCTATTTTGGTGTCGTCACAACATGTGCTTGAAATTCTTGTTAATTCCAATTCACATAGGAATATAATAAGTTGATTAGCTAGGGTGTTCTTTCTAGTTCTAATTCTTATTGGATTTAGGAGGATTTGCTTATAAGTTATTGAAAGATGCTTATGGATACTAACGAGTTCTTAATCAAAAATCCATGTTAACTGATTTAATTCAACATGAAATATTGACATTAAAGTGAATCATCATGGTAAGTTTTGATCCTAAGTCTTTTTAATCTGATTCCAGAACTTGGTAGATAATTTTAATTAGTTAATTTAATTAGTTTTTTATAAACTCTAAAAAATTATCGATTTGTTTAATAAAATTGGTTTAATATAAAGTTAGTAGGTGATAGTTATTTCATACAATTCTCTACGGGATACGATAATCTATTTCCTGCTTTACTGCTATTTGATCTTCTATACTTGCGTGTTTTACTAGTACGTACTTAGGTAAAAACTAGTTTTTGCGTATTTCATGCGTTGAAAGAACATAAAGATTCTTTTTAAAACCATTTTTGCCCCTAGTGCCTATTGCTATGTTTTCACCAAGTCCGGTTTTGTCATTACTGCACATCGTAGCCCTCTTGTGTTTTTTATATGTCGACAATTTTATATCTTGCCTTGGCGCTATAATTTTACTCATAGTTCCTTTCAGCTTTTCACTACGCCCTCAAAGCAAGCTTTATTTTCTCATTTCTCTTGTCTCATAATTTTATAAAAATCATTGTCGATGTCGAGATTCGTTCTTTAAGTATAAAATTATTTCACAGCGTCAGAATTGATTGGTTGCAGGAACATTTCTCCGTCCATTTCTCGTAAGATTAGTGGTCAGCCCGAAAAAACCTTTTTAGCACAAAAGGACCTTGCCAATTTGTGGCGAACTTTTCTTTAGCATCGTTCTGGCATGGGATGATCTTCTTCAATACCAATTCATTTTATTTGAATTCTCAGGACCACACTTTCTTATTATAAGATTAAGAAATTCGTTACTGATATAATTGCTCGTGGAATACTGCAACTCTTCTCTTCTCGTCTATTATGGATAATTGGTCGTATCTACTTCAGATCTAATCATCTTCATCGATTCTGGCATCCAACAGTATCTTTTATGAAGACATTTCAACTTAGATAGGAAAAACTATCTTCATATCGTACACTAATGAAAAAGGGGTTGCCCCAGTTAAAGTGAGAATTGAAGTTCAGTATGAAAGCAGGGTAAGAGATCTGGCCATCCTCGATGATTTTTTGACATCTTTTCCATAATTTTCTTGATGTTTTTGTTTGTGGCTTCTACGGCGCCATTCATCTTTGGCATGTAAATGACTTAATTGAGGTGTTTAATATTGACATTTCCACATAGCTCTCTCATCATTTCATTATTTAGGTTCTTGGCATTGCCGGATACTATAACTTCTAACTGGCTATATCGACACACGACATTGTTTCTAATAAAGCTGACAATGATTTCCTTAGTTACCTTGGGGAAAAAGCCAGTCTCCAGCTATTTGGTGAAATAATCAATTATAACAAATATTAATCGATGTCCATTGCTAGATTTGGGCTCGATTAGACGAATCATATTTCATTCCCCACATAGAGAAAGGTCAAAGAAAGGTCATACATTGTAGCTCATTAGGAGGTGCATGAATGAAATTAACATGGATTTGGCATTGATAGCATCATTTAATGAGGTTGTCACAATCAGCCTTAAGAGATAACCAGTAGTGTCCAGTTCTCAAAATCTTATTAGCAAGTAATGGTCCACTTATGTTCGACCTACATACTCCATCGTGCACTTCATTCATGAGCCTTGGAGCTTGATCTTTGTCTAAACACCTCAATAGTCTCATACCAGTGTCTCTTTTATACAAATCATCTCCACTTAGATAGAACTTTAGGGCCATTTTATGAATCCTATCTTTTTATTCGATTTTCCAAGCTAGGATGGACCAATCTAGAAAGTATTCTTTAATGTCATTGTACTAGGGTTGGCTGGGTTGAGTCATTTTGTTTGAGATTTCTCCTACATAATTTCCATAGACAGGAGCTCTATGTATCATAAAGTCAATATCGTGGATAATCTTATCCTTAGACACATGAACTAATGATGTCAGGGTGGTTAATGCATCTACAAAGTTATCTTGACAACGTCTCGATGATAAGGCAACAAATGAAGCTCTTTTGTACTGTATGATCCTATGGTCTGTCAGATAAACAATTCTGAATCTCCGAATACATCTAATCACTTTATTCCCATGTTTCTGACTAACTTCAATCCAAGAATGCATCCTCTATATTCGACAGTGTTGTTGGAGTTATTGAATTATAATTTGGCTGCCATTGTATATTATTTTTTGGTGATCGATACAAAAACTATCCCAACACTAACTCCTTCCATATTCATAGTACCATCAAAATATATTTTCCAGAATTGAACTTCATCCTCTCGCTCTTTTCTTTGAATCATCATCACGTCTTCGTCGGGGAAATAAGTCTCTAAGGGTTCAAATCCTCCCATAGGTGTCTCAGATAACTGATTTGTAATTCCTTAATCCTTCATGAACTTTTGAGTTACATAGACGATATCAAATTGTTGGAGAATTAACTGCCACCTAGATAATCAGATAAGTAATATATGGTCATCCAGATAGTGTTGCAATCTCACTGATTCCCAAACCAAGGCACAACAAGTCTTCTCTATTAAAGTGTAATTATGATTGCCAACTACTGAATCTCTTGTTGAGGTAATACACTGCTCATTCTTTACTCATTTCGTCTCTGCCCCAACATATATCCCATCACACTGGGATTAAATGATATATATACATGAATAAAGGGACCCCTTCCCTTGGATGCACTAATACAGGCTCTTCAAGTAACTTTATTTAAATGGCACCGAAAGCCTTTTGACATTTATTATTCCATTTCTCGGAGGAATTCTTTCTTAACAGCTTGAAGATTGGTTAACAATTCGTTGTTAGCTAAGATATGAATCGACTAATAAAATTGACTCTTTCTAAGAATCCTTGTATCTTTTTCTCAATTCTAGGTGCTGGCTTTTTTTGATGACTTTGATCTTGGCACTGTCTATTTCAATGCCCCTGTTGCTTATGAGAAATCCCAGGAGTTTTTTAGATTTGATGCCAAAGTCGCACCCTGTTGGATTGAGCTTTAGATTGTACTTTTGATTGCGTTTGAATAACATTTTTGAGGTGGGCTATGTGATCCCCCTCTTACCTTTATTTCACAATGCTATCGTCTACATAAACTTCAATATCCTTATGTATCATGTCGTGATACAAAGCCATCATGACTCTCTTGTAGGTAGCTCTAGCATTTGTGAGGCTGAAGGATAGATGTCTATAATAGAAAGTTCCATAAGGGGTGATGAAAGAAATCTCTTCTCTATCTTCTTTTCCATAATCTGGCCGTAACCCGCAAATCAGTCGCCAAAGGAATATATTTTGAATTGAACTGTGTTGTCGATTAGAATATGGATAATTAGCTTAATCACTCTTTATGGCAGATACAAAGGATTATGTTTTGGTAGGACTGCCTTCAGGTTGGTGATCGGTTGTTGGATAACTACTGGCAAGACAATCGGTTGTGACTTAGTAGCTTCTACGGGGTTGACGCTCCTAGTTTCCCTAGTAAATCCCTAGATCATAATTGGTTCTCAGTTTGTCTCCCGAGGACTAGAGATCATGGCTATTACCTCATTTAAGTCATCAATTCTTTGTAGTTACATCAAAGAATTCTCAACATCCTCCGTCTCGATCACATTTACAATCGCTCCATTATGCTACGACAAAGGATTGGTAATGACATTGGGTTGTTTAGGCTGTTTAACCACAATGTCGCCGCTCTAGATCAGATTTATATTTTGTGCTTCAAAGACTAACACTATTGCGTATTAGGCCCTGAAGATCCTTAATGATAGGCACATCGCTTGCTCGAATCATACCTCTTGCCATTTGGGTCTATTGGTGAAGACAACTCAACAATCTTTTTTTAGGCAACCAATAATGCCAAAATATTCTCCATGAAATCACCCAAAGAGTGAAATCCCGATCTCGTCTGTTCTCAAATCTTTTTCTTTCATTATTTAAATTTCGATGAGGGTTGTCATTATTGTGGGTTGTCATTATTGCAGATTATTCCCTTGTGCTTAGATCGGGGGATTATTGTTGACTCTTCTAGGTCGCCATTGCAGAATAAGGGATACATTTTCTTCTTTCTTCTTCTGGTTTCTCTTAGAACTACTCCCGTAATTCCTTGATGGAATATGCTCAACTAAAACTTCTAAAGCTGTGAAATCTTTGATCTTTACAGACCATAGTCCCATCTCATCCATATCTCCATAGAACTACTTATTGATACGTAATGACACTCTCTCATAATAAAGTGTTTCTTGGGTGTCAATGAAGGGTATAACCATTTCATTCTCTTACATGGGAGGATGGACTTGAGTTGCCATTTTTCTCCATCGCTAGACATAATCTCGAAGGACTCGTTAGGTTGATCCTTAATTCAAGACATTTGGTAACGGTTCGGAGCCATCTAAGATTGAAAACTATATTGGGCTAGGAAGGCATGGACTAGATACTCCCAATTATAGATTTTGGCATTATCAAGCCAAGCATACTAGGTTCGTGTTTCTCCAGTTAAATTCTTTTGGAACAACTGTATCCCTAAACTCTCGTCTTGGGCATAGGAACCCAACTCTCTTATGTACACTTTGAGATGCATTTAAGAGTCTCCTAATCCGTCATACTTTTCAAAGTTTGACACTTAGAATTTATCTTGATATCGGTCACCATGTAATATGCAAAGGTCGGATTAATTAACATTGCCATAGGACCCAACCCCTTTCATGGAGCACATGGTATCTTCTATTTGTTTCATCTTCTTTTTTATTACCCCGTCTTCCTTATCTTTCGGGACATTGATCACCTCCTTCATCTGGGCTTTTTTTGAAGCACCCTCTACTTGCTTACCGCCAAACTGAAATACCAGAATAGGAATTTGCAGGTTGTTCGTTCTGGTGGGGATTTGATTTCCTCCTTGTGCGGATGAATTAGGGTGCATAGTTGACCTCAATTCTTGTGTTAGCTTGCTGATAAGTAGGTTTTATACCTACTTATTGAATATCAATTCATGAGAACTATGCCTATCTCAAGTACATTTTAGTGTGTTTTTAATTGCATTTCATGTTATTTTGCATTGCATGTACTGAGAACTCATTTGGTGTAAAAGTGCAGGAAATGGCATAGCTCGACGTTGATAGGTGGCATGAGATCAGTGAAGGCATGATACGAGGGTTGAGTGAAGAAAAGAAACTAAGCATTGATGGACAAAGAAGCAATAATAGGATGTCAAAAGATTATTAACAACATGATAAGGAAGCAGCAATAGCAGAACACAAGAATGCAGATAGCAGGAGCCGCGCAGCTGTATAAGTTGGAACATGCGCGCCCGCGCCATCAACCGAAAAAGCTTAATTTGCATGTACGCGTTACACCGCTACCGCTTAGTATGGTATCGCATACGCCACAAGGCCATCGATTACGCTTGTCGACTTTTATTGTAATTTTAAAATTTGAAGTTTTGAGTTGGTATAAACTACTCTGGTTGATACCGGACGCGATCATCTCTTGTTTTATCAGTTTTTCATAATATAGAACTAGGGTTCTACGCTTTGAACGAATTTCAACAAGGATCCAAGCATAGACTTAATATTTTATACTTCTTCTTTAGAATTCAATCATTATTGATTACAAACTACTTTTATGTTGCTGGAGATTATTGAGGATTTGAACAGAACTCTTGGAATATAATCAGCAATTGGGTTTGATCGATTCTATCTTCTCTTACTTGTTTTTATTTATTTTCCATGTGTTGCTTTAATCCCATAATGGCTTTCGGTTCAGCGATGAACAAAACTCCATTATGGGATTCTAACGGATATTAATATGTAATCTAATATTAATGGCCTGAATGCTTGATTGTGTAGTTATCATGGAAATTCTATTATGATTGAATTGATGGCATGAATGTCTGATCACCATTCATTTTATGTACTTATATGGAATTGAAATATGACATGTGAGTATGGTTGTAATCATGATAGCATGCGTTTATGAGGCTGAATTGTTTAGCTTTATATTTCGTGAACCAGATAGAAATATACTATTTCACCATGTGTAGTGATATAAGAGCTTATGCTTCAAATCATTATTATTGTAATGTCACATAGAAATATAGTGATGTTGGTTTTATTGATGATTACATGATTTCTATTGCATGTGGAGGTTATGTAAGCAGGTCATAATGCATTGAAAAATGGTTACGTCTAGTTTTGTGCTCTTGGCTAATTTTCCATGATACATGAATGATCTTGCATGAGGGTATTATTTAGATGAAATATGAATTAAAGTTAGAATCCCATTATTTCCAAATTTGATTTATTATTCTATTATTTTTCTTGTGGTCATTATTTGAGTTAGATTAATTAAAAAATTATAGCGTTCGTTTAAGTATATAAAAATAGTGATATAGTTGATGCATAATAATTTAATTTTGAAACCTTTCTCCGTGGATCGATACTTTACTTACTCTGTATTACTTGTTGACCCATGTATGTTTACATGAGTTAGAGTCCTTTTGTTAGATCTAAAAAGGAGGCAACAAGTTTTTGGTGCCGTTGCCGGGGAGAGGCGTTTAAATTTATTATTATTATCATCATTTATAAGCTATATTGTATGACTTAGACAAATCTAATCTTATATCATTTCTATTTTTGTTTTTGTTTTTGTTTTTGTTTTAGGTACTTGTATAAATTTTTATGCGCACGCGGTCATCCAATTCTGAATTAACACCTGCTCAGGACAATATAAACGGAAGAGGTTGGTAAGAAAAAGTGCGTAGAAATTAATAAGCAGAATTAGAAGGAACAACATCTAATATGGCAGCCGAAGGACAAAGAGAAGATGAAATAGAGGAGCATAAAGCATTGAGGGACTACTCGATGCCGAATATTAATGGACTACAATCAAGCATAGTCGCATCAAATGATAGCAGCCTAATACCTTTGAAATAAAGCTTTACACTATTCAAATGGTGCGTAATTGAAGACAGCTTTGGGGGTGCTGCTATAGATGATCCTAATAAGCACCTATTGAGCTTTATTAAGATTTGTGACACGTTCAGATATAACGGGGTGACGGAGGATGCTATCAAACTTAGACTATTTCCATTTTCATTGAGGGATAAAGCGAGAAGTTGGCTTCACTCTTTACCTTCGGGATCAATTACTACATGGGAGGACTTAGCACAGAAATTCTTAGCCAAGTTTTTCCCAATGGGTAAGACTGCAAAGATGAGGACAACAATCTCCCAGTTGAGCAACAACAGGGTGAATCTCTATATGAATCTTGGGAGAGGTATAAAGAGATGCTAAGGAAGTGTCCACACCATGGCATGCCAGATTGGATGGTGATCAACACATTCTATAATGGATTGGGATGGCAGTCAAGTCCGATTGTAGATGCAGCTGCAGGAGGAGCGTTATGGGCAAAGAGTTATGAGGAAGCTTATAACCTTATCAAGACAATGGCAGCGAATGATTTTAAAAACCCTACAGCCAAGATGCCACAACCCAGAGTTGCAGGTTTGTTGGAAGTGGATGCTATCACTCGTTTTGTCAAAGACAGATAAGATCCCATAAGAAAATCGATTCATCGATGAGAGAGTAAAGGCGAAGACAGTTGCCTTTGTATATGAGATTTGTGCAGGGTCACATGCAACGGATCAATATGCTATCAGTTCGGAGTTAGTTCAGTATGTGAGCAATTATAGGAATGATCAAGGACAATTTTAGAACACATACAACCCCAACAACCACAACCATCCAAACTTGAGTTGGTCAAATAATCAAGGAAATCAACAAAATCAGTTTCAGGCGAATTACCAATTTCAGTCACAGCCAGCTTAGCCTTAGTTTACACCAAGACCACCTTTTCCACCAGGATTTTCTCAACAACAACATCACACTCCAACTGCACCTCAGCAAGAAAAGAAATCAGAAATAGAGGAGATGATGATGAAGTATGTGAGACCCCAGATTTTATGAATAAAGATTTAAATTTCTCGAAATAATTTTTTAATATTATGGTATGGATTTGATATAATGTTATAGTTGTGGGTAGTATTTATAAATTTTTCAAAGTATGCAAGTTGTTGTATTATATTCGATTGGTTGGGGAATATTCGTTTTAGCAGGGAATATTCGCATAACCACAAGAATCATCGGTGGACCCAACAATTAAAATTATCATTTGATCGAGAAAATGACAAAAATATTTTTATTGAAAATAACGACAGAAGATTTACAGTTAATACTGTTGAACTACTCGGTAGTAAAAGTACAGTAATACGCGTGGTTGCATAATAGCACACGGAATTGATTATTGATGCTTACGTGAGAAGTTACTCAGTTTTCCTTATTTTATAGACCCCCATTTATCTATTTTTCAAAATAATCGGTAGAAATTATTTAAAAGTGGGGCCCATATGTGTTGAAAAAACTGATTTTAGAAATGGGGGTGGGAGGGAGTTACGTATAGGGGATGGAGTTAATATATATAAGTATGTGATGTGAGTATATATATATATGTATATGTTGTGTGTGTGAGTGAGAAATGGTGGAAAAGAAGTGAGAATGATGTGTGTGGATGTGGATGTGTGTGATGTGGACATGTTGGTGGGAAAGTAAGAAATGTGTATGTGAGTGGTGGGTGTGAATATATATATATATATATATATATATATATATATATATATATATATATATATCGAACGAGGAGTGAGTGGATATTTGTGGGAGGGGAACATGTGGGGCCCACGTGGGAGAAAATGAATTTGGGAGAAAGAAATCTGGCAAGTTGTTCACGGGTGGGTGAGTTTTACTTTTGAGCATGTGTGGGTTTATATATATAGATATATATTATATTCGTTTGATTTAATCTTATTGGAGGAAGGCTTGACTTTTGCAACCATAGGTTATCAAATTTCATCCGTGAATTTCATAAGCTGTTATGTCCGTGATTTTTCTCAAACAGTATCCCTTAAATTTTCCTATAAATAGGATGCTTAGTTAGAATTGAAATCACACCAGAAATTTAGAGAAATTCTCTTCTATAATTTTGAGCATATTTCTTTAAAGTTTTAAGAAAGCTTTGAGCGTAGTACAAGTTTTCTTCGAGTATATCCTCGCCCTACCAGTCAGAATACTTTTCTTTCAAAGGTAAGGGATATTATTTGTTGTACTCGTAAGGGGTATTATTTCTTTTGTAATCATGAAGAGAACTTCTGTTATTCCATTATTTATAATTCTATTGAATAATCAGATACGCTGCTACCCTATACTTGGTGACATTCTTCTATTATTCCGCCTTTTTATTATTATTCGTTGGAATATCCTCGTTCGATTTTTACCGGACCGGTTCCGCCTTTTATTATTATTCTCGTTGAATATCCTCGTCTGCATGCGTTTTTTACGGGACCTAGTTCTCATCTTTATTATTCTCGTTAGAACATCCCGCTTGCAAGTAATTTCACTCGACCGGGTTCCGCACATTTATTATTCGTTGAATAACCTATCTATATGGGCACCGCATGCACGGTGATTTCTTTTGTTATTCCATTCGTTATTATACTCATTGGTTAAAGTTTTGACTTCTATACTCCATGAAATTAGTGGAATATCCTTTATATTTGCGCTTCATCCAAAGATCTTTTCATGGAAATATTCTTCCGAGCATTCTTGAATTTTACTCTACAAAGAAGTATCATGTCGATAATTTGGACGTTATTAGTTCCTCGAATAAATTAATTTTGAACTTGTTTTATTGAATTCTTATATCATTGTCATCATCATCATGTTTATATTATGTTGAAAGTCATCTGTGGCCTCAGAGTGCATAGATGGACTTGGTATGATTACGACTAGGGATTATTCTAAGATAATCATGACCGTAATGTTACAAATGATGTGGAAAAAGTCCTCATCGCCCGTAGTAGTGTATTGATGGACGCTTTTTGGTATGATTATGGCTATGGATTCTCTTCGGCCAAGGGTGCAAAGATGAATTATTTTATGGCATGCTCAGGACCGTTGATGAAAACATGATTATCTTTGGCCTGTAGAGCATGGATAATTCGAGGTCGTGATACTAAAGAATATCCTTGGCCTGTGGTGCAGGGATGATTTAATGATGTAGATTATTTATTAAGCTGAGTCTCAGCGATAAAAATGATTAAAAACCTTTTAAATCTTAGAAGATAGTAGATTTTATTCTCTACTTGACTCTTCTAATGGATTGCTTGTTCAGCTGCAGTTAAACTTGATGTTTGCTATATTTTATCAGTTTAACACTGTTGAAGGCTAACGATAATTTATTCTGCATTATCTTAGTCATAATATTTCTTACCGGGCTAGTTGAGCTCACCCTTTTGCTTTCATTGTTCTCTTCGTGAAATGAGAACGTAGCAGGACTATCGGGAATGAGTGATGGTCCTAGATGGTGCATTAGTAGTCCTCACTATTCTGCGAAATAGTGTGATAATAAATGTAATGAGGACTCCTTTGAGTTTGTATATTGTCTACATGACAATATTTGTATTAAAACTCACAGCATATGTTTAGTCGTATTTTACATGACTGTTGTATAATTAAGTTGTATTTGAATGTTGTACCATGTATTTGGCGACTCAAGATGGGTGATGTATACCTGTTTTGGGGGCGTCACAGTTGGTGTCAGAGCTTAGGGATATGATCATTGGCTAAGATGTGAGAATAGAACTAGGAGGGGAGAGACGGGAATTTTTCGCTAGTATATGACCTACCTAAGTTTATTTGGTACTTAATTCCTATTCACGTAATATAGGGATAATATGTTACATGTCGATTAACCTTTGTTTTGTGGCGATGATCGAAAATGACATCCAAGAATATTGAGAATAGCAATGGAGCATATGAGAGACCGCTGATTCTCCATGATCAATAATCAGGACAATGTGCAACATGATGGCGATAATCCTCCTGTAAACAACAACAGTGATCAATTGACGAACGACGGTATGTTTAGGAGCTTTTTAGAATTCATACAACATCAGGCGAAGGCGGCTCCTGTTCATAATGCAGGAGGAAACAATGGCAACCCACGGTTGGTCACCGCTAAACAATTCAAGGAGCTGGGACCATCGGAGTTTTTGGGAAAGCCAGAACCACGTAAGGCGAAGACGTGGTTAAAGAAGATCAATAAGATATTTGATGTCCTGGGATGCTCCGAGGAGCAAAAGGTTACATTTGCCACCTTTATGTTGCGTGAAGAGGCAGATCACTGGTGGGAATCTGTAAAACGTACCCAGCCTGACGCACTCAAGATGTCTTGGGAGAAGTTCCAAGAGCTGTTCAATGACAAGTACTTTCCGAAAGTATTCGCTACACGTAAGGAGGTGGAGTTTATCAAGTTGGAGCAAAACAACATGACCGTGTCGCAGTACGAAGCCAAGTTTGCCGAATTGTCCCGATTTGCATCCCATTTAGTTGATAATGAAGAGAGAATGACACGAATGTTTCTAAGAGGTTTGAAGCCGGAGATACGTCAATATCTTATTTCTTATAAACTGTGTTTATATTCAGATGTTGTAAATAGGGCTCAGTTAGTGGAGCGCGATAACGAGTCAACGCAACAAAAAAGAGAGCACCAAAAAAAATGATAATACCAAAGGATAACAACCATCAAAGTGACAATAAGCATGGAGGAATCAACATGCCAGAAATGGTAACCACTTTATGGTAATCATGGTCAAAACAATAAGAATGGACATTTCAAGAAGAGAAAGTTCAACAACGACGTGAAGACGCCGACACCAAGCATTCGCTTCAAAGGAAGAAGAACGACCACCGGTCAGATGTTTCAAATGCGACAGAGGGACACATCCGTCAAATCTGCACGCAAAGAATCCAAAACGTGTTTTAATTGCAGAAGAGGTCACCTAGCTCGATTTTTTCATATAGTGAAGTCAAGTCCAGCTGAGATAGTGATGCCAAAGGATGTCCCAAACAAGCCAAAGCCAGTAGTTTAAGAGAGAGCGTTTTTTTTTCGTGACGAGGAACCTGAATAAAATTATCATGGGTATGTTAGTCATAAACTCTTGCAAAGTCTATACCGTGTTAGATACCGGTTCTACTCACTCTTTTATTTCACGTAGTTATGTTCAATGTTTGAAGTTAACTCTGGAGATGTTAGACTTTGATATATTTGTTGGGAGAAACTTTCGTTACCTCCACTATTTATAAATCTTGTTCAAATCAACACTTTCACGTTACCTGTCGATCGTATCTCTTTGAAAATACTTGTCTTTGATGTGATTTTAGGAATCGATTGGTTAACTACTCATCATGCTTTTTGTAAGGTTGTTAGCTTTCATACTCCTAACCAACCTGTTATGCGAATTCAAGCATCCAAACCACTAAAGTCAATCATTGTCATATCAAGCCATAAGTAAAGAGCCCCGATTCTTTTGTTGTTGACTTCCTTGTGTGGAATGCACCGAAGCCAGACTTTCTGTAGGCGACGTCATGAATGACGATGACAAGTTGATAGTTATCAATGTGACGTACTATCCAAGTCTTGGATGAGGGTCACAGTTTTGAATGATATTTCTATTGTTAATAAATTTCCTGACGTATTCTTGAAGACTTCTTAGCCTACCCCTAGAGCTTGAAATCGAATTTTGTATTGAGCCTAGTAAAAAACCCATTTCTAAAACCCTCACATATTTCTTTACTTAAAACGAACGTAATATGCGCCAAAGACGTTGGCTCGAGCTGTTGAAGATTACGATCGTACCATTCAATATCATCGTGGAAGAGCGAACGTGGTAGCTGACGCGTTGAGTAGAAGATCGTATGCGTTTACAAGTGCGAATATACGAACCCACGTGAAGATAACGAATATACGAGTAGAATCGACTTTAATTGATAGAGTTAAAGCCGCTCAAGCTACATACTCAGAAAGCGTATGAATGAAGAAGGTTCAAGAGGCGTTATTCTAGAAGCAAGAATCGATTTAAGAGAGGAAATCTCAACCTCGACTTAATCGACCCATTTGAAATACTTGATCGAGTAGGAACCGTGGCTTATAGACTCGCTTTTACCGCCAAGTATGTCGCGTGTTCATAACTTTTTAACGATCGATGTTACGTAAATATGTGGACTAATTCAACCACATTATTGATTTAAAATCTGGACGAGATAACGGATGATTTAACGATGAAGATGTACTTGTTAAAATCCTGGAATATATTCTACGCTTAAAGGTTATACCTCAAGAGTTAGAATATGACGAAGTGTCTTCATCTGTTCGGCATACCAGGTACGTACGTAAATTTCGAGGGCGAAATTCTATAAGGAGAGGACATTGTGAGACCCCAGATTTTATGAATAAAGATTTAAAGATGAGGACAGCAATCTCCCAGTTTGAGCAACAACAGGGTGAATCTCTATATGAATCTTGGGAGAGGTATAAAGAGATGCTAAGGAAGTGTCCACACCATGGCATGCCAGATTGGATGGTGATTAACACATTCTATAATGGATTGGGATGGCAGTCAAGATCGATTGTAGATGCAGCTGCAGGAGGAGCGTTATGGGCAAAGAGTTACGAGGAAGCTTATAACCTTATCAAGACAATGGTAGCAAATGATTTTAAAAACCCTACAGCCAGGATGCCACAACCCAGAGTTGCAGGTTTGTTGGAAGTGGATGCTATCACTCAGTTGTCAGCACAGATAGCATCCATGGCGAAGAAAATTGATTCATTGACAGAGAGTAAGGCGAAGACAGTTGCCTTTGTATATGAGATTTGTGCAGGGTCACATGCAAAGGATCAATATGCTATCAGTTCGAAGTCAGTTCAATATTTGAGCAATTATAGGAATGATCAAGGACAATTTTAGAACACATACAACCCCAACAACCGCAACCATCCAAACTTGAGTTGGTCAAATAATCAAGAAAATCAACAAAATCGGCCAAAGCGAATCACCAATTTCAACACACCATTACCTTTTTTTAGTTTACACCAAGACCACCTTTTCCACCAGGATTTTCTCAACAACAACATCACACTCCAGCTGCACCTCAGAAGAAAAGAAATCAGAAATAGAGGAGATGATGATGAAGTATGTGAGACCCCAGATTTTATGAATAAAGATTTAAATTTCTCGAAATAATTTTTTAATATTATGGTATGGATTTGATATAATGTTATAGTTGTGGGTAGTATTTATAAATTTTGCAAAGTATGCAAGTTGTTGTATTATATTTGATTGATTGGGGAATATTCGTTTTAGCAGGGAATATTCGCATAACCACAAGAATCATCAGTGGACCCCACAACGGAATTATTGTCGGATTGAGAAAATGACAAAAATATTTTTATTGAAAATAACGACGGAAGATTTACCGTTAATACTGTTGAACTACTCAGTAGTAAAAGTACAGTAATACGCATGGTTGTATAATAGCACACAGAATTGATTATTGATGCTTACGTGAGAAGTTACTCAGTTTTTCTTATTTTATAGACCCCCATTTACCTATTTTTCAAAATAATCGGTAGAAATTATTTAAAGGTGGGGCCCACATATGGGGGCCACATGCACATGTGGGGCTCATATGTGTTGAAAAAATTGATTTTAGAAATGGGGGTGGGAGGAGTTACGCATGTGGGATGGAGTTAATATATATAAGTATGTGATGATGTGTGTATATATATATATATATATATATATATATATATATATATATATATATATATGTATATGTGTGTGAAGTGGGGAAAATGGTGGAAAGAAGTGAGAATGATGTGTGTGGATGTGGATGTGTGATGAGGACATGTTGGTGGGAAAGTAAGAAATGTGTATGTGAGTGGTGGAGTGTGTGAATATATATATATATATATATATATATATATATATATATATATATTTATATATATATATTGAATGAGTGAGTTGATATTTGTGGGAGGGGAACTGATGAGTGCATATTATTCATGTATTTTGATTCCATTATATTTAGTTTTATTGCATGTTTCATGTGTATATGAGCTTATTAAGGTGTTTAATGATTTCAGGAGGAATTGGAGCTGAAATGAGAAAAAAAGGAAAATTGCAGAGTTTTTAGTATTAAGTTGGATGCATGGTATAGGGTTGGGACTTGAATTTTATTGTAGAGCTCTTCTTTGGCTTTCCGGAACATTTTGAACCATCCCAATCGGAGTTCATATGAAAAAGTTATGATCTTTTTACTAAACGGACGTTGAACCTCAAAGTTTGGAAGGTGCAATTTACACAGCAGTCACTTGGAGCCTGATTTCGACCTTGATGCATCTAGAATCTGTCAATTCTCAAAGAATGAAAGTTGTAGATCTCGTCGATATCTTATTTTGGATAGGTAGAAGGCCCCGTAAATCCCCCAGAATCAAAAGTTATGATTATTTTACCAAAGGACGTCGCAGCAGGAAATGGAAATTTGCCCCGGCGAACTTGAGCGGGAAAATTGAGAAATCTTGGATTTTTGGAAAGTTTCTAAATGCAGATTTTGGTAGACTTGTACATGGAATTGGATTGATATTTGTATTTGAATTAGGATATCTTTAGACTAAGATTTATTTCCAAATTGGATTCTATTTCTTTATGGAAACTAGTTATGATTTGTAATTCCTTTTAGGATTTGAATTTCTACTTCCTATAGGATTTATGACTTTGTCTAGCACTATAAATAGAGGATGCTAGTCAGGGTTTTATTCATTGAATCATCTACTACATTCTCTCATCTACAACATTGGAGGATTGAAGACATGAACTAAGTTTTTTTTATTCAGTTCTAAGGGATGTTGAACCTTATTTATAATTAATGGTTAATTGAGTATTCATTATTTATTCCTTCTCACATGAAATTCATTCTTGATAATCTGATTTAATTTCTGAATGCTATTTGGCTTAACTGATTTGATTTCTGCAGGATTGAGTTGGTTAACAAATATCATATGCTAGATCAAGGAATAATATTACGCAGTAATTGATATTGTTTCTAATCACAAGTAGTAATTAGTAATATCTGATTGTGGACAAGCTTTTGAGTATTGCTATGATTATCAGAAGACAAGTTAAACAATCCGAGCTTATGTGTTTGTTGCTTGGAATAGTCTAATTCCCTAGTTCTTAATGCTGCTATTATATTAAATTTAGAGAACTTATTCTAGGTTATATAATTGTTAGAATCTTGTGAAGAGCTTATTTCATTGAGTGACAATCTAAGGGGAGTTTCGGGTAGCAGAGCTTGTTCTTACCTAGGGCTATTAGTTTAATTGAAGGGTAAATAATGTTACACTTGATTACTATATTATTGTAAAAAGGTGATACTGAACTGAAGAACTGAAGCTTTTTATTCATTGTTTATTCTTATTAGTTTATTCTTGTTAATTTAATTAATTAATTCAAAATCCCCTTTTCATTAGAAATCATAGGATAAATATAAAACAAATCACTCTCTGTGGGATCGATCCTTGCTTACTACTGTTCTAATTATTTAAATTTGTAAAGTAAAAGTGAGGTTAATTTAGGAGTGTAAACGACAGCTCCCAGGAACATGTGTGGCCCACGTGGGAGAAAATGAATTTGGGAGAAAGAAATCTAGCAAGTTGTTCACGGGTGGGTGAGTTTTCCTTTTGAGCATGTATGGGTTTATATATATAGATATATATTATATTTGTTTGATTTAATCTTATTGGAGGAAGGCTTGACTTTTGCAACCATAGGTTATCAAATTTCATCCGTGAATTTCATAAGCTGTTATGTCAGTGATTTTTCTCAAACAGTATCCCTTAAATTTTTCTATAAATAGGATGCTTAGTTAGAATTGAAATCACACCAGAAATTCAGAGAAATTCTCTTCTATAATTTTGAGCGTATTTCTTTAAAGTTTTAAGAATGCTTTGAGCGTAGTACAAGTTTTCTTTGAGTATATCCTCGCCCTACCAGTCGGAATACTTTTCTTTCAAAGGTAAGGGATATTATTTGTTGTACTCGTAAGTGGTATTATTTCTTTTGTATTCATGAAGAGAACTTCTGTTATTCCATTATTTATAATTCGGTTGGAATAATCTGTATACGCGGGATACCCTATACTTGGTGACATTCTTCTATTATTCCGTCTTTATTATTATTCTATTGGAATATCCTGTTTGTGCATTTTACGTACGGACCGGGTTAGTCTTTTATTATTATTACGTTGGAATATCACGTCACATGCTTTTACGCTTGGGACTCGGTTCCGCTTTTTATTATTATTCGTTGGAATATCATGTTCAATGCGTTTTACATTTGGACCTGGTTCCATCTTTATTATTCTTCGAACATCCCGCTTGCAAAATTTACCGACCGGTTCCATTACTTATTATTCGTTGAATAACCTATCTATATGCAAGTACCGCATGCATGTTGATTTCTTTTGTTATTCCTTTCGTTATTATACTCAGTTGGTTAAAGTTTTGACTTCTATACTCCATGAAATTAGTGGAATATCCTTTATATTTGCGCTTCATCCAGTATCTTTTCATGGAAATATTCTTCTGAGCATTCTTGAATTTTACTCTACAAAGAAGTATCATGTTAACAATTTGGACGTTATTAGTTCCTGAATAAATTAATTCTTGAACTTGTTTATTGAATTCTTATATCATTGTCCTCATCCTCATGTTTATATTATGTTGAAAGTCATCTGTGGCCTGTAGTGCATAGATGAACTTGGTATGATTATGACCAAGGATTATTCGGTATAATCATGACCGTAATATTACAAATGATGTGGAAAAAGTCCTCATTGGCCCGTAGTGCATTGATGGACAGTTTTTGGTATGATTATGGCTATAGATTCTCTTCGCCAAGGGTGCAAAGATGAATTGTTTTAAGGCAATGATCAGGACCGTTGATGAAAACACGATTATCTTTGACCAGTAGAGCATGGATAATTCGTGGTCGTGATACTAAAGAATATCCTTGGCCCGTGGGTGCGGGGATGATTTAATGATGTGGATTATTTATTGTCGAGTCTCAAATGATAAAATGATGATGAAAAACCTTTTAAATCATAGAAGATAGTAGATTTTATTCTCTACTTGACTCTTCTAATGGATTGCTTGTTACGCTACAGTTAAACTTGATGTTTTTTATATTTTATCAGTTTAACACTGTTGAAGGCTAACGATAATTTATTCTGCATTATCTTAGTCATAATATTTCTTACTGGGCTAGTTGAGCTCACCCTTTTGCTTTCATTGTTCTCTTCAGGAAATGAGAACGTAGCAGGGACTAGTCGGGGAACAGAGTGATGGTCCTAGATGGTGCATTAGTAATCCTTACTATTCTGCGAAATAGTGTGATAATAAATGTAATGAGGACTCCTTTGAGTTTGTATATTGTCTAGATGACAATATTTGTATTAAAACTCACAGCATATGTTTAGTCGTATTTTACACGACTGTTGTATAATTAAGTTGTGTTTGAATTTTGTACCATGTATTTGGCGACTCAAGATGGGTGATGTATACCTGTTTTTGGGGCGTCACAAAGTATATGGCAAATACAAAGGTGATGATTAAAAGCCTGGCAGTGGCTATTAAAAATCTGGAAACTTAAATGGTTCAGATGGCAAGCATGCTTAACAACAGGCCCAAGGGTTCATTGCCAAGTACTATGGAGGCAAATCCAAAAAGAGAAGGGAAGGAACAATGTCAAAGCGATTACACTGTGTCTGGGAAACAGATCGCAGAAACCAAGATGGCGCTGGTAGTGCCATGTTTACAAAGGGGGGACGAATATCACATGAGGCGTAAATTTTAATGAAAAGAAAGAAAACAAGGAAGGTTCTGCACAACAGCAGGAAGAGGATAATAAAGCAGGTTCAGTGGAGAAGCCCGTAAATCAAATACCAAGAGTTCACCCTCCGGTTCCGTATCCACAAAGATTGAATTAACAGAGGGAAGATAAGTAGTTCAGCAAGTTTTTGGAGGTCTTTAAAAAACTACAGATTAACATACCTTTCGCTGAGGCATTGGAACAGATGCCAAGTCATGCAAAGTTCATGAAGGTATATTGTCAAGGAAGAGGAGATTAGAAGAATTTGAGACTGTGGCCTTGACAGAGGAATACAGTGCAGTGCTTCAGCGTAAACTACCTCCAAAGATGAAGGATCTGCGCAGTTTCACAATTCCATGTACGATAGGAAAGATGAGCTTCAGTAAATGTCTGTGTGATCTTGGGGCAAGCATAAATTTGATACCCTTGTCAGTATTCAACCAGTTAGGATTGCCGGCTCCAAGGCCGACAAATATTTCTTAGCAGCTAGCTGACAGATCCATCACCTATCCACGGAGAATTGTTGAAGATGTACTGGTAAAAGTGGATAACTTCATCTTTCCGGCTGATTTCATTGTTTTAGATTATGAAGAAGATAAGAATATACCAATCATACTGGGGAGACCATTCTTATCCACAGGAAGGACCTTGATAGACGTGCAGAAAGGGGAACTCACTATGCGTGTTCATGATCAAGAGGTTACCTTTAACGTATTCAAGGCGATAAAGTTTTTGACAGATGAAGAGGAATGCTTTCGGGTTGATTTGGTGGATCAGGTCTTAAATGATGAAGTAGAGAGTTTGATGGGTCATGAACCGTTGAGAAGTGTTATTGCTGAAAATTCAGAACTAGAGGATGAGGAATTTGAAGAACTTGTGCAATTTCTTGATACTACTCCACAATTCAGAAAATTCAAAACACCTATTGAGCCATTGAAGAAAGCTGGAGAGACGTCAATAAAATTGAAGCCCTCTCTTGAGACACCTCCAGAACTTGAATTGAAACCACTTCCAGATCATTTACAGTATCCATTTTGAAATAAAGATTCAAAGCTACCTGTGATTATTTCTTCTGCAATAACATCTTTTCAGGAAAAAAAACTGTTACGAGTCCTTAGAGAGTTCAAGTCGGCTATTGGATGGACTATAACAGATATAAAAGGGATCAACCCTTCGTTTTGCATGCATAAGATTCTGCTAGAAGATGATAGTAAGCCGTCGGTGGAGCAACAAAGAAGACTTAATCCGATAATGAAAGAAGTGGTCAAGAAAGAAGTATTGAAATGGCTGAATGCAGGCATAATCTATCCTATTTCAGATAGTACATGGGTGAGCCCAGTGCAATGTGTACCGAAGAAGGGTGGTATGACCGTGGTCTCCAATGAAAATAATGAGTTGATTCCAACACGAACAATGACAGGGTGGAGAGTCTGCATGGACTATCACAGGCTTAACAAAGCCATAAGTAAAGATCACTTCCCACTACTATTTATCGATCAGATGTTGGATAGACTGGTGGGTCATGAGTATTATTGCCTTCTGGACGGTTATTCAGGCTACAACCAAATTGTGATAGCTCCATAGGACCAGGAAAAGACAACCTTCAAATGTCCATACGGCACTTTTACTTTCAGAAGGATGTCTTTCGAGTTGTGCAATGCTCCAGCCACCTTTCAGAGATGAATGATGGCTATTTTTTCAGATATGGTGGAACAAAATGTGGAGGTATTCATGGACAATTTCTCGGTATTTGGGGATTCTTTTGATTTATGCCTTGAGAATTTGGTGATGGTCTTTAGAAGGTGTGTTGAAACAAATTTAGTACTGAATTGGGAAAAATACCATTTTATGGTACAAGGAATAATTCTGGGACACAAGGTTTCGAAGAAGGGACTTGAGGTGGACAGGGCTAAACTCGAGACTATTGAGAATTTACCGCCACCTACTTCAGTAAAAGGTGTTCGCAATTTTCTGGGACATGCAGGCTTCTATCGCATATTCATAAAAGACTTCTCTAAGATAACTAAACCACTATGTAGTTTATTGGAGAAGGATGCACAATTTAAATTTGACGAGGCCTGCGTGTCGACATTTGAGCACTTGAAGGGGAAATTAACTTCAGCACCAGTTATTACTGCACCAGATTGAGATTTGTCGTTTGAGTTGAAGCCAATGATTATGCTGTAGGGGCTGTTTTGGGTCAAAAAAAGTAAAATATTTTTATGTGATCTATTATACCAGCAAGACCCTTACAGATGCGCAGTTAAACTACACCACCAGAGAGAAAAGTTATTGGTAGTTGTGTATGCTTTTGATAAATTCCGAGCATATCTAATTGGTAGGAAGGTGATAGTGTACACAAATCACGCAACAATCCGACACTTAGTGGCAAAGAAGGATACAAAGCCCCGTTTGATCAGATGGATATTATTGTTGTAGGAATTCGATTTGGAGATCAAGGATAGAAAGGGCACTGAAAACCAAGTGGTGGACCACTTATCTCGACTAGAGAATTCGGAAAGGGAGGCAGACGAAAAAGTTATAATTAATGAATCCTTTCCAGATGAGCAGTTGTTTGTGGTGAAAGGGGAAGTACCATGGTTTGCAGACTACGCGAACTATTTGATGAGTAAGAGGGTACCTTCTGACTTGGTGGGTCATCAAAAGAAAAAAATTCTTGCATGATGTTAAATGGTATATATGGGATGAGCCATATTTGTTCAACCAATGTTTTGATCAGATGATAAGAAGGTGCATCCCGTATAGCGAGATCGAGGGGATTCTGCAGGATTGTCATGCCTCTGTGTATGGGGGTCACTACGGTGGAGAGCGAACAACGGCTAGAGTGCTAAAAGCAGGATTCTACTGGCCGACAATTTTCAAGGATGTGTACAGTTTCGTCCAGAGATGTGACAGATGTCAGAGAGTTGGGAACATTTCGAAAAGAAATGAAATGCCATTGAATACGATCCTCGAAGTGGAAATCTTTGATGTGTGGGGGATTGATTTCATAAGCCCTTTCGTTTCTTCATGTGGGAATCTATATATCTTGCTAGCAGTGGATTATGTGTCGAAATGGGTAGAAGTGGCAGCTCTTCCAACAAATGATGCCAAAGTAGTCCTCAAGTTTTTACAAAGAAGTAACTTCACGAGGTTTGGGACTCCAAGGGCCATCATTAGTGATGAATGCAGTCATTTCTGCAACAGGCAGTTTACAGCTTTGTTGGCTAAATATGGGGTGAACCATCGCATTGCTACAGTTTATCACCCACAAACGAATGGCCAAGCAGAAGTTTCAAATCGGGAAGTTAAAAGAATTCTGGAAAAAGTTGTGAATCCCACTAGAAAAGATTAGTCTTTAAAGCTTGATGATGTTGTTTGGGCATATAGGACTGCGTACAAGACTCCGTTGGGCATGTCACCTTTTCAGCTTGTTTATGGCAAAGCGTGTCATCTTCCTATGGAGCTATAGCATAAGGCATATTGGGCGATTCGAAAGCTTAATTTTGATTTAAAAGCTGCAGGGGAGAAGCGCCTACTCCAACTCAATGAGTTGGATGAATTCCGATTATAGGCATATGAAAATTCTAAGCTGTACAAGGAGAAGGTGAAGAAATGGCATGATCGCAAGATCATAGAGAGATCATTTGAGTCAGGACAAAGAGTTTTGCTTTTTAACTCCAAACTTAAACTTTTTCCCGGGAAGCTAAATCAAGATGGTCAAGGCCATTTACAGTGAAGATTGTTTTCCCATATGGTGCAATAGAAGTGTTCGATAAGTCCCCGGACAAGCCGTTTAAAGTGAATGGACAGCGGCTGAAGCATTACTTTGGTGGCGAGGTTGACAGACAAAAAGTCACCTCAATTCTTTCTTCGACATGAGATTCAGAAATAGTCAAGCTAATTGACTATAACTTAGCGCTTGATTGGAGGCAACCCATTATTTCTATCTCTACTGTTTATTTATTCTGTTTAGTTCGTTTTTCGTTAGTTCAGTTTCATGTGTAGTCGTGATAGTTTAATAGCTTTGCATAAATATCTTAATAGCTGAATGTGGATCTGATTATATTTGTGCATAGCATAGAAATTATGGTGTTAAGATAGACATTCATGCTTATTCAGTAATTCATGCCTTGACAGTGTTTATTGATGTATATGTAGGTGTCTTGGACTGAATTCAGTATTGTCTGGAAGTATTGGAAATAAAAGTTAAAAGTCAGAGGAAACATGGTCGCGCTTGACACGTAGTGAATTGTCAGAAAAATCGCTGCCCGTGGCCGCATGTCCGAAAGTAATGAGAAAAAAGCACTTTCGCGTGTCCGCGCCATGTCTACATTGAAAACACGCGCGGCCGCGCCAGGCACCGGACATTGAAATTTTTTTAAGTTTTAAAAACGTGTTGTGACTCATATCTTCTATCACTTGATATAAGAGAGAGCCATATTCCCTCAGTCTCCACAACGAATACGATTCCTCTTCTCCAAAAAGTTACAATTTGATAAAGTAGAGAGTCCTAGTCTCTTCTCCATCCGTTCATCTCATCCCACGTCGTGCGCATCAGTTATTCTACCCACGTCACAACCCTCACTGATAAAACTAGGGTTTTGGTGTGTGCAAATCAAGTTTGGGGGGTGGTCCATTCATCAATAATTACTCTTCCAATTACATCAAGCAGATTTATGCTATTATTCATTCAGAGCAATGGGTCCTAAAAGAGCGCGTTCTATCACTTCGTCATCATCATCTTCCTCCAGTAACCAAGGTGAGGATTTTGTGGACCACACGAAATTTCTCAGTCTGGAGGCACAAATAGAGTATTATAGAATCGTGGCAAAGACATTTGGGAAGGAACACAGGTTCAAGCCTGAGAAGAAATATGGCCAGTTATGGGATATGATTCGCGAAAGAGGATGGGTTGGACTGACTGCAGCCCCTATGCCTGTTCCAATGAATATCGTTCGTGAATTCTATGCTAATGCTAAAGACACAATGAGTGGTTTATCTGTGGTTCGAGGAGTTCAAGTAGATTACAGACCACCAGCAATCAGAGAAATTTTCAGGATAGTTGACACACCACCGACTGGGTATGACAATTGGGTTAAGGCTGCCCACTTTGAGACTAATTTGGACGAAGTCATTACTGATTTGTGTGTTCTGGGCATGAAGTGGAATTATAGGGCAGGAAAAAATCAACCTAGAACTTTCCCAACCTCAGCCCTGAATTAGTATGCTAAAGCGTGGAATTTGTTTATATGTGCAAAGCTCGTGTCGTCGTCGCATCAGCACGAAATCACAACTGAGAGGGCTATCATTCTGTGGGAAATAGTCACAGGCACGTACATTGATGTGGGCCACCTCATTCATCAAAATATTTTATGTTATATGCGGGGGAATACTACAGGGAGTATTCCACATGCTTGTGTTATAGCTAGCCTGTGTGTCCATTAAGGAGTCCATTGTGGTAATGAGCAAATGCAGAACCCTAGCCAAGATATCACCCATGCAACCATCGCCAAATTTGAGGATTGGGCTGGAGGTACACCGCACCCGAGAGGAAAAGGCTTTATCATTCAACCCACATTCTCAGTGCCTCCACCACAGCCAACACAGGAAACTAAAGCAGGAACGTCGGCTCATGCAACTGCTACTACTGGGGATCGACAGCTCCGAAGGTTGGAGCGAAAGGTTGACGCGATATATGACAACTTTGCAAAGATTTTCACGGGTCTCGACGAGGTCGTCATGAGGCGTTTCATGCGAAGAAGGAACTATGCTTGAGTGGCCACAGTTTGGGACTGCCATGCCATATCCACCATCGGATTCACAACCCGACGAGGGTGGTGCAGCTGAGCAATATGGGAGTTTCTCTAACCCTATACCTTCATTCATTGAGACAATGAATATTTTAAGTTTGGGGGTATTGGGTAGTAGGGTGGGTAGTAGGGTAGTTGCATATAGTGTCTGCATGATTAGTTTAAATTTTGGATGTTTATGTGTTAGAAAATAATTGCAGAAAATTTTTCTGTTCTTAGTCATTATAATTTGTGTTAGTATATGTTTAGTTACATTTGATGTTTAGTTGCATGTCTAACAGTTCTAGCTTTATGAAAGTTATGTTTAACCTATGATGAAAGTGAATTGTGAAGGATTGTTGAGTATTTTAGATAACATGAGCTTAGATATAATATTTTACATGATGTAATTCATGATGTTGTTTAGATGCTTTCGGTTTGCACTGCCGTGTTCACAATTGCTTGTAGGCATAAGAATTATGTGTTGCATTGCTTAATAGGAAATGTGGTTTTAAAAAGAGAATTATGTGGAAAATGGACTGAGACTGTACAAAACATTGATAATCAAACTTTGGGAACAAATGGGTATGCTATATATATATATATATATATATATATATATAAAAAGAAAAAAGAAAAAAAAAGAGCAATAACGTGGCTAGTCTTATTTCGGGGCCCTTGTTACTTGAGTAAGTATGCCTGTAGGAGTGTCTTAACACCTAGTGCCCTAAGGTCTTTTATGGTCTGGAAGTCGTTGGTTGAAAGCTCGCTAAGGGGTAGCATTGTTAGCCTAATGGAATGAGGCATTTCACAATCATGTGAAAAAAAAAGAAGAAAAATAGCAATAAACACCGCGGGAAAGAGCAAAAATCGCCCTCGTGAGTAGAAATAAAGCAGTTAAACCCATTGTTGAACCTTTCATCATATTAGCCATCTTAGCCATTTGTTTATTAAAACTTTTGAATTCTTCTTGAGAAATGGGAATGGGATCTGGTATTGGAGTTTTGATGTGGGCATTCTAATTGGTGGAGTTCTAACTTTCCAGGCTCACAAACGGGTTTTAGGACCAATCTGTACATAAAATCGACAGAGTTTAGTTTATAGAAATGGAAAAAATGGATGCATGTTTTACATGATTTTTAATCTTTTAATGCAAAACGGAGTTAATATTATGATTATTATGATAGGATGATGACGTTATGGAGAGATATAGGACAATTCTCTCCATTCGCTTTTTGTATGTCAAGCAATATGATGATATTTGGATATACGAATATAGAGGGCATGAAGAGACTTCCCGTAACATTGGGTTTTTCTGAGGCTGACATACCCTAAGGTTACTCTCGTAGAACTTTTTGACATGAAGTTTCCAAGATCTTCGCAACTTAGTCGATATGAATCGATCTTTCGATTAGAACGAATCTGAGTGAATTTCTTTCCAGAGCCTCAACGAGGAATGCTCCTTTGAGTCTAGTAATGAACATCCGATGAGTTCGCCTCCTGATGAAGGAATCACACAACATACATTCATAAACATTCATCATTCCTCACCGTATGAATATGATGACATTGTTGAAGTACTAAAATAAAGCATCAAGGATAAAATAAGACATACATTACATAATATGATAAAATAAGGCACGCGTAGCAAAATAAGCATACAATTCAAGGCACTAAATTTAAACATAAAAGGAAAACATTAGGAATCGAATGCGGCTTAAGCCCTCTTAAAAAGTCACCATCTTTCGACGTCGGGATTTTTCCTTTATGCTTTTAAATACTGTGGATTGAGGGGAGTTTTTGGAAAAATCAGACATAAATGTCAACGAGTTTGAAAGTTTGATTTTAAAGTGGGCTTATTAAATAGAGTGGCTAGTTGGTACAGATTTAAATGGATGTACCAACTCATCAAAATTTTGAAGTTTTGGTAATCGAGATTACCCATTATGTGACTCCATAAAATTGGTCTGCAACCGTGATTCATAGAGTTTAAGGGTTTGCTTAAGCGAGGGGAAGATCTTAGGCTCCCTATGACTTCTGTGAAACACGATTACCGTTATCCTAATAGTTTCCTTAAAAAGTTTAAATAAATTGCTTTGAGAAACGTGAGGTGTGTGCATTGTGTTCTGTGCCAATATGAATTCTGTCATTGGGGAAAATCTAGGGTATCATCTCCTAGAGCCAATTTGATTTCGTAATTCTAAATTAAAATTTAAGGTGTCGTCTCCTAGATTTGAGTCGAATCGTAAAGTATAAGGTATCATCCCATGTGTCGTCTTAGTCAAAAGGTAGGATATCGTATCCTAGACTTGAGTCGAATCGTAAAACATAAGGTGTCTTCTCTTATTTTAAGTTAAAATTTAGCATATAGTGTAAGACCCCAAATTATTAATAAATGAAATTTAATTTCCTCTATTTATCATTTTAAAATAGTAAGGGTTGATGTGGTTAGTTATGGGTAAAATGCGCAAATATTTTAAAATAAGCAGGTGGTTATAAAATAGTCATTGTTGTCGGGGAATATTCGTTTGGTCGTGAAATATTCTTGCTGTCGGGGAATATTAGATGACTTGACACGATCTTTATGGGCCCCATAATGTAAAGTGATTGGATGAAGAAAATGACAAGTATAAGTTGTTTATAAATAATGGCGCAGCTTGTTACCAAGTATTATCTTTGTTGGAATACCGAGTGGTTAAAACACGATGAATACGCGTTGTTGCAATAATAGATACTCAGATTGCACCAATTATTGATTCTTACGTAAGAAGGCACTACTCAATAATTGTTATAAAGAATTATCGCTCAAAGATTTTATTTTATTGATTCAATAATTATTGCATTGATATTCTATATTCTTCGTTGTTTCAATAATTATCACTACACAATATTTTTCATTATCGAAGCAATAATTCATATTATCTTAATAATATTATTAGATAAGATTATAGGCAATATCAAGAAAGTTCTGTCTAAGGAGAGGTTTGGTCACCTAATTGCGCGTTAGTAAGGAGAAATTCTTATTAGAAAGCCCCTCTTTCCACAGGAACCGCTCGGTCATTCAGATTGTGATTTCGTAATATTATTTGTGAATAATTAATTATTGATTTATATGATGAGAAAAATATTCATTTTATGTGGATATAGATGGAGAAAATTTTTTAAAGTGACAATTATTGAAAATCGATATTTTATCTTTTCTGATAAAATAATATTTTATTATATTATTATAATATAATAATGATGATATTTTTACAATGAATGTGGGATATATGAGTATATGAGGAGGAAGAGTATTTTTGTTGCAAAAGTTGTTTAAAATATGTTAAACATGTCTGTGGGCTCATTTCTTGACTGAAATTTGATTATAGCCTATAAAATCGACCGTTTATGGATTTTGGTCAATTTTTGTTCGGAATTTGGAAAAACTTTCTTCTACAAAGTTGTAGAGAATTGAATTTCCTATGAAAAGACGCAAGATTCGAATTTTCTAATAAAAGGGCTATTTATTATGAATTATTGAAGTTCCGGGTTAATTAATTATTAATTGTTGGAAGTTTTAAATATTTATAATTAGAAAAATGTTTTTTTTGTTTTTGTTGGGTGAGTGGCTGATGTTGTGGACTAAGTTTGTGTGCGTAGGAAATTTAATAAATTATATTAATATTATATTAAATTTTCTGCTTTGGTGTTCTAAGTATTTTCCTATAAATAGGGTGCTTAGGTTAGAATTGAAAATCACACCAAAAACTAAAGATATCTCTCTCTTTCTCTCTCGATATATTGAGCGTATTTTTTGTGAGTATTTTAGTACTTGAGTAGTATCATATACTCTGCAAGTTCTTTCAAAGACTATATCCAAATGTAAGTACTATCCTTTTGAGGTAAGAGATGTTATTTTATTTGAAAATGATATTATTTCTTTAATATCATTATGCCAAAATATTGGTTGGAATTTTTTTATCAAATTTGGAACTTTTCATGTCGGGGTTACTATTCATGAGTTACTATTCACGAGTTACTATTCACGAAGCATGATGATTTTTTTTGTGAAATTTCTATCTTTTAGTGTTTGAGTCACTATTCACGATACTGAGATTATTCACGATACAAAGACTATTCACTTAATCAAGACTAATCACGGAAAAATTAAATTTTCGTTTTTCGTCAAAATATCTATTATGGATACTAGCTTTGATTGTATCCATGTTTTGATCATTCTTGAATTTTACTCCACTATGATTATTTATGAGGTATTTTTGGACATGGAATATTTGAAATATGAATGCTTAATATTTATTCTTTTGTTTCAATCGGATTCGTTTTCTTTAAAATATTTTTCATCATCCTTAGTCCTAAATGATGATATAACCGAATATCTTTGGCCCAGTAGAAAAAAAGATGAATGATTTCTAATTAATATCTTTGGCCCGTAGTACAAAAAGATAAAAGGTGTTTAGATGAACATGATTAATCGATGAATATCTTTGGCCGTGAAGTGCAAAAGATGAATATTTGATTCCAGATATATATTGATTAATGTTTACAGGATAAAAGATGAGCGATGAACTTTTATATTCATATATAGAAGATAGTAGATTTCATTCTCTACTTAACTCTTCTAATGAATTATTATTTTCGCTGCGAATATTGATTTAAAACTTGTTGTCTATTGTATTTTTTCCCTGTTGAAGACTAACGATAATTTGTTATGTATTATCTTAGTCATAATGTTCTTTACTGGGCTAGTTGAGCTCACCCTTTTCCTTTTGTTCCATTTTTCTTCTCAGGAGGCGAGAATTTATAGAGTACTAGTCGGGGTATGGAATGAAGGTTCTATAAAGTCGTTTTATTAGTCCTCACCATTTTTGTAAAATAATGTATCAATAATTGTAATGAGGACTTATTTGAGTGTAGATATTATCTAGATGACAATATTTGTATTTAAACTCACAGTTTTTATGTTGTATTAATAAAGTTGTAGTTGTATCTGTACCATGTATTTTGACGACTCAGAATGGGTGTTATATACCTATTTTGGGGGCGTCACATATAGCCTCCTAGAGTTCAGTCGAATCGAAAAATGTAAGGTATCGTCTAGGGATTCGTCTCTTAGGGTCAAATCAAATCGTAAATTAAAAAAATATAATGTATCATCTGTGATGCCCCTAAAATAGGTATACACCACCCATTCTGAGTAGCCAAATACATGGTACAGAAAACAGCTACAACTTCATTATTACAATTGTCGTGCAAAATACGACAACACATATACGGTGAGTTTAAATACAAATATTGTCTAATATTGTCTAATATTGTCTATTGTATTTTTTCCCTGTTGAAGACTAACGATAATTTGTTCTGTATTATCTTAGTCATAATGTTCTTTACTGGGCTAGTTGAGCTCACCCTTTTCCTTTTGTTCCATTTTTCTTCTTAGGAGTCGAGAATTTAGCGAGTACTAGTCGGGGTATGGAATGAAGGTTCTAGAAAGTCGTTTTAGTAGTCCTCACCATTTTTGTAAAATAATGTATCAATAATTGTAATGAGGACTTATTTGAGTGTGGATATTGTCTAGATGACAATATTTGTATTTAAACTCACAGTTTTTGTATTGTATTAATAAAGTTGTAGTTGCATCTGTTCCATGTATTTTGACGACTCAGAATGGGTGTTGTATACCTATTTTGGGCGCCATGATTAATATCGAGCTTAGGGATATGGTCTCTGGCATGAGATCGGGAATAGTACTAGAAGGGAAAGACGAGTAATCCTTCGCTAGTGTGTCATACCTAAGCTTATTTATTCGTCGGTTAAGCATATGGTTAATATGTGATGTGATATTTTAAATTGTTTAATCAACCCTTGTTTTATGGCAGATTTAAGAATGGCGGTGAGAATATTAACGGTGGAGTTAATGAGACCGTGGAAACACCTTTAATCACCACCTGAGGAACGTGCAACAGAAGGCAATATTCCTCCCGTAAACAACAACACCATCGAAAGACGATGAACGATGAGGATGTTTAGGAGCTTTTGTAGTTCATGCAAAACCGCAGACGAGGAGACTCGTGTACAAAATACTGGTGGAAATGATAAGAACGCTGACATTGTCACGGCCAAGCAATTTAAAGAGTTGGGACCACCAGAATTTAAGGGAAAGTCAGATCCGATCATAGCGGAAACGTGGATCAAGCAAATTACCAAGATATTCAATGTCTTGGGATGCACGGAGAAATAGAAGGTTCCATTCGCCACCTTTATGTTTCGTGGCGAGACAGACTACTAGTGGGAGTCTGTGAAACGGACCCAGCCTGCCGCACTCAGTATGTCTTGGGAAACGTTTCAGAAACTTTTCAACGAAAAATACTTTCTTGAAAGTATTTGCCATATGAAGGAGGTAGAGTTTATTAGACTAGAACAAAACAACATGACGGTGTCCCAATACAAGGCGAAGTTCGCAGAGTTATCCAGGTTTGCACCTCATTTTGTAGAGAATGAGGAACGAATAGCGATGATGTTTCTAAGAGGTTTAAAACCCGAGATTCGGCAATATCTTATCTCTCATAAATTTTCTTTATATTAGGATGTTGTCAATGTGGCTCAATTATTAGAGCGAGATAAGAAAGTACGTTTAACCAAGGGACCGCAACTGTGGTCATATCTTGGTGGCAAAGAATCATCGAGCAATGAAAACCAATGGGAGGAAAACATTGATTAAAAGCGGTAACCACACTGGTGGTAATCGTGGCCATGAAAATAGAAGAAGTTTAGTCTGGGGAGATTTTAAAAAAGGAGATTCAACAATGATAATGTGAAGACGTCGACCAATCTGGTTCCAAGGAGAGAGAACGACCACCCATTATATATGCTATAAGTACGGAAAAAAGAAGGACATATCACTCAAACCGCCCACAACAGCTTTAAGGTGTGTTATAACGTGTGGAAAGGAAGGACATATCTTTCGAGATTGACCAGTAAGCGAAACCAAGTTCAGTGGGGATGGTGACTCAAAAGGCTATCCCGAAAAGAAAAGTCAAAGTTAATCGGTTCTGGAAGAGCATTTGTCGTGGATCGTCAACATGCGAAAGTAACCCAAACGAGGTGATCACGGGTAAGCTAATCATAAATTCATGCGAAGTTTATACATTACATGACACCGGTATACCCATTCATTTATCTCTCCCGCTTGTGCTCAATGTTTAAACTTGACTCAGGAGAAATTAGACTTTGATTTATCTCGTGGAGACTCCATTAGAGAAACTTTCATCACATCCATCGTTTATAAATCTTGTTTGATCCAAGTTGGCACATCACATTACCTGTTGACCTTATCTCTTTAAAGATACTTGCTTTTGATGTGATTTTAGGGATTGATTGGTTAACTACTCATCATGCCAAAATTGATTTTTTTTTGTAAGGTTGTTAGTTTTCATATTCCTAATCAACCTGTTGTTCGAATTCAAGAAACTAAACCATTAAAATCAATCACTGTCATATCAAGTCATAATGCTATTCGTTTATTAAAAAATGGATGTCAAACTTTCTTAGCCCATGTTATAGATTTGAATAAAGACACGTCAGATTTGAATAATATTCCTGTTGTTATTGACTTTCCTAACGTATTTCTGAAGAACTTCCTGGCCTACCCCGAACATGGAGTTGAATTTCAGATTGACCTGAAACCGGTACAAAGCCCATTTCTAAAACCCCATATCGAATGGCTCCTATTGAACTTCGAGGAGTTAAAGGTCCAACTATGTGAGTTGTTGGACATCGGTTTCATCTGGCCCTAGTACATCTCCTTGGGTGCTGCTCTGTTTTATTTGTAAAGAAGAAAGACGGGAGTATGCAACTTTGTATCGATTACCAAGAATTAAACCATGTCACTATCAAGAATAGGTATCCGCTACCTCGTATTGATGACCTTCTTGACCACTTACAAGGAGCATAATTCTTTTCAAAAATCGATCTTCATTCTAGATATCATCAACTGAAGGTTAAAACTGAGGATATTCTGAAGTCTGCCTTCAAAACTCAGTACGGGCATTATGAATTCCTAGTCATGTCATTTGGATTGACTAATGCTCCTGCGGCTTTCATGGATATGATGAACCGAGTATTCAAGGATTATTTGGATCAGTTCGTTGTTGTCTTTATTGATGACATCCTCATATATTCCAAAAGCCGTGAAGATCATGAGCGCCATTTGAAGCTGGTACTGCGAAGGCTTCGTGATAACAAGCTATATGCCAAGCTAAAGAAATGCGAGTTCTGGCTTGAGAAAGTAGCATTCCTTGGGCACGTGGTGTCAAAACATGGAGTATCTGTTGACCTGGTGAAGATTGAAGCAATACAAAGTTGGGAGCAACCAAAGACGGTGACCGAAATACGTAGCTTTTTGGGCTTAGCTGGTTATTATCGGAGATTTGTGGAAGGATTTTCTAGAATTGCTACTCTAAGTTAACTCAAATTTAACTCAGTAAAGATACAAAAAATTGTATGGAGCGAGGAATGCGAGAAGAGTTTCCAAGATCTCAAGAGGAGACTCATTTCGGCACCTGTTCTGACAATACCATATGGTACGAATGGATTTGTTATCTACAGCGACGCTTCAGGCAAAGGGTTAGGATGTATTCTCATGCAACGTAGGAAAGTCATAGCCTTTACCTCGTGACAACTTAAAGAATATGAGAGGAATTATCCTACTCATGATCTAGAGTTGGCAGCAGTCGTTTTCACGCTAAAGATCTGGAGGCACTATCTATATGGGGAAAAAGTGGAGATATATTCAGACCATAAAACCCTCAAATATTTCTTCACCCAAAAGGAACTTAACATGCGGCAACGACGTTGGCTCGAGCTATTGAAAGATTACGACCATACTATTCAATACCATCCTGGAAAAGTGAACGTGGTAGCTGACGCATTGAGTAGAAGATCATACACGGGGACAAATGCGATGTTAAAATAAAGGCCCATTTTGTGTGATTTACAAAAGATGAAGATAGAATTCAAGACTCCGGGGACCCATGAAATGATGTCAAGTATACGTATAGAACCAACTTTAATCGAGAAAGTTAAAGTTGCTCAAGCCACAGACCCGGAGCTGATGATTATGAAGAAGAAAGTACAAGAAGGTGCTATTCCAGAAGCAAGAATCGATGAAGAAGGAATACTTCGAGTCCACTCCAGACTTTGTGTTCCTAACGATTCTGATTTGAAGTACAAGATCATGATGGAGGCACACAATACACCATTTGCAATCCATCCTAGAAGTACCAAAATGTATCGTGATCTTCGACATACATTATGGTGGAAAAATATAAAGAGAGAGATTGCAAAGTTTATCTCGATGTGTTTAACTTGTCAACGTGTAAAGGCGGAGCATCAAGTGCCAAAGGGTCCATTGCAACCACTTAAGATTTTGAAATGGAAGTGGGAACACATTACCATGGATTTCGTTATGGGTCTTCCCAAGGTTTCTCAAGGCATAGATGCGATTTGGGTTATTGTTGATAGATTAACCAAGTCAGCCCATTTCTTGCCTATACGTGAGACTTATTCCCTTGAACGTCTTGCTAGTATGTACGTAAATGAGATTGTGAGGTTGCATGGCATGCCAGTATCCATAGTTTCGGATCGTGACCCAAGATTCACTTCAAGATTTTGGGTTAGCTTGCAAAAAGCTATGGGCACGGATTTACGATTTAGTTCAGCATACCATCCTCAAACGGACGGACAATCAGAGAGGACTATTCAAACTCTTGAAGATCTATTAAGACTTTGTGTCCTAGATTTCAAAGGAAGTTGGGATAAGTACCTACCATTGGTGGAATTCTCCTACAACAACAGTTATCAAGCAAGTATAGGTGTGTCTCCATTTGAAGCATTATATGGACGAAAGTGTCGCTCTCCAATATGTTGGGATGAGGTGGGTGAAGAAACATTGTTGGGACCCGAGTTGGTATGTATGACTACAGAAAAGATCCAAATGATTTGACAACGTATACAAATGGCACATGATCGACAAAAGAGTTATGCGGATCTTCATCAAAAGGACGTGGAATTTGACATTGGGGATCATGTATTGTTGTGTGTGGCTCCATGGAAGGGAGTTACAAGATTTGGGAAGAGAGGAAAGCTCAATCCACAATTTATTTGTCTATTTCAGATTCTTGACCGAATAGGAAATGTGGCCTATAGACTCGCGTTACCTCCAAGTATGTCTCGTGTTCATAATGTTTTTCATATATCTGTGCTTCGTAAATATGTGAAAGACCCGAACCACGTCATTGAGTTAAAACCGGACGAGATAGCAGAAGACTTAACGTACGAAGAAGTGCCTGTCAAGATCTTGGATAGGAAGGAGCATGTCCTATGCACGAAGGTCATACCACAAGTTAAAGTTTTGTGTAGAAACCATGCTATTGAGGAAATGACCTGGGAGTTGGAAACGGAAATGAAAGCGAGGTATCCTCATCTTTTCGAAACACCAGGTACGTACGTCAATTTTGAGGATGAAATTTCATAAGGAGGGGAGGTTTTAAGACCCCAAATTATTAATAAATGAAATTTAATTTCCTCTATTTATCATTTTGAAATAGTAAGGGTTGATATGGTTAGTTATGGGTAAAATGCGCAAATATTTTAAAATAAGCAGGTGGTTATAAAATAGTCATTGTTGTCGGGGAATATTCGTTTGGTCGTGGAATATTCTTACTGTCGGGGAATATTAAATAACGACAAGCGCCATCTTTTGTGGGCCCCATGTAAAAAGCGATTGGATGAAGAAAACGATAAGTATAAGTTGTTTATAAATAATTGGCGCATTTGTTCACAGTTAATCTTGTTGGAATACCCGGTGGTTAAAACACGAATACGCGTTGTTGCACAAAAGAAGACATACGGTATTGCACCAATTATTGATTCTTACGTAAGAAGGCACTACTCAATAATTGTTACAAAGAATTATCATTTAGTATTTTATTTTATTGATTCAATAATTGTTGCATTGATATTCTATATTACTGTTGTTTCAATAATTATCAATACACAATGTTTTCCATTATCGAAGAAATAATTCACATTATCTGAATAATATTATTAGATAACATTACTGGCAATGTCTAGAAAGTTCTGTCTAAGGAGAGGTTTGGTCACCTAATCAGGCGCCCAAGAAGGAGAAATTCTTATTGAAAGCCCCTCTTTCCGGAGGCCACTTTGTCAAGATTGTGATTCTGTAATATTATTTGTGAATAATTAATTATTGATTTATATGATGAGGAAAATATTCATTTATGTGGATATAGATGGAGAATTTTTTTTTAAAGAGACAATTGTTGAAAATCGATATTTCATCTTTTCTGATAAAATAATATTTTATTATATTATTATAATATAATAATGATAATATTTTTACAATGAATGTGGGATATATGAGTATATGAGGAGGAAGAGTATTTTTGTTGTAAAAGTTGTTTAAAACATGTTAAACATGTCTGTGGGCCCATTTCTTGACTGAAATTTGATTATAGCCTATAAAATCGTCCATTTATGGATTTCGGTGAATTTCTGTTTGGAATTTGGAAAACCTTTCTTCTACAAAGTTGTAGAGAATTGAATTTCCTATAAAAAGTCGCAAGATTTGAATTTTTTGATAAAAGGTCTATTTATTATGAATTATTGAAGTTCCGGGTTAATTAATTATTAATTGTTGGAAGTTTTAAATATTTATAATTAGAAAAACGTTTTTTTGTTTTTTTTGGGTGAGTGGCTGATGTTGTGGACTAAATTTGTGTGCATAGGAAATTTAATAAATTATATTAATATTATATTAAATTTTCTACTTTGGTGTTCTAAGTATTTTCCTATAAATAGGGTGCTTAGGTTAGAATTGAAAATCACACCAGAAACTAAAGATTTCTCTCTCTTTCTCTCTCGATATATTGAGCGTATTTTTTGTGAGTATTTTAGTACTTTGAGTATTGCTATACGGTGCAAGTTCTTTCAGCACTATATCCAGTCAGAAGTACTATCCTTTTGAGGTAAGGGATGTTATTTTATTCGAAAATGATATTATTTCTTCAATATCATTATGCCAAAATATTGGTTGGAATTTTTTTATCAAACTTGGAACTTTTCATGTCGGGGTTACTATTCATGAGTTACTATTTATGAGTTACTATTCATGAGTTACTATTCACGAGTTACTATTCACGAAGCATGATGATTTTTTTTGTGAAATTTCCATCTTTTAGTGTGTGAGTCACTATTCACGATATCTGACACTATTCACGAATACTAAAGAATATTCATAGAAAAATTAAATTTTCGTTTTTCGTCCAAAATATCTATTATGGATACTAGCTTTGATTGTATCCATGTTTTGATCATTCTTGAATTTTACTCCACTATGATTATTTATGAGGTATTTTTGGACATGGAATAGCTGAAATACGAATGCTTAATATTTATTCTTTTGTTTCACTGGATTCGTTTTCTTTAAAATATTTTTCATCATCCTTAGTCCTAAATGATGATATAACTGAATATCTTTGGCCTGTAGTGCAAAGATGAATGATTTCTAATTAATATCTTTGGCCCGTAGTACAAAGATAAAAAGGTGTTTAGATGAACATGACCAACTGATGAATATCTTTGGCCTGTAGTGCAAAGATGAATATTTGATTCCAGATATATATTGATTAATGTTACAGGGATAAAAGATAGACGATGAACTTTTATATTCATATATAGAAGATAGTAGATTTCATTCTCTACTTAACTCTTCTAATGAATTATTATTTTCGCTGCGAATATTGATTTAAAACTTGTTATTCTATTGTATTTTTCCTGTTGAAGACTAACGATAATTTGTTATGTATTATCTTAGTCATAATGTTCTTTTCTTGGGCTAGTTGAGCTCACCCTTTTCCTTTTGTTCCATTTTCTTCTTCTCGTGAGGCGAGAATTTATAAGTACTAGTCGGGTATGGAATGAAGGTTCTATAAAGTCGTTTTATTAGTCCTCACCATTTTGTAAAATAATGTATCAATAATTGTAATGAGGACTTATTTGAGTGTAGATATTATCTAGATGACAATATTTGTATTTAAACTCACGTTTTTATGTTGTATTAATAAAGTTGTAGTCAGATCTGCACCATGTATTTTGACGACTCGAGAATGGGTGTTGTATACCTATTTTGGGGGCGTCACATATAGCCTCCTAGAGTTCAGTCGAATCGAAAAATGTAAGGTATCGTCTAGGGATTCGTCTCTTAGGGTCAAATCAAATCGTAAATTAAAAAAATATAATGTATCATCTGTGATGCCCCTAAAATAGGTATACACCACCCATTCTGAGTAGCCAAATACATGGTACAGAAAACAGCTACAACTTCATTATTACAATTGTCGTGCAAAATACGACAACACATATACGGTGAGTTTAAATACAAATATTGTCTAATAGACAGTATGCAAACTCAAAAGGAGTCCTCATTACAATTATTATCACACTATTTTACAAAATAGCGAGGACTGCTAAAACAACCGACTGGAAACATCACTCCATACCTCGACTAGTTCCCGCTATATTCTCGCTTCCTGAGAAGAAAAATGGAACAAAAAGGAAAAGGGTAAGCTCAACTAGCCCAATAAAGAATATTATGACTAAGATAATGAACATCAAATTATCGTTAGCCTTCATCAAATCAGATAAAATATAATGCACAACAAGTTTTAGATCAATATTCGCAGTGAAAATAACAATTCATCAAAAGAGTTAAGTAGAGAATGAAGTCTACTATCTTTTATGATTTACAAGTCTATCATCAATATTTTATCCCTGTAACATCAATCAATATACATCTTGAACCAAATATTCATCTTTGCACTACAACCAAAGATATTAATTTGTATCACCAGTTGGTCATGTTCATCTCAACACCTGTTCATCTTTGCACTACAGGCCAAAGATATTCATCATGTAATCATTCATCTTTGCACAAATGCCACATATATTCATCAAGTATCACCATTTAAGACTAAGGATGATGAAAATATCTTAAAGAAAACGAATCCAGTGAGATAAAAGATAAAAGATTAGGGATTCGTATTTTAGTTTATCCAAGTTCAAAAATACCCCATAATAATCAATTGTGGAGCAAAATTCAAGAATGAAGATCAGAACATGGATACAACCAAAGATAGTAACCATAATAGACATCTTGGACAAAGAAAAGAAAATTTATTTTTTTCTGTGAATAGTGTCGTATTCGTGAATAGTGTCATATATGTGAATAGTGTTGTATACGTGAATAATAACTCTGACACAAAAAGGTAGAAATTCCACAAGAAAAATCATACTTCATGAATAGTACTCGTGAATAGTACCGTATTCGTGAATAGTGTAGTATACGCGAATAGTGATGTATACGTGAATAGTAACCTCGACATAAAAAGGTAAAAATTTTACAATAAAATTCATACCAATATTTTAGCATAATGATATTGAACGATATAACATCATTTACGAAGAAAATAACATCCCTTACCTTAAAAGAACTGTACTTCTGACTGAAATTTTTGGATATAGTGTTGAAAGAAACTTGCACTGAATAACAATTCTCAAAGTATCAAAATACTCACAAAAATACGCTAGATAATATAGAGAGAGAAAACTTATGTTTCTGATGTGATTTTCAATTTTAACCTAAGCACCTATTTATAGGAAAATGTCAGAACGTCAAAATAGACTAAATTAATAAAATAATATTTTTTTCTTCTCTTCTACGCACACCCCTTTTGAACAAGTTGAGCATGCCTTCTTTGAAAAATTCTCAGCACATGTTTTCACAAAAAACAAAAGTGGGTCCTACCCATAATTTTAATAAAAACATTTATTTTTGAAACTTCAATAATTCGCAATAAATAGCTCTTGTATCAAAAAAAATTTTAATCTCATGTCTATTGTATAAGAAATTTAATTCTCTACAACTTTTTAGAAGAAAAGTTTTCCAAATTCCAATCAGAAAATATCTGAAATCCACATACGGATGATATTTAATACCTCCATTCCGACAAAATACTGATAAAATACCTCAACATTAATTCCTTCATTCATATCCATAAAAAAATAAATATTTTCTTATCATATAAATTAATAACTAATTATTCACAAATAATATTACAGAATCACAATATGACAACCAGGTCATTCCTAAGAAAGATGGGGCTTTCCGATAAGGATTTCTCCTTACTGGCGCGCAATTAGGTAACCAAACCCTTTTCCTAGACATAACTTCCTTAGACATTGCTAATAATGCTATCTAATAATATTATTCAAATAATATGAATTATTGATCTGATAATGGAAAATATTGTGCAATGACAATTATTGAATCAATAATAATATAAAATATCAGTGTAGCAATTATTGAATCAATAAAATAAAATATTGAACAGTAATTACTGTAACAATTATTGAGTAGTGCATTCTTACGTAAGAATCAATAATTAAAAAAATATTATGCAATACCATGTGCTACTGTGTAACCACGCGTATTACTGTATTTTAACCACCGGGTATTCCAACAGTGTTAACGGTAACAACTACGTCGTTATTTGTAAAAACTCAAACTTTTCATTTTCTTCATCCGACCATTTTCCCTTATGGGGCCCACAAATGGTTGCGCCATCGTACGAATATTATCCGACAACAAGAATATTCCACGACTAAACGAATATTCCCTGACAACAATGAATATTTTATAATCACTTGCTTATTTTACAAAATTTGCACATTTCACCCATAACCAAAATATTATATCAAATTAACACCTTATTATTCACAATAATAATTAGAGGAAATTCGATTTTATTTATAAAAAGTTGGGGTCTTACATCATCTCATATGCTATCTAAGTCGTCTAGGGTTTCATATCCTAAGGTCGTCAACATTTCCGTGAGTGCATATGTTGAAAGTAACTTTCGAGCCACTTTGAACCTATGTACGAAGGATTTAATTCAACAGAAAAGTTTCGTTACATAAGAAATGTATGGGGTCGTTTAGGAAAAACGTTGTTTTGCAACACTTCATTAAATAGGAATCAAGACTTTCCATTACTTTCAATTTTAGCCTAGAATTAATCTAATAACCTAATTTGATTCATTTTTTTAAAAGTTATTTGTAATTTTGTTCAAAAATCATTTTCATATGTCGAAAGGTAAATTCAAAAATCAAAAATAGGGTTGAAGCTACCCATAGGCATGTAAGTTATCTAAATAACTCCAAGCACCTCAAAATAACAAAAGTCACTATCAAGGGGACGTCAAACCCAATTTCGTGACATAAAACCCCTCAAAATCGTTTTAAGACCCGAATTACAATTATAACCATTGAATCGCAAAAGTACAACCATCATATACGTCCATCATGAGAATATCGTTTAATTCCCGTTAAACACAATATTTAAGGTTCTTGAATTCATTCTTAGGCTCACATAATTCGTAATCGCACCCAACAATATCGAGATCTATAAACAAAGTTTAAAGTTTAGAAAATGACTTCCATAAACCCCTAAATCCATGATCTTTAAAACTTAAAGGAAAAATCTTGGCGTCGACATAAGGCTTTTAAAACATATATTTAGTGCATGTTCGTTAATTATTTAAATATTTTTTAGAATCTTATTTGTCTTTCAATAGTTTATTTTAAACTAAATTGGTAACCCATACAAGGTACATATTTTTTATAAAATTTGTAGGGAATTATTTTTTCACCATAGTTTTTAGACCCAGATCGAACCGATGGTTGAATAAAAAATAGGAACCGGACTGCCCTCTAGTCTGGTTTAGACCAATGACCCATTTTTGTTCAAAAACCGTTCAAAATCGGAGAATCGGCGGTTGAACTGCCTGACTCAGCAAACCGGTGACTGGTTCATGAGTTAGACCGGTTCCCTACCTACTTTAGAAAAAAGAGAGTATCAACCCTTCATTCTGTAGGTCTGCTCTTCTGGTTCTTCTTCTCCGTTGCGTTCCTTACTATAATAATTAATATGATAAAAGAAGGGGATTTGGATCATCCAAACAATTTAAGTACTTGAATTTTTGTTAGACACCATGTTTTGACTAGAATATGCCAAAAGCATATTCCCTTTATATTCATTTGTATTATTTGATTTAGTATCTTTCTTTTTATATATATTTAGTATTTATTTGAATTGTATAAAGTAAATATTCTATAAATAGGTTTAGTTTTTTTGTGTGGATAAATTTATTAATTTTATATATTTATTAAATATTATATATAATATATAATAATAATAATTAATGTATTTAATTATTTTTTATATATTAATGATATCACTGGTTCAATAACGGTTCGACCACTGGTTGGGCAAGTGACTCATACACCAGTACTTTTTTCGATTCATCCAAGTTTGAAAACATTGATTTTTACAAGTAAATATGATAGTTCCATAAGGTTACTCTCACATAAATAGTAAATGGGACTCACATTCATGTGAGAGATATTGTGAAAATATCAAATATTACTTGTAGAATTATCAATTCTCAATTTGTATGTTCGGGCATAATCTACCGACCCCTATATAGGCTGAAGGCCTGGATTGGGAAGGGTTTGTTGAGCCCAATGGGCCAAAGCCAGTAAGTGGATTGGTGGTGTTTGGGGTCGGGCAACTGAGTCCTTTGGGCTGGAGTCCTGATCTGGTTATTTGTGTTCGGGGTCGGGCGACCGAGTCCTTTGGGCCGGAGTCCAGAGCAGTTCGGATGACTTGGGCCCATACATATGGTTATTTATCGTATGAAGCCTAGTGTGATAGGGAGTTTGAATGGTTAAGGATTCCAATCCTAACCATATTTAAATACTAATTCTAAAGGTAGGTGTTTGGATTATGTCAAACTTCTTCCTTTTAAGGAGATTGCGTTGGACCCAAACATAGGTAACTGTCATGTTTAGGAGTCCTAATCCGATTCGGAAATTAGCTTTAGGGTGATGAGATCAACTATAAATATAAGGCTTGACTTCAATTAACAGGTAATACACTTTTGAGCACTAAACACTAAAACCTCCATTGTTAAACCTTGTATCAGTCTGTAGTTATTCTCACACCGGAGCTATTACCCGACATCACAAGCCGTCAAGCTTCTTGGGTGATCTTGTTACTATGCAGGTTTAAGCGCGTGGATTTTGTGATTGGACGCGCAGGCGAAACTTGGCGTTAACATTGTATTTTTAAAATTTTATGTATTATATGAAAATACTTGTATATGCATAAATAAACTTTAAAATAGTAGATAACATTTAATAGATCCATTAGTTCCCATAAATAATTTTTAAATTATGTTATTCAGGCATGTATATATATTCAATCATTGTATATATTTTACGGGATACGAAGAGTTTACGATGTATCCAAAAAATGGAGAATCTTGAAGGATTAGCTCGGTATTGACTTATGACGAACCAAAAGGACTCGGTAAACTTATTAGATAAAATCTGATAATACCTTGTTTTGTATAGTTATTGATTATTGATTATATTTATTAAACTCGCAAATGTAACATTTAAAATACAAACATAACAAATTGAAAATAATGTAGTGGTTTTGAGGATTCAAGCGTACCAAACGATACTGCTTCATACTACATTACACACTGGTAACAAGACAAACTCTTAATTAGTATAGTTACGACATTAGTAAATATTAAAGTTATGTTTGTTTGTACGAATTATATTTGGAATAAAATTATTAATCTTAAGTGTCTTGTTTTCAAATTTAGACTTGTGATTAGTAGTTTAGGAATTATAAAATGACTTAATAGTTTTGAGATTATAATTATAATTTCATGTGAATTATAATCTTAGAATTATAATTCTAGGATTAATAATAGTCTTAAGATTATAATCTTATTAATTATAATATCAGAATTATAATTCCTGTAAACAAACATAATTAAAAAAATATTAAATTAATTGGAAAATGGGTAAATTTAGCCCTCCCTTTCTTAGTCATTATTCAAATAGCCCACATGAAGCACGTGCACCTTTACCAATCTTTTTAAGATATAGTCATTAACAAGTTACATTTTTAGTGGAGGCTATAACCAATGTGAATAGATATATTGTTTACTTTATTTTATTTTATTTTTTAAAAGAAGAGTTTTAAAGTATGAAATTCGTTTGTTTAGTCTAAATAATTAGAAATTAACGCTTACAAGATCTACACATATTTGAGTATAGATAAATGTAGAAAAAATACTACATTTTATAATATCAGACTAATATTTATAGTATTTAAACAAATATGTATATATAGTGAGATTTTTTACACTTATTTCAATGACAATTGAAATTTTATGTTATCGACATAATCAATGGTCCAAAACAAAGCTGATTGTATTGTCAAATCAAAAATAATGTTATCAGATTAAATACATATCAACAACGGCGAAGTTAGAAATAATTTTTAGTGGGGTCAAAATTTTTACTAAGTTATATATAATTTGACCGGGATTCGAGGGAAGTACCCTCGAATCAATTTTTTTTAATACTTTTATACTTTTGGGTCACACACACATAATATATATATATATATATATATATATATATATATTAGTACAATGACAATATAATAAGTAATAATATATGGTATATATACATTATATTGAATCATAATAGACTTTTTAATGACAACTGCTCATAAGTATTTAATTCATTAATTATTTTTAAAATAATATAAATTAGATTATTATTTAGTTTAAAATATTATAGAGAGATATACATATATTGAAAGGATATGAGTTATATGTGGTTAAAATTTGATTGACAAAATTATAAAATTTTAATTTGACTCCGTATAATAGAAAATTTAAAAAAAATTAATGATACCAATTTATATATAATACTTAAAAATTTTAAAATTTACTTTACATATAGCCACAATGCCCTATGCCCCCACAATGGCTTATGTAGCTTAGAGGCTACATATCAATAAAAAGTACTCCCTCTATTTCATATTAACTGACGTATTAGACCCTTTAAGTTATTCCAAAATATTTGACGTTTGATGAAATCAAAGGATAATTAATATTTTTTTTCCAAATTTACCCTTATCCCTCTTTTCCAATAAGAGTGTAATTAATGCACACAATAATTAGTTTTTTCAATGCATTAGATTAGTTGTAGGCTATCCTTTCATATTCCTTTCATTCCCAATACATATTCATAAAAGAAAGATATAGATTAACGTGGGAGATGAGAGAGAGGGGGGAGAGAGAATATTTATTAAATAAGGGTATTTTAGTCTTGTAGAATAACTTTTTACTCATATTAATAGCTTCCTTAATCCATGTGCAAAAATATTAAATGACACTTATTTTGGAATGGAGGGAGTAATACTTATACTGTAATACCCGAAAAAATATATATATAATAATATTAAATTATAAAAAAATTACTTTGTTTTAAAACATATTAATTGTACTTTGTCTTTTTGTTAGTTCCCAGTAGGCACAATAGATCTAGAAGTGGGGTTGAATAGATCCTTTTTAATTTCAAATTCTTTTCAGGTTTATTTTGTATTGCTCATAATTTAGCATATGACAAACATAAGAATCTTTTCAAGCACAGCGGAATAAGTAAAAGATCCCCTTCATTGATATATTCATAATCATACACACATTATTCGTAAAGTTAGTTCAATGGTAAGCAGTTAAAACATACATAGCAGCTATAGCAGTTAATAGACATAATGTAAATGACATAATGTAAAAGACACAAGGGGTTTTAAGGGTGTTAAGAGACTCAAGCTCCTAATCCACTCTTCTACTTTCAACTAGCAGGATTTCCACTAAGGAAGGGCAGCACCCTGAATCACTTAGATTCCTTCAAGGCTAGCAGCCTTGGACTTCAGTTCACTAAGAACTCTTGAAGGCCAGCAGCCTTGGAACTCCTTTAGTTCCCTAGGAACTCTTCAAGCCCAGTAGGCTTGGAACTTCATTTAGTCCCTTCGGATAAGGACCCCTCAGGCCCTGGCTTCTTGTTGAGTTGTTTGTTTGTTTGTTGGAGTTAGTGCTGAGCTGCTAAGATGTCTTTATGCTCTGAACATCTTTTGTACTTAGCAGCTTTGCGTGATCACCCTTGAAGTGCAGTTGAGTGTTGCATGATGCTCAGCTTCTTCAATTACTCACCCACTTCGGATGATCCCTTGATGACTGCCTTGAAGATCATTCCTCTTGATACATTATGGCTGCACATGATGGGTTTCTAAGATGACTATAAGCTCTTCTGCTAGGTACTTAGAAACTTTCTCATGCTTTCCACCATGATGACTTTTGTGATCTCCTTTCTTGATACTTGATGCCTTCTCATGATGGACTTGCTAAGATGACTGTGAGCTCTTCTCTATGGTACTTAGACTCTTCCCATGATGGACACCAAGATAACACGACGCTCTTCTTTCTCTCAGCAGTTCAGAACACTCTTCATGTAGTAGAACTCTCAATTCTACATTGTAGAACTCTCGCTTCTACTTCTTTCTTTGTATGTCTCTGAGTGTTCTTGGTGGATCGTAGAGTGAGCCTTCAGACTCACTATCTTACGTGGTTTAGAATAGTCAACCGTTACTCCAAACTCGGTAAGTCCAGTAACCTTTGATCTTTGAAGTTCTTGCTGATTTATACTCCTTCCCAATCCTTTCATTGGAAAGTATCCATTGAAAGCTCTTCAAAATGCTTTCAGATCTCGAGAGTTGCTTTAGTGCGAATCGCAGATGTGACATGAAAACTTTTTCCGACTTTTTCCGACACGTCTGACGATCTCTTGTTTCACCTACCCTATCGGATATATCACTTTAATGTCTCAAGGTGTCGAAGACTTTATTTCCTCCTTCTTATTTCTTGATCAGAGGTTGTCCTTTTGCATCGATGCTCGAAATAAGCACTCGTCCTAATATTACCCTTCAGATTGAACCGTTGTCAATGCTTCAGTCTTCAGCTATTTGAACTCTATGATTCTGATGCATGTCTTCAAGGACCTGATCGTAGTGTCATGTTGACTGGTAGAGACAACACTATGATCTTGAAGAGTGTTGATTGGATCTTCAATGTAGAACACCTCTTCCTTCTTTTGTGCAGTGCTTCAACACTTCTGTTTGCCTCAACAGCTTTCAGATACTGATGACTTGACTTCTTTGTTCTGGCTCCTTCAAAATAGCAAGACACTTCAGATTTATGGCGTGTCCAGCTCACTTTCTCCATGTTATCTCCCGTTCACTTATCATCAATGGACTGACCCAATGCTTAATCACTTTAGCCTAGTTCTTCAGAAGTTGTCCAGTATTTCTGTATGCACTTCATCAGTTCTTTCTTAGTTTGGCAAACACTACGATCCAGGTTGCTTCCTAGATCATCATTTTCTGTCTGCTTGATAGCTACTACACTTGCTGACTTTTCTTAGTCAGTTACTGAAGTATTCTTCTGATCTCTTTGTGGAAGACTTCATCTCGAATGGTTTCACAACTCAATCTTGATGCTGATTGGGTTGGTGCTTAAATCTTCTATTAGCTTGCATGCCATTCGTTGAGTGCTCTCCGGTTTCCTTCAAGATGAGATGTATCTTTGCAGTGCTAACCAGAGGCTTCATTCCTTTGGATATTCTGGGAATGCTCATTTGTTGAGAATCGTATTTGCTCTACGATTATGCCTTGGCATTGTGAGTACAATGGCTGAGGTCGTAGTTCTGCACTCTATGATTGAGCTTCGGCTGTGCAGACACTAAGACTCCTAGATCAGATCTTGACACTCTTCGATTTCTGCCTTGTGCTTGTTGTCTTCATCTGATCTTTCTCGACTACGATCTCTGCATGTAATCAATAGACTCTACGACTCAGAGTGTAGTCTACAATCCTTGACTTGGCTATGGCATCAGTAGACTCTACGACTTTGAGTGTAGTCTACGTTTCTGACTTGGCTTCGGGAGATGTTCAGTCGGCTCGTAGGCAGGCTGTCTCTACGATTGTGAACATGGCTTCCTCAGCAGACTTCGGTCCCGAGGAAGTTCTACTCGACACACTATGATCCTTCATCGTTTCTCCTGGCAGTCTACGAACTTCGAGATCTACTATCTTGTAGACTACGATTCTACCTTGACAGCTCTCGAGTTTTCCTTGACTCTCCTGGCAGACCCCGATTTCTGGTGCATTGCTCGATGATCAGACAAGCCTATCTATTACATCATAAGATCAACCTAACATGCTTGATCTTTCTACGTTTATAGTCCTTGTACATCATTTCTTTTTAAGGACTTTACAAAGCTATTTTGCTTATGTAGGATTAACCTAAATGTGACGCCCCCAAAATTAGGTATACATCACCCATCTTGAGTCGCCAGATACATGGTACAGAATTCAAATACAACTTAATAATACAACTGTCGTGTACAATACGACAAAACATAAAGTGTGAGTTTGAATACAAATATTGTCTACTAGAGATTATACAAACTCAAAAGGAGTCCTCATTACAATTATTATCACACTATTTCACAGAATAGTGAGGACTACTAATGCACCATCTAGGACCATCACTCTGTTCCCGACTAGTCCCAAATTTACGTTCTCATTTCCTCAAGAGAATAACGGTGAAAGAAAAGGTGAGCTCAACTAGCCCAAGAAGAAATATTATGACTAAGATAATGCGTAATAATTTATCGTTAGCCTTCAACAAAGGTTAAACCGATAAAATATAATAACAATCAAGTTTAAGCTGCAGTGGAACAAGCAATCCATTAGAAAAGTTAAGTAGGAATAAAATCTACTATCTTCTATGATTTAAAAGGTTTTCATCACTTTTATCATTTGGGACTTAGCTTAATAAATAATCCACATCATCGAATCACCCTCAGACTACGACCAAGGATATTCTTTAGTATCACGACCACAAATTATCCATGCACTCACGGGCCAAGGACATTCGTGTATTCATTAATGGTCATGATCATGCCAACAATCTGTCCATCAATGCACTACGGGCCAATGAGGACTTTTATCACATCATTTGTAACATTACTACCATGATTACAATGAATAATCCTCGGTCATAATCATGCCAAGTCCATCTATGCACTACATGTGCCATACAGATGACTTTCAACAAAATATAAACATGAGAATGATGACAATGATATAAGAATTCAATAAAACAAATTCAAGAATTAATTTATCTAAGAACCGATAACGCCCAAATTGTCAACATGAACGCTTTGTAGAGTAAAATTCAAGAATGCTCGTAAGAATATTTCCATGAAAAGATCTATGGATAAAGCGCAAATATCAAAGATATTCCACTAATTTCATGGGTATAGAAGTCAAAGTTTTAACCAATTGAGTATAATAAAGAATGGAATAACAAAAGAAATCACCATGCATGCGATAGATCGCGCACATGCAAAAGTTATTCCAACAGAATAATAAAGGATAAAACTAGGTCCTGTAAACGCACGCATGTGTGATATATAAACAGAATAATAAATAATGGAACTCAGTCCCACAGAACGCATGCACGTGATATTCCAAAAGAATAATAAATAATGGAACCAGTCCCAGATAAACGCACAAACAGATATTCCGGCTGTAATAATAAATAATGGAACCAGTCCGCCAGAACGCATGCAGACAAAATATTCGATAGAATAATAAATAATGGAACCAGTCCCAGATAAACGCATGCATGTGTGATATTAAACGTAATAATAAAGAATGAAATAATGTAAGAATTTCACTAAGTATAGGTGGCTCAGCGATCTGAGTTATTCCAATGTAATAATAAATAATGGAATAATGAAGTTCTCTTCATGAATACAAAAGAAATAATACCCCTTACGAGTACAACAAATAATATCCCTTACGAGTATAACAAATAATATCCCACAGTAAAAGAAACTAAATATAAGAGTAGGGAAGTAGCGAATACTTTTCTATAGGTTCTCTTGTAATTCTCTCTCTAGAGTTTAATTGAATTCGTAAGAAATAATGAAGGAATGAGCTTCTATTTATAGGAAAATGGAATGAATAGTAACTAATTCATGAAGCGGTCAGATTGATTTAATATTAAGCAGACGGTCCATATTGGTTTACTATTAAAACTTAAAACAACGGTCCATACCGATTTACTATTAAAACTTTAAACCAATGATCCATATTGATTTACTATTATAACTCCACCAAATGGTCCATATTGACTTTCTTACTATTATATCTTCAACCAACGGTCTGAAAAATTAGCATATCTCCTCATGGAATAATATTGTACCCAAATACCCGAATGCACAATATTAGAGTGAATAGTAACTCGTGAATAGTAACTTGTGAATAGTAACTCATGAATAGTAACTCATGAATAGTAACTCGTGAATAGTAACTCATGAATAGTAACTTATGAATAGTAACTCATGAATAATAACTCATGAATAGTAACTCATGAATAGTAACTCGTGAATAGTAACTCATGAATAGTAACTTATGAATAGTAACTCACGAATAATAACTCATGAATAGTAACTCATGAATAGTAACTTGTGAATAGTAACTCATGAATAGTACTCTGACACGAAAAGTGTCCCGAATACCCGATTGAACAATATATCATATTATGCAGATGATACTATAACAATAATTGAATCAATAATATGAGAGATATGATACAACAATTACTGTAGCAATAATTGAGTATAACTGAGTGACTTCTCACGTAAGAATCAATAATCAATCGTGTGTGCTCTCGTGCAACCACGCCAGACATCGTATTTTTTAACACCGTGTTTCAACAGATTAACGGTAAAACTTCCGCCGTTATTTTCATAAAGTATTTTTTAGTTTTTTCTATCCAAACAATAATTACATTGTGGGGTCCACTAATGATTGTCTTAGTCGATGCGAATATTTCCCGACAAAAAAATATTCCCCCACCAATCGAATATTATACAACCACTTGCTTACTTTGCAAAATTTGTAAATATTACCCACAACTATAACATTACATCAAATCAACACCATAATATAAAAAAATTATTTCGAGAAAATTAAATCTTTATTCATAAAATCTGGGGTCTCACACTAAATACTTGATCAATTCATTCTAAGTCCTTGTACACATGTTTCTATTATCTATCAAAGGACTTTACAGCTTTTCTTAATGCAAGCATACTTGCATATTCATTCAGATATATCATTATCAAATCATATATAATTAGGAATAACATTTAAATGCTTATTCCTGACAATCTCCCCCTATTTGATTATGACAAAAATAATAAGTGCATATGCATGTTATGAATGAATCTTATATACAGTGAGCAGTTGTATTTCTAAAACAGATAATCATGAATGTCATTTATAATGATATGGAATTTAATACACTGACATTTTACATCCTAGATCCAAAACATACCTAACTAGTTAGAGATGTACCTCTTTTGGCTCCATGTATATTTCCAGGATTCTGCTGATCGGCTAATAATCTGTTTGGCCTTCTTGCTCCTATTCCCCTTGGGATGATGACTTTCCTGCTTTATTTTGCTCCCCCTCAGCTTCGGCATACATAGGTTCATCATTCTTCGGCTCTCCCTCAGAAGATGACTCTTCCTCTTCTTCTGCTATCTTCTTCTTTAACTTTTTCTCTCCTTTTCTTCTGTTCTTCTTCGAATGCCTCTTGCTCTGCCTCTTTCTATGTCTCTTTTTCTCCCCCTTTTTATCATTAATCATCTGGGAGAGCTGCTCCATCAAGTAGGAGGAGTTAGCAACTTCAAACTTGAGTTCTTGTTGGCCTAGATCAAGTTGCACTGAGAAAGACTGCTTTATATCGTCAATCTTGTCAAAAAAGGCTTGGATTTTCTCTTTATTGGCCTTCTGTGCTTGTAGAGCTTCTGCCTTTTGATCATGTATGACCTTCAAATAGATGTTATCTCTTGCTTTGAGTTTGAAAGATACATCAGCCATAGTAGCTTGAAGTTTGTTCTGGAATGAACTATCTCCTGCTGCTGTCAGCATCTGCGACTCTTCAGTGAATAGAGATATTTTCTCACTCAGTTCATCAGAGTTTTTCATCAGCTCCTTCTCCATAGATACTTGATCATCTGGTTAAGCAGTCTCCTGTTGAGCATTAGATTAAACTCTACGATCTACATCTTTGGACAGATTTTCAAAGGTATTGAGAATCTGAAGAATCATTGAGTTCCAATCGTTGGTTGAGGGTGAAGGTATGTCTGTCAGTAGTGCTTGAGCAGATGGAGACTTCTGGTATTTAACTTGAACACCATCAGTAGTAGAGTGAACAGACTCTACGATCATCTCCTTTGTCATGTTCCTTCTACCTTGAGAGTCCACTCTACGATCATAGGGAATATAGTGATTTCCAGCATGGCGATAGACTTTGAAGTGGGACTGGTTTGTGATCATCTTTGTAGCAAATCTCTTTACCCTTGGGAAGTTTTGTGACACCAGCTCCATGCTTGGAAAGTGAGAGTAGCACCAGCTGAAGTAGCTTCTATCTCTTTCAGTATGGGCCTTTAGCCATGGCATCCATTGGAAGAATCATCTCATCAGCAAGTCATCAGGATTATAGAGAATGGTCGTGCAATCTAGCTCCATGTTATTCCAGTTTTTAGCTATATCAAAGGTAGTCATTCTCACCACTTTAAGCTGCTCATCTCCATAGTTCACCCATCTTTCTAGTGGAGCTTCTGGTGGTTCATTCGAGACTTCAACCACTATTCTCCTAGTGAATTTTGCTGGAGAGAGGACAAGATAAAGTTCTGGTTCCTCTGATTCCTGATTTTCAGAATTGTACTCATTCTTCATTTCTTCTCTTTTAGAGCCTGAACCATCTTGATCATTTCCAACAGTGAATCCTTCTTGCTGCATTTCATTTTCAGAACCTTCTTCAGTAAGATCTTCTTTTGATTCATCTTCTTCACCACTGGTTCCATCTTCAGCACTTTCATCCTTTGATACAGACTCATCATCACTTAGATCAATGATAGCATTGGAGTGATCGCTTCTCTTTTTGGAGGCAAATTTGGCTTGCAGTCTGTAGCTCTTTCTTCTTCTTGGAGGTTTAGTTTTGGGAGAGTCAGACTCTTCTTCTTCTTCAGACTCAGAAGCTTTTGGTTCATCAGATGAGCTTCCTTGGGGTTCAGCAAGGGCAGGGGAAGACCCTTCTTATTTGGACTTATCACCTTTTGAGCCATCATGGTGGCTTTCAGGATTGGAAGGGACATGTTCTTCTTCTCTTGAAATAACATTATCTGACCCATCATTCGGGCTTGTTGGGGCAGTTGCATTTGGGGATGTAGTTGGGTTATCTTGAATCTCTTCTTCATCATCAGAGTGAATGCTCTGAGGATTAGCCACAGGGCTTGAGCATTCATCTTCATCAGCAGATGCTGCATTTTCATTCATTAATCTAGCTTCACCTTCACTACTGGAATTGGTCTTGGCTTTCTTGTTGGATGGCCCTTGAAGTAATCTGTTACTTCTCTTCCTTGTTGTTTCAGCAGTTAGGGCTCTTTCTTCTTCAACCTTGTCTTTGATGGAGAGACTCCTTGGTGGGGCCTTTGTTTTCTTTACACCTCTGGATTTTTTCTTGACTGGTGTGGTTCTTCAAGCAGTGCTGTAATCATCGGACTTCGTAACTTTCTCGCCTCTTACGCCTTCTTCTCTTCTTTGAGAGGCCCTGCACTGCTTTGCTCCCAGTTGTCAACCTTCGGTTCTCCTTGGGGTTTTTCTTCCAATTCACAAATAGTTGTGGAGACATCACTTTGTGAACATTCAGAGGCTCTCCTTCATCATCTTTGATCTTATCTCCTAGCTTCTTCTTTATTATAATGCTCAGCAGTCTTCCATGAAACACTTTTGTCAGAGGTTTTTCTATAGACTTCTTTAGCTCAGCCTTTTCTACCCACTTGGAGATTTGGTCAAACAGGATAACTCCAAAGTTAATTTGTTTCTTCAGAACTATTGCTGACATTATCTTCAACTGTTGATCAAGCACAGTATCCTTGCATAATATGCACTTGCTGACTATCTCAGCAAGGAACTCGAACTCTTCTTGAAACTCTTTCTTCTTCATGTCCTTTAGACTAGGGTTTCTTTGGTACCTCATGATCTCCTTTGCTTGTTCTGTGATATCAAGGCTCTTCAGTCCTTGGTCAAGAAAGCCTAAGCATTGATTTAGGTCAGATGATTTCAGCTTTAGAGACTGACCTTTGACCTTGGTAGAAAGGGTTTCGGACTTTATGGAAGCATTTGAGTAGAACTCTTTAACTAGGTCAACATATACTCGAGTGCTAGCCTCAAGGCATTCTGAGAATACAACTTTATTCACAAGTTCGAGAATGTCTGTGAACTTCTATTCAGATTTCTTAAACGACTTGGTTCCGAGCTGAATGCCAATGATTACTCACCAGTTTTCCATTTGAGCAGTTCGAAGAATGAGGGTATTTGATTTAGAGAGGTTTATGAGAGATGGCTGATTGTGATTTGGGCACGATTCTGGAAGGTTAATTGATTTTGGCTTTTGAGAGGATTCCAGGGTTTTAAAATGGGAGGGAGAAAGGTTCAATGGTTTCTGATAACTGTTTGCAGATTTTGAATTAGTCTTAATGACAGTTCCCTCTAACTCTGCATGATCAGTGATGTGTCAACCAACCATTGGTTGCACGATGCCCCGTAATAAGCTATAACTCCCCATAACTTTTTAGTTAGATATTTCTTTCAAAAGAGTAGACGTTTTATTGACGTGGATTGACCGTTGACCTTTTTGGTTCGTAGAGTAGCATGGTAAGGCAGCCATGGACTCTACGTTTTCCTAGTTAACTCAACGATCAACTTTTGATAGATGTTGTAGTGGATGGTTTTGACATTTATCCTCATTTTGATGCAGCATAGCTTGATCACTGATATATCCAAACTTATCTCCTCATAATCTGAATGGTTGAGCAATTGTCCCGTTTTTCACGCTCCTTGTGAACTGTAGTATACTCTGGTAGGAGTACGATCGTCGAGTCTGCTTCTACGATCGTTGAGGTTGCACTCCGATCGTTGAAGTTACATTACGATCATTGAGTTCTCTCAAACTTTACTCTGCGATCGTTGACTGTCTTGGTCCTTGAGATGAATTTTATCAAGCAAATCTTTTGGATTAAGGTAGCTCAGGAAGGGCCAACCTCTTAGAGAGAGCTAAGGGTTAGGTTTGTCCCTAAGGCGCTTTCCAGATGAAATACTTTAGGAGTTATTTGCTCTGACATCTATTTTGACCTTTTCTGTTGGGGAAGTCCTCTACCAACTTTGGACAATTGCATTTGCTGTGATCATGGTTTCCTCCTACTCTACACTACGATCGGATGTTTGATCGCTGACACTCTACGATGTTGAGTTGGGTGGCTGATAGGTTATCAGTAGTACATTTTGAGACGTTCCTACTGACTATGGATCTTCATTTGGTTCATCAACCACAAAGTTTTGGGACTCTGTAGCTGGTATTTTTTTTAGTATATCTAAGTGTTGTCGTTTCTTAACATATCACTGCTCCCCTATGGTTGATGTTGTCTTCCGAGATAGATGTGATTCCCTTTACTTTAGACTTATTTGAAGGCCGCCTTGCATATCTCCTTCTGACTGGAATCACCATTATCACTTAAATCTCCCTGTATCGTAGGCATGGACATTTTCAAGACTGATCACTCTACGATCTTTTGTCAGTACTATGAACGTAGTCTTCTTTGACAGTCTTTTGCTTGCTAAGTTTTGCTTCCATGATGAGTTCCTCTAGACTGATGCTCGATGATCCTTTGTTGTGAGCTTCCTTGAGGATTCTTCTCTTATAGCATTCTTTGCTTGCTTTTGATCACATAAGACCCTTTTCACCTTTGGTTGAATGGCCTGCTTCCATATACAGATTAGCATCCATGTGAGCTCCATTCTGGTTAGCTCAGAAGGTCTTCAAGGACAGGCTTGGACATATAGGAATTTTAATCAGACTCAATTCTGAACAGTCCTTAGCCTTCTGCTGGTTTAGTCTTCTGCTTCAGCATTCCTTAGTGTGGTCAGACATACCAAGTACCTGCAGGTTAGATACATTTCTTTTTTTGGTACCCACAATTAAGTGGGTCCTGCTAGGTTAGTTTTCTAAACCCTTTATTCCTCATATTTGGATAATCATCACATTTATCACCATCAATCATATTCATACATGCAACTAGTTTTAGATAATACATTTTGAGATGTATGAAGGTGAGTGTGTATAAGATTTGTCATTTTAATAGCACACTATTTCTCTTTGATGGTTTCATCGTTGGCTGGGTTATGTTCACAATGTTTGAGTGTTCTAAGAGTGAAAATCAACTCTACGATTTATGTGTATCTTGTTGATTCATGGAGGTGATCAGTTTTTACAAATCATCAAAGTACACTTGTAAAAACGATCATACTCTGAGGGTTATCAAACACTTAGAACATAGGTTTGTACATACATACTAACACATCAGCAAAGATTACTCCCTATAAAGATTGATTTAACTTTTGATATGCTTATGACCTATTTTAGATTTCTTTCAAGATGTCATCTTCAACCTGAAGCATGGATGGAGAGAAAGTTTATAGTCAATTGAGTTTCTATCCTCATGGTACTTTCTCTCTTCACCTTTTTAGGTAGATTATAACTCCTTGCCAGAATATTGTTATAGTTCATAAGGAGGTGCGTTCATGATGTACACATTTATAATAGTGAGGAACCGTACCTTTTTACTGTCAGTTACTTAACAGTCATTTATCTTTAATATACCGAGTTTAGACATTGATGTGCATAGTTTCACATTTGTTCCTGACAGCTTGTTGCTCCAGTTGACCTTCAATCAATCAGTCATGATCTTGAAGATGTAAGCCAAGAGAATCTCAGTATTTTTTAAATCTTTGACATCTTTCAGTTTACAAAGTTTGCACCCAGCTGCTGGTTGGCCAGACATATGTTTGAGAAGATCTTCTTTCTTCTCTTGATAAGCGTTTCTTAGGATGAATGACCTTTTCATCTTTCAGGCTGGTGGATGCTTGACTCTTTTTCATTGATGTCTCTTGAGCTTTCTTGTCTGGTCTTCAGACTACAAGATTAACTGCAGGCAAGGATTGGTCTTGTTGATGTAACAATCGAGAGCATGGACCAATCTGAGCAGCTTCAGGTGTATATACACATTTAACCTATACACAATATTTCCAACGTATGAGCTCATCTGCATATAACAAGTTACTTACTACTAAACTAAGGTTAGAACAATGTGTGTGCCTGGGATCAGACTCAAAGTGGTTAGCTTTTGAATATAGCATGAGAACCTACTCTGATACCAATTGTTAGTTCACAGTAGGCACAATAGATCTAGAAGGGGGGGGGGGGGGTTGAATAGATCCTTTTTAATTTTAAATTCTTTTCAGGTTTATTTTGTATTGCTCATAATTTAGCATATGAAAAACATAAGAATCTTTTCAAGCACATCGGAATAAGTAAAAGATCCCCTTCATTGATATATTCATAATCATACACACATTGTTCGTAGAGTTAGTTTAATGGTAAACAGTTAAAACATACATAGCAATTATAGCAATTAATAGACATAATGTAAATGACATAATGTAAAAGACACAAGGGGTTTTAAGTGGTTTAGAGACTCAAGCTCCTAATCCACTCTTCTGCTTTCAACTAGCAGGATTTCCACTAAAGAAGGGCAGCACCCTGAATCACTAAGATTCCTTCAAGGCCAACAGCCTTGGGACTTCAGTTCACTAAGAACTCTTCAAGGCCAGCAGTCTTGGAAGTCCTTTAGTTCCCTAGGAACTCTTCAAGCCCAGCAGGCTTGGAACTTCATTTATTCCCTTCGGACAAGGACCCCTCAGGCCTTGGCTTCTTGTTGAATTGTTTATTTATTTTTTGGAGTTGGTGTTGAGCTGCTAAGATGTCTTTATGCTCTGTACATCTTCTGTACTTAGCAGCTTGGCATGATCACCCTTGAAGTGTATTTGAGTGTTGCATGATGCTCAGCTTCTTCAGTTACTCCCCCACTTCGGATGATCCCTTGATGACTGCCTTGAAGATCATTCCTCTTGATACATGATGGCTGCACATGATGGGTTTCTAAGATGACTATAAGCTCTTCTGCTAGGTACTTAGGAACTTTCTCATGCTTTCCACCATGATGACTTTTGTGATCTCCTTTCTTGATACTTGATGCCTTCTCATGATGGACTTGCTAAGATGACTGTGAGCACTTCTCTATGGTACTTAGACTCTTCCCATGATGGACACCAAGATGACACGACGCTCTTCTTTCTCTCAGCAGTTCAGAACACTCTTCATGTAGTAGAACTCTCAATTCTACATTGTAGAACTCTCGCTTCTACTTCTTTCTTTGTATGTCTCTGAGTGTTCTTGGTGGATCGTAGAGTGAGCCTTCAGACTCACTATCTTACGTGGTTTAGAATAGTCAACCGTTACTCCAAACTCGGCAAGTCCAGCAACCTTTGATGTTTGAAGTTCTTGTTGATTTATACTCCTTCCCAATCCTTTCATTGGAAAGTATCCGTTGAAAGCTCTTCGAAATGCTTCACAGATCTCGAGTTGCTTGGTGCAGACTGCAGATGTGACATGAAAACTTTTTCTGACTTTCTGATACCGCAGTCTACTGTTTCACCTACCCTATCAGATATATCACTTTAATGTCTTGGGCAGGTCGAAGACTTTATTTCCTCCTTCTTATTTCTCGATCAGAGGTTGTCCTTTTGCATCGATGCTCTAAATAAGCACTCGTCCTAATATTACCCTTCAGATTGAACCGTTGCCAATGCTTCAGTCTTCAACTATTTGAACTCTATGATTCTGATGCATGTCTTCAAGGACCTGATCGTAGTGTCATGTTGACTGGTAGAGACAACACTACGATCTTGAAGAGTGTTGATTGGATCTTCAATGTAGAACACCTCTTCCTTCTTTTGTGCAGTGCTTCAACACTTCGCATTTGCCTCAATGACTCTCGACATCTTGATGACTTGACTTCTTTGTTCTGGCCACTTCTGAATAGCAAGACACTTCAGATTTATGGCGTGTCCAACTCACTTTTTCTATGTGATCTCCCATTCACTTATCATCAATGGACTGACCCAATGCTTAATCACTTTAGCCTTATTCTTCAGAAGTTGTCCAGTATCTCTGTATACATTTCATCAGTTCTTTCTTAGTTTGGAAAACACTATGATCCTGGTTGCTTCCAAGATCTTCATTTTACATGCCTTGCTGACTCATCGACTTTAGCGACTTTCCTTAGTGGCCATCAAGTCTTCTTCTAATCTCCTTGTGGAAGACTTCATCTCGAATGGCTTCACAACTCAATCTTGATGCTGATTGGGTTGGTGCTTAGATCTTCTGTTAGCTTGCATGCCATTGGTTGAGTGCTCTCTGGTTTCCTTCAAGATGAGATGTATCTTTGCAATGCTAACCAGAGGCTTCATTCTATTGGATATTCTGGGAGTGCTCATTTGTTATGAATCGTATTTGCTCTACGATTCTGCCTTGGCATTGTGAGCACAACGATTGAGGTCGTAGTTTTGCACTCTACGATTCAGCTTCGGCTGTGCAGACACTACGACTCCTAGATCAGATCTTGACACTCTACGATTTCTGCCTTGTGCTTGTTGTCGTCATCTGATCTTTCTCGACTACGATCTCTGAATGTAATCAATAGACTCTACGACTCAGAGTGTAGTCTACGATCCTTGACTTGGCTTCGGCATCAGTAGACTTTATGACTCCGAGTGTAGTCTACGTTTCTGACTTAGCTTCGACAGATGTTCGGTCGGCTCGTAGGTAGGCTGTCTCTAACGATTCTGAACATGACTTCCTCAGCAGACTTCGGTCCTGAGGAAGTTCTACTCGACACACTACGATCCTTCATCTTTTCTCCTGGCAGTCTACGAACTCCGAGATCTACTATCTTGCAGACTACGATTCTGTCTCGACAGCTCTCGAGTTTTCCTTGACTCTCCTAGCAGACCCCGATTTCTGGTGCATTGCTCGACGATCAGACAAGCCTATCTATTACATTATAAGATCAACCTAAAATGCTTGATCTTTCTACGTTTATAGTCCTTGTAAATCATTTCATTTTAAGGACTTTACAAAGCTGTATTGCTTATGTAGGATCAACCTAATATACTTGATCAATTCATTCTAATTCCTTGTACACATGTTTCTATTATCTATCAAAGGACTTTATAGCTTTTCTTAATGCAAGCATACTTGCATATTCATTCATATATATCATAATCAAATCATATATAATTAGGAATAACATTCACATGCTTATTCCTGACATCTTTTACTTGGGTCAACTAGTCATTTAATTTATGTGGATTAATAAATAGCAATAAATAGTCGATAAATTAATTTGGTAAGAATTGTTTTTTTTAAAACTAATTGAATTTAATTTATATATGGGTAATATTAATCCTATTCTAATTAGGAGAATTAATAAGATAAATAATGAGTAAATAAATACTAAAACCTAATTATACATGCGATACAAATCAAAAAGAAAAGAAAAAGTGGATGGCGGCTGCGCTATGAAGACAGAACAAAGGAAGAAGAGGAGAAAAGTATTTTTGCACTGTAATTTGGAGAAGAGGAAATCAACCGATTCACTTTGTTGCTTATGAAGTAAAAGGTATTATAACTTTGTTATTATTAATGAATTGTTGTAACTTTTCTTTGATTGGCATACAGAATTGACTAAACAGATTCTAAGTTAAATATTCTGGTATGTATGAAGTGATGATTGCTTTTCCTTAAAAAAAACAAAAAAAAAACTAATGTGATTAGAAAAGATGATGTAATGAATAATGTTTATAGGCCTGCAACTCTTGCAGGCATGAATTTCGTTTTTATTTTTTTATTTTAGGGTTAAGTTCAGATGACCACCTGGGGTTTGAGCGGTTTCTCACTTAACCACCTGTAGTCAGTAAAGCTACATTTAAACTCCCGACTTTTTGAGTTGAAGTGAATAAATGCTTTCCGTCTTAACTCCGTTATTTGAGTTGGCTAAAGACTTAATTACCCTCTATATATAAATTTTGAAAATGACAAAATGAAATAGGGTTCAGGTAAAATAATCTTATTCATTCATATAAATCCTGCCATTCATTTCATCTTTAGATTAAACTTCATCTAGGATCAATATAACACCGAAATTAATGAGATGTTTATCTAGAAAAAAGAAGAAGAAGGAAAGTAGTAGTTTATTACTCTTATCAATTAAAATTGAAATTCCTTACTTTTATCATTTTTTCGGCAAAAGCTACTAGGACAATACTGGAGACAATTGCAGATACTGACACTGTAACTAAACCCATAACCAATACTAGAGCTTTAACGCCGATAAATTTGTACAATTAATTGGAGGTTGCGACAATTGCAGATCATGCCCAACTAAGTTAATAAAGGTAAAATCCTTGAATTCTGATGCAAAATAAATCATATTATAACCTACACTACAACTGAAACCAATTCATTTAACTATGGCCAAACCTAAATCAGTTACAATATAAATGGAGAAAAATAAAACTTTTTACATATGTATACAATCTATACTAGGAAACCAATAAAGCAACAAAAAGAATTAACATCTAAATACAATTCCTTATAAACCCAGAACATGTTTTTAGCATATAAATAATTAAAAACAAGAAATCACCCAAAAAGAAGAAACTTCATACCTAATGGATAGTGAAATGAAAACATTCATAAATATAAAATTGGGAAATGCCCCAATTCAAATGGTACAAATATAAGTAAAGGGTGTGTTCCTGTGTGTTTGAAAAAAGAAGGAAAATTACGATTTCTTAGCTTGTTCAAGGAGCAGGCATGATCTGAAATGGAAGAGGTCGATATACTGCTCAGATACACCTGCATTCCATTACATTGTCATTGGTTTCATTCATTTTATAGCCGCTCTTACTCCTCCCTTCTTCACCCTCCATTTTCTCTCTCCAAATTTTTCTTTCAGGCAAAGGCTTAATGATTTCAAATGGTAAAGGAGTCCTCTTCCCTTCTAATGTGCTCAAAAACCCTTTGTACAAACTTAATTTGGGCATGATCCGCAATTGCATCATCTTTCCTTTCGCTTTTTTTCAAAAAAAAAATCACAACCCAATTTTCGCAACCTCCAATTAATTGTAAAAATCTAAACTTCCGCCCAAATTCCAATGTAAATCTCTGTAAATCGCAGATATATTTGTTATACCGTAGAGAAATATATAGAGATAGAAAGAGACATCATCGTCAAGGCTTCTCCGATCATTTTCCTATGAATCCCACCACCGCCTCCGCACAACATCGCCATTGGTTTGTCAGCTCACGATCATGGTTTATATATATATATATATATATATATATATATATATATATATATATATATATATATATTCACCACGATCGCCGCTTTCTCTAGCCCTAGATATAAAACTGAAATGAAATTATGAGAGTGAGAGCTCGAGAATCAGAGTGGGTTTGAAAGGAGAAGAGTATTTTAAAAGTCAAGAGGAGGAAGAAGAAGGGTATTTTAGACATTTTCTAGTTTTTTTTTACTGTTACACCCTCTTTTCACGCGTTTTTGGCGTCTGACATGCACGCACGGTTAATTTGGATGGAAAATATAACGTTTTCACTTCAACTCAAAAAGTCGGGAGTTTAAATGTAGCTTTACTGACTACAGGTGGTTAAGTGGGAAATCGCTCAAACCCCAGGTGGTCATCTAAACTTAACCCTTTATTATAAATATATATATATATATAGTGTGTTAATAAATTTTTGGTCATAAAACTTATAACGGAATTAGTAAATCAATTGAAGTTATGTATATTAATTTAAATTAATTAATTTTATTGACATAGTTATAAAAGTTTTAATAATAAATTTAATAGTATTATGTTATTAATAATTGGATTATAATAAAATCTTATTAAATTATTTAGATTGAACGGAGAGAGTCCAAACGAGTATATTTGGAATATAAATTTGGGTATTGCATTATCGATTCCAGGTACGGATTCCGTACTCTTTCAGCGAGACTCTTTTGTTTTTGATTTGTTCATTTCGTTATTCATTTCGAAATTTAGTATTGCTTCTCATAATTATTCCTTATTAAATTCATTATGATAGTTCGTGTTGGCGTTCATAGTTGGAACTCATTTTTGTACTCTTTAGACTAGTACAACATGTCTAATTTTATTTTGATATTTGTAGTAATGTGCATGTTAGTATATATTTGGAGACTTAGAGTTGATGATTCATTTCAGTTTAACATGAACATATTAAAACCCTTTGTGTTAATATTATGTCGCATGTGTTGTGACATGATGTTTTTGTTAGAATACCGTAGGGTATACCTGAGCTATAACCACATGTGGGGGTACCACAGGCATGTCCTCTTGGAACCGAGGCATGACACCTCCGGTGTAAGTGTGATTAGTCCACAAGATCTCGCTTTTGCTCGGTTGGGGAGTTGGCCATTTGATCTTTTGTTGTGGGAGGCGTATGGGTCGATCCTAGTTTTCTGTTCTGTTCTGTTCTGCGGATTGGTGATGTTTGTGCCAAACACACCTTCTGATTTTACATGCATTGGATGCGCGGTCCAATGTGTCTGATATGCCTGTGTGGCATTATTTGACTTGCCTGTGTGGCAAGGTATATTCTGTTTTGTTCTGAGCACGGTATGAAATAAAACCCAGCCATTTGATTCAGACTATTATTTCATTGTGTTAGTCTTGTTCGTTTAGTTTCAGTTCGTTTCGTCTCTTTTCATTTAATTGAGTTAGTTAATTTGGTTCATTATTTGTATTCTACATCCGTACTGGGCATTTGGCTCATGCTGTGTTTTTCTTCCGGCAGGTTATCAGGGGAATCAAGGGCAAGTGTGACGAGAGTTCCTTTCTATCTAATAGTTTTGATATATTTTGTTAGGATACATTGATTTATTTAGAGTTGTAATAGTTATTTCATATTGTGGTTTGAGCCAATGTGGCATTTATTATGGTTTGTTCTAAGACATTTAATTAGTATGAGATTATTCTTTTGTGGATTAGAGTTTTGTTATATATTCATCATTTTGTTATGTTTTGAGTAACCTCTCTTTCTATTTCGGAAAGGGGGTGTTATAGAGTATGGTATCAGAGCTTAGGTTCTTTCTTGTAGAAAACCTATTTAGGTTTGACCTGTGAGTTATGGGTAGACTTCTGGGTTAGGTTTCTGTTCCGTTTGATTTTTGTTCAGCAATCATATCCGCTATATTCGAATTTGTCTCTAATCTGTTTGTTTATACTCGTGATCTCTTTCTTAGATGGCTCGTATATCTGCTAAAGTTGCTGGGAGGCGAGGCAACAATAGGGGAAGATGTGAGGGTCAGCCCAATGAGCAACCTAATGATCAGATAAATTCTCAATTGGTTACCTTGGTGAATCAGGCGGTGAATCAGGCTTTACCTCAGTTGGTGTCTCAGGTTGTACAGGCAATGCAGCAGCCGCCACCAGAAATTCCTAAGTAGGAGAGCACGGCAAATAATGGTCCACACGCAAATGAAGAGGAAGGGAATATAGATGGTCATGATCAGCAGGTGGTTCCAATGTATGTATGGTTGGAGAGGTTTCAAAAGCAGAAACCACAATCATTCAGTTTAGCTCCGACTCCAATTGATGCAGAGAATTGGATTGCTCACCTAGAGAATATCTTTGATGTATTGGGGTGCTCAGATAATCAGAAAGTGTTGCTTTCAGCTTACAAGCTAGAAGGGGATGCACAGAGGTGGTGGAAAGTGATGAAAGTAACAAAGTGTGATGGTTATGTTGAGGCACTTAGCTGGGCTGAGTTTTGTGAGGTCTTTTATCAGTAGTACTTCCCAGCTGCGGATAAAGCCTATGCTAGAGAGTATCTGTCGATTCGGCTGAAAGATGATGAGTCCATCACTGATTTCATGATGAGGTTCACCAGGTTGGCAGGCTTTGCGGGAACCTCTATAGACACTCGAAATTTTCTATACTACTGTTACTAACATTGCAGGAGGACAGATTCGTCTTTTAAGAGGGAACCCTAAAAGACAATCCATATCCATACCGGATACTATCGGAAGTTCAGCATCAACCCCGGAACACACTCTGGGAGTAACAATTCCAACCTCAGAGATAACCCCAAGGCGTGCAGACCCAATACCGGAACACACACCGGAGAAGACCGATTAATCTCGGAGATAACCCCGAGGTATCTAGTCTCAGTCCCAACCATGGGAATAGCCACCAACCTTGGTGATAACCCCAAGGAATACAGTTCCGGCAATAACCCCAGAAATGCTTGTTTCAAATGCGACCAGGTTCAATCTCGGTGCTCACAACGAGATACACTGTACCAACCCGGAGATAACATCGAGAGGACAGGCACACCTCAAAGATGACAATGAGGACCTTCAACAAATGCAGCAGTCCAATCTCAGCGAAGCTCTAAGCAACGTCTGCTTTATCATCCCAAACCGGCGATAACACCGGTGAGGGCAACATCGTCATCTAGCAAACACGATGCCATGCCACGTCATCTCAACATCTCTACACAACAATGTCCCACAAGACTAACCAATCCCGAGTGACTATTGTGCGGGGTAACGAATGGAAGTTGAAGCTTGAAGACTGGAAGGCATCGTTCCATCTTCAATGACTTCGTACAAACTCTAATCCTATGCCATTGTACGACTCTCGACAACGGCGGTCCGAAATAGGTCCTGTATACCTCAATCGAATGCCCGGATTGCACTTCCGAAAGTTCGAGTGACATTACAATGCACGAGTGCACGATTACGAGATAACCGGGCGAGAAACCGGGCCCCACCAAAGTTGCCTCTGGTACACTGCTCACTCAACCGCATGTACACTCTAGCAGCTCCATCCTCTATAAATAGAGGGCTTAGGGTGGCCATTTTGTAAGAGAAAACGGCGAGAAAGCCCTCGCCTAATTTGCTGCTCAAGACTCACCCCATCTGATGTACTTTCTCATTTTAAACACTGTGAGCTCACATATAGCCTCTTTTGTACCCTTCAAAAGCTAGTGTTTATCCACTTTAAGAATATAGAAGTCTTCTTTGGCGCCAAATCGTGTAAGCCTTCTCACACACTTTAAAGCCTTTCTCTTCATCTCTCGCACACACACCCTTCTTCACGTTGAGAGTCGTGTTGCTTGCTTTTTCAGGACTTCTATTCGTGGTTTCATTTCATTTATATATATATATATATATATATATATATATATATATATATATGGGCTAACATTATCGAAGTTATGCCTCGATTGAGCTGAACTTGATGCGAGAGCGTTTATTTGCTTTTTTATATATATATATATATATATATATATATAGCGTGTGTCGAACTTTGTTCGATGAGCCTAGACTTTTAGTCTCGGCGTTTCATCGCTTTTTATATATATATATATATATATATATATACATTTATATATATTAGCGTGTGTTGGATTACATTCGATGAGCCCTGATTTTACACATCAGTGCGTTTATTCGCTTATATATATATATACTTCTATATATATGAATCTGTTGTCGAACTCGTTCGATGAGCCCTAATTTTACATCCTATATATGCTTTTATAATATATATATATATATATATATATATATATATATATATATATTGTCCCACCTGGAGTTTACTTCGTGGTGGTTGATCGCTTTTACAGCTTTATTTACGTTTCGTCCTGGCTGGAGTTTACTTCGTGGTAGTTGATCGCTTTGTACAACTTTATTTACATTTTGTCCCGCCTGGAGTTTTCTCCGTGACGGTTGATAGCTTTTACAGCTTTATTTACATTTTGGATCCCCCATGGAGGTGCTTCGTGGTTGGTGATCATGTTCATATATATATATATATATATATATATATATATATATATTTACAGCTTTTATATATATACATGCTTACTGCTTTCATACAAATTGCGGTATCTTGTGCACCTAGGAATCATGTAATCACATATTCAGCCTATTGGATCTAGATTCGGTTCCCGTGATGGACATTTTCAGCTGTAAGCAGCTTGTAAATTATAATGCGGTGTCTGAATTTCTTCAGATGGTTTCCATACCCATGAGGAAGTCGACATTATTTTGTACATTATTTTTGTACGGATGCCTCGCATCTGTAAAATAAAATCAATCAAGCCGAACACTTAATAAAATTGGAGTGTAAAAGGTCTCAATTACTATTGAGCATCAGGGTTTGAAAAACCTCTTTTATGAAACATCACTGCCATATCTTGCTTAAAATTGAATTTTTACATAAATTCAAACCCCTCAGGTATATAGGTGCTAACGAGGCCTCGTGACTACTTCCAAATAATAGCACATTGACCCACACACACACACACATTCAGGATAATAGTTTCTTGAAAAGAGGCGGTCACCGTGGTAACACGGATGTCGGGGGTGCCTAACACCTTCCCTCCGCATAACCAAGTCCCCGGACCCTAAAGAATCTCGGTTTCACCAACCTGTTTAGCAGTGTCACATCATTGGGTCAATGTGCAAACCTTTTCTCGGTTGTGTTAGTACAACCATTTAAAAAACCAACTGCCGACTCTTAACAGTCCATCGTCGACATTATACATGTCGGACCTTTTTCATTTGTTTTTTTAAACAAATCTCACCTAAAATGAGAACACCAAAGAACAAGTAATGGAAAGGGACATCTAAAAATCCCGACGTCCACAACCTCAGCAGGGACGGCGGCAGAACAGGCAGAGAAGTTCAAGTGGTGGATTCATTATAGGTATCGCTAACATCTTATAAACAACAAGTTTTCAGATGTGTCGGCAGTGGCAAATACGGCCAAGAATATTGAGATGGAGCGACAGGACTTTCGATCTTCTAAATTGGAAAGGAGTCAAAAGAGGGACAGAGATGACTAGTAGGGTCAAACTTTAGTTCAGCATGGGAAAAGTCAGGGTGGTTAGTGGAATAGGAACCGTTGTGGTCAACAGGGGCAGTGGCGTGGCCAGAATCAAAATAGGGGTTATCAGCAGATACCTCAAAGAAGCGCGATAATCGTCACCGCAGACTACCTTGGAATGGTCGAGAATCGTCGTGAGGGGCGAAATGTCGATGAGGGCAAAATCAGGGTCGTTATCCGGGACCAGCTGGTGGGGGTAACCCAAATCTTATTCCGATAGCTCCTTGTGCTAATTTTGGGGCTAATCATCTGGGGAGGGAGTGCCACAGACTCACCGGTGCATGCTTCTTGTGTGGACATATGGGTCATATAGCTAGAGATGATACCGGGCCACGTGGAAATGGTGGAGGTGGTGATAATGGTGGCAATGGAGGTCAACGTCAAGGTGGTCGAGTGTTTGCCTTGACGATAATCAGCAAAGCAAAAGTACCCTAATCGTTTTTCGCACTCTTTTAGTTGGCAATCGTGAGGCATCTATTTTATTTGATACGGGTTCTACTCATTCCGTTGTTGCTCAGTCTTTTGTTCGGCACCTAGGTGTGCCATCTCAGTCTTTAGATTTTGTTATGCCTATTGCTACCCTGATGGGGACTTCTGTTGTTATTTCTGATTTATATTGAGGGTGTCTGATCAGTTTTGGGGATAAGATTCGTAGAGCTAATCTTCTTCCGATGAGTATGCACGATTTTGATTTCATTCTTGGGATGGACTGGTTGGATAAGCACCAGGCCACTATCGATTGTCAGGCAAATAATGTTATATTTGGAGATATGAAGTCTCCAGAATTCGTGTTTCAGGGTTCACAACCGAGTAGGGTGGTGAAGTTGATTTCGACTTTGAAAGCTGAGAAGTTAGTGGCAAAGGGTTGTGAGGGGTATTTGGAATTTGTGAAGGATACCTCTAAGGGTGAGTCTCGTATTGAGGATGTTCCAATTGTTCGTGACTTTTCTGATGTATTTCTTGAGGAGTTGTCAGGGTTGCCACCGAAACGAGAAGTGGAGTTTGCTATTGAGCTTATTCCTGGTGCAGAGCCTATCTCTAAGGCGCCGTATCGGATGGCACCATTGGGGTTGCAGGAGTTGAAAGAGCAGTTGCAGGAACTGTTAGATCGTGGTGTGATTCGGTCGAGTGTTTCGTTGTGGGGTGCTCCGGTCTTGTTTGTGAAGAAAAAGGACGGGTCTATGAGGCTGTGTATCGACTATAGGGAGTTGAATAAGATTACCATCAAGAATCGGTATCCATTACCGAGGATTGATGACTTGTTTGAACAACTTTAGGGGGAAAAATATTTTTCGAAGATAGACTTGAGGTCAGGTTATCATAAGTTGAGGGTGAGGGATGAGGATATCCCTAAGATGGCCTTTCGTACTCGATATGGGCATTACGAGTTTCTGGTGATGTCATTCGGGTTGACTAACGCTCCGGCGGTGTTTATGGATTTGATGAACCGGGTGTTCAGGGAGTACTTGGACCAATTTGTCATTGTCTTTATTGATGACATTTTGGTTTACTCCAAGTCTAAGGAAGAGCATGAGGAGCATCTTCTCACAGTGTTGGGGATTTTGCAGAAAGAGAAATTGTATGCTGAATTCTTTAAATGCGAGTTTTGGTTGGAGCAGGTTGCATTTTTGGGCCACGTTATTTCTGCTGAAGGCATTAAGGTGGATCCTACGAAGGTTGAGGCTATCACTAAATGGTCGAGACCTACTACGGTGATAGAGATTAGGAGTTTCTTGGGTTTGGCAGGGTATTATAGGCGGTTTGTGGAAGGGTTTTCCTTGCTTGCCTTACCATTGACTCAGTTGATGAGAAAGGACGTGAAGTTTGTGTGGAATGAAGAGCGTGATAAGAGTTTTGAGGAGTTGAAGAAATGACTTGTGACAACTCCTATACTTGCATTGCCATCGGGGACAGGAGGTTACCAGATTTATAGTGATGCTTCTAAGAAGGGCTTGGGGTGTGTTTTGATGCAACACGGTAAGATGATTGCTTATGCTTCTAGGCAGCTTAAACCTTACGAGGTGAACTACCCCACTTATGATTTGGAGTTGGCAGCGGTGATCTTTGCCTTAAAGATTTGGAGGCACTATTTGTATGGAGAGACTTGTGATATCTTCACCGATCATAAAAGTCTTAAATACATTTTCACTTAGAAGGAACTCAATATGAGACAGAGGCTTTGGTTGGAGATCCTAAAAGATTATGATGTGAGGATTCAATATAACCCGGGGAAGGCAAATGCGGTGGCAAATGCTCTTAGCCGAAAGAGTTCAGGGAGTGTAGCAACCCTTATTACACAACCTCAGCTTATTTCGGATATGGAGTGGCTAGAGTTGGAGTTATATGTGCAAGGTTCAGATGGGCATTTGGAGGGTATGAGAGTCGAGCCCTCTCTTATCTCGCGGGTCATAGAAGCTCAAAAAGAAGATGGGGAATTGTGAGTATGACGCAGAATCTAGAGGAGGGCAAGCAGCCTGAGTTTCGTATTGATGACCATGGTGTGATTTGGTTGGGTGAGCGGTTATGTGTACCATCGGATCCAATCATTCGGGAGGTGGTGTTGGTACGAGGCTCATAGGTAAGACCCCAACTTTTGAATAAAGATTAAACGTATTTTCTAAATATAGGAATATTTTGAATATTATGGTGTGGATTTGATATAATGTTATAGTCAGGGTAATATTTACAAATTTTCTCGAAATATAAATATTAGTATTTGAAGTAATGTTATATAATATTTATAATATTCAATTGGTCTGGGAATATTCGCTTTAACAGGAATATTCGATAACCAACACAATCATTGGTGGACCCCACAACTTAATTATTCATTTGATCGAGAAAACGACATAAAAATATTTTTTATGAAAATAACTATGAAGTTTTATCGTTAATCGTTGAACTACCCGGTAGTAAAAGTACAAAGAATACGCTGTGGTTGCATAGTAGCACACCAGATTGATTATTGATGCTTACGTGAGAAGTCACTCAATTATACTCAATTATTGCTACAAAGAATTGTCGATCATATCTCTCATATTATTGATTCGATTATTGTCACAAGATCATCCGTGATAATATGTTATTTTATTAAATCAATAATTGAGATGACAAAGTTATTCATATTATTAAATTGCAATATTTACAATGTCTAGAAGTTCACAAGGAGAGGTTTGGTCACCTAATCACGCGCCTAATAGGAGAAATCCTTATCGAAAGCCCCTCTTCCGGGAACGACCGGTTGATAAATATTGTGAGTTATAATATTAATGATGAATGTTATTAAAATTGAAGTTGTGTTCTGAGTTGAATTTGGAGACGCGGACGTGATATTTGAGTCCGAACGATGAAATTAGTAAAAATAGTCTATAAGCACAAATTTTTCCGGAATTACTATTTGGTCAAAAAGTCAACAGTTGATTTTTTTGGGAAAAGTCAAACTTTGAAATTTCAAAATTTATATTTTGATAAAAATAGTTTCATTATGTTGGAATTATTTGTGTTAGTGAAAATCCACAATTATTTCGATAATAATTGATGTCTGGAGGTTATATTGATAATCCAGTATTTAACCTGGATAAATGAGCAATTGATTGCTATTATTTCACATGATTATAACTATTTGTTCACATGTGTATACTATTGTTTCACATTCTTGTTACTATTAGGGGAGTTGGTGCAAGATTGATAATACTTGCATGACTAAGTTAAAAATGGAGGTATGATGGAGGTACTATACTGTAATTCGTATTTTCACATGTCTAGAACTATTGATTCACATAATTTACTATTGAATCACATTATTTACTATTAGGGGAGGTGGTGCAAGTTTGATAATACTTCCATGACGAAATTAAAAATAAAGGAAAAGTTGGAGGTATCAGATCGAAATTTTTCGAGCCCCAAAACGTGCAATTATCGAAACTATATTTTTCTATAAATAAAAGCTCATTCTTCCTTCATTTCTCACCAATTCACAAAAGCTTTTAGAGCGATTATTATATAGAGAAATTATAGAAAGAAGAAGAGAAGTCTACTACCTCACTATTCCAAAGATCCAGCTTTTTCTAAAGGTAGGAGTATTATTTATTTTCTTATCTATGAAGAGAACTTCGTTATTCCATTCTTTATTATTCGTTGAATAACTCAGATACGCTGGCTACCCTATACTTGGTGAAATTCTTCTTCGTTGTTCCATTCTTTTTATCATTCGTTGAACATCCTGTCTCAGGCGTTCTACACGGACCGGTTCCGCCTTTTTATTATTCTCGTTGAATATCTTCTCATGCATTTTACGCCGGACCGATTCCGCCTTTTTATTATTCTCGTTGAATATCCTCGTCTCGTATGTTTCTACGCCAAACCGATTTCGCTCTTTTATTATTTCGTTGAATATCTCGTCATGTGTTTTACGCCTGACCGATTCCGCTCTTTATTATTCTCGTTGAATATCATGTTTGTGCATTTTACGCCGGACCGATTCCGTTATTTATTATTCTCATGGAATAACTCTTCTTCAGGTGGTCTATCGCATGCCCGGTGATTTCTTTTGTTATTCCATTCCTTATTATACTCAAGTTAAGTTAAAGTTTTGACTTCTATACTCCATGAAATTAGTGGAATATCCTCGATATTTGCGCTTCATCCAAAGATCTTTTCATGGAAATATTCTTCCGAGCATTCTTGAATTTTACTCTACAAAGCAAAGATCATGTCGACAATTTGGACGTTATTAGTTCCTCGGATAAAATAATTTTGAACTTGTTTTATTGAATTCTTATATCATTGTCATCATCCTCATGTTTATATTTTGTTGAAAGTCATCTGTGGCCTATAGTGCATAGATGGACTTGGTATGATTATGACTGTGGATTATTCGTGTAATCATGACCGTAATGTTACAAATGATGTGGTAAAAGTCCTCATTGGCCCGTAGTGTATCGATGGACAATTGTTGGCATGATCATGACCATTATTGAATACACAAATATTCTTGGCCCGTAGTGCATGGATAATTGTGGTCGTGATACTAAAGAATATCCTCGCCGTAAAGTGGGGTGATTCGATGATGTGGATTATTTATTGTCGAGTCCCAAATGATAAAAGTGATGAAAACCTTTAAATCATAAAAGATAGTAGATTTTATTCTCTACTGACTCTTTTTTAATGGATTGCTTGTTCCACCGCAGCTTAAACTTGATGGTTGTTATATTATATCGCTTAACATCATTCAAGGCTAACGATAATATATTCTCGCATTATCTTAGTCATAATATTTCCATCGGGCTAGTTGAGCTCACCTTTTACTTTTATTGTTCTCTTCGTGAAATGAGAACGAAAGCAGGACTAGTCTGGGAACGGAGTGACGGACCGTATGATAGCATTAGTAGTCCTCACTATTCAAAGGAAATAGTGGAAAATAAATGTAATAATATTGAATTTGAGTTTGAATATTGTCTAGACGATAATATTTGTATTAAAACTCACAGCTTTATGTTTTGTCGTCGATTTTATACATACAATTGTATAATTAAGTTGTATTTCAGATTTGTACTCATGTATTTGACGACTTCGTAATAGGTGATGTATACCTATTTTGGGGGGCGCCACAGCTTGGTATCAAAGCTTAGGATATGATCCTCGCTAAGATGTGAGACTAGAACTAGGAGGGAGAGACGGGAAATTCTTCGCTACTATGACCTACCTAAGTTTATTTGGTATTTAATTGGTCGGTCGAGTGTAGGGATAATATATTTTCATGTCAATTAACCCCTTTTTTTGTGGAAGATTTGAAAATGGCATCCGAGAATGTTGAGAACATCAATGGAGCATGTGAGACCGCTGAGTCTCCACAGATCAATAACTGTGATAATGTGCATCGTGAAGGCGCGATAATCCTCATGCAAACAACAACACCGACCAAATGATGAACGATGGAATGTTCCGAGGCTTCATGCAATTCATGCAACATCAAAGCAGAGAGCGCTCCTCGCCCAAAAATGTGTGGAAACATCGAAAAACTCTTGACGGTCACCGCTAAAACAGCTTCAAGGAGTTGGGACCACCGGAGTTTATTGGAGAGCCAAAACCACTTAAGGCGGAAGCATGGATAAAGCAGATAACCAAGATATTTGATGTCTTGGGATGCTCCGAGGAACAAAAGGTTCCCTTCGCCACCTTTATGTTGCGTGAAGAGGCAGACATCGGTGGGAATCAGAAACGCACTCCAAACCGACGCACTCAAGATGTCTTGGGAGAAGTTCCAAGAGCTGTTCAACGACAAGTATTTTTCCGAAAGTATTCATCACATGAAGGAGGTGAAGTTTATCAAGTTGGAACAAAACAATATGACCGTGTCGCAATACGAGGCTAAAATTTATGAGTTATCCCGGTTTGCATCCCATTTGGTCGATAATGAGGAGCGAATGACCTTAATGTTTTTAAGAGGTTTGAAACCCGAGATACGCCAATATCTTATTTCTCATAAACCGTGGTTTGTATTCGAGATGTTGTAAATAGGGCTCATTTATTTGAGCGCGATAACGAGTCAACGCAACCAAGAGAAAGCAACCGGCAGAATGAAAATACCAAAGTGGTAATACCATCAAGCTAAGGACAACAAACGTGGAGGGAATCAACATGCCGTAAATGGTAACCACTTTGGTGGTAATCATAGCCAAGACAATAAAATGGACATTTCAAGAAAAGGAGATTCAACAATGATGGAAAGACGCCAAGACCAAAGACCGTTGTTAAGGAAGGAGAACGACCACCCATCATATGCTTCAAATGCGAGGGGAGGGACACATCACCAAACACGCGCGATGCCATCCAAAGCATGTTATAATTGTGGAAGAGAAGGTCACTTAGCTCGATTTTGTCGCTCATCAAGACAAATTCAAATTAGGATGGAGGCACCAAAGGTCGTCCCGTAAAAAAGTCAAAGCCAGAAGTGCAAGGGAGAGCGTTTGTTGTGACCTCCGTAAAGCAAGGAACCCGAACGAGGTTATCACTTGTAAGCTTATCATAAACTCTAGTGAAGTCTATACCTTATTTGATACCGGTTCTACCCATTCTTTTATTTCTCCTACTACTTGCGCCAACGTTTAAATTTGACCGAGAAATTAGACTTTGACTTTCTCGTTGAAACTCCATTAGAGAAACCTTCATTACATCCATTGTTTATAAGTCTTGTTTGATTCAAATTCCAGAATCAGACGTTACCGTCGATCTTATCTCCTTAAAAATACTTGATTTGACGTGATTCTAGGGATTGATTGGTTAACTACTCATCATGCTAAAATTGATTGTTTTCGTAAGGTTGTTAGCTTTCATATTCCTAATAAACCTATTATGCTAATTCAAGCGACCAAACCATTAAAATCAATCACTATCATCTCAAGCCATAAAGCTATTCATTTATTGAAAAACGGATGTCAAGCTTTCTTAGCTCATGTCACGGATTTAAACAAAAATACGCCGATTTGAAGGATATTTTATTGTTAATAAATTTCCGACGATTCCCCTCAAGAACTTCCCCGCCTACCCCCAGAGCGTGAAGTTGAATTTTGTATCGACCTTTAACCCCAGACAAAACCCATTTCCAAAGCCCCATATCGAATGGCTCCTATTGAACTTCAGAGTTAAAGACCCAATTGCAGGAATTGTTAGACATTGGTTTCATTTCGCCCTAAGACGCCTCCTCGGGGTGCTCTCGCTCTATTCGTGAAGAAGAAAGATGGGAGTATGCGACTTTGTATTGATTATCTGGAGTGAATCATGTCACCATCAAAAAATAGGTACCCATTGCCACGTATTGATGACCTGCTTGATGATCATTATAAGGAGCACAATTTTTTCAAAGATCGATCTTCGCTCGATATCATCACCAAGGTTAAAACCGAGGATATTCCAAAGATCGCTTCGTAACCCCAGACGGCATTATGAATTCTTAGTCATGTCTTTTGATCGACTAATGCTCCCCGCCGCTTTCATGGATATGATGAACCGAGTATTCAAGGAATATTTGGATCACTTTGTGGTCGCCTTTATTGATGACATCCTTATTTATTCCAAAAGCCATGAAGATCATGAGCAACACTTGAGGTCGATACTCCAAAAGCTTCGTGAATATAAGCTTTATGCCAAGTTAAAGAAATGCGAGTTCGCTCGAGGAAGTAGCATTCCTTGGGCACGTAGTATCAAGTCATGGAATATCCGCTGACCCAAGAAAGATTGAAGCTATTCAAAGTCGGGAGCAACCCAAATCAATGATCAAGCACGTAGCTTTTTAGTTTAGCCGGTTATTATCTGAGATTCGTGGAAGGATTTTTCTAATCGCTACTCCATTAACTCACCGACTCGAAAAAGATACAAAGTTCTATTGGAGCGAGGAAATGAGAAGAGTTTTCAAGAACTCAAAAGGAGACTCATTTCAAAGACTGCTCGACAATACCATCCGGTTCTTGAGGGATTTGTCATCTACAAGTGATGCTTCTGCAAAGGGTTAGGGATGTGTTCTCATGCAACATGGGAAAGTCATAGTTTATGCCTCAAGACAACTCAAAGAATATGAGAGGAATTATCCTACTCATGATCTAGAGTCAAGCAAATGTTGTCTTCGCACTTAAAATTTGGAGGCATTACTTCAGATGGAGAGAAAGTGGAGATCTTTACTGATCATAAAAGCCTCAAATATTTCTTCACTCAAAAGGAACTCAACATGCGACAACGACGCTGGCTTGAATGCATTGAAAGATTATGATCATACCATCCAATACCATCCTCGAAAAGTGAACGTGGTAGCCGACGATCGAAAGTAAGATCATACGCGGCACGAAAGTAATATTCACAACACAAAAGCCCATTTTGTGTGACTTGCAAAGGATGGAGATAGAGTTAAAGACTCTGTGGACCCATGTGATGATGGCGTAATATACGAGTAGAACCGATTTTAATTGATAAAGTTAAAGTCGCTCACGTTATGATCCGGAGTCGATGCGTATGAGGAAGAAAGTGCAAGAAGGTGCTATGCCGAAGCAAGAATCGATGAAGAAGGAATACTCGAGTCAACTCCTGATTTTTTGTTCCTAACGACCTCGATTTAAAGTATAAAATCATGATGGAGGCGCACAACACACCATTTGTAATCCATCTGGGAGTACCAAAATGTATCGTGATCTTCGCCATACATTTTGGTGGAGCAATATGAAGAGAGAGATAGCGCTATTTATCTCAAGGTGTCTAATTTGTCAACGAGTTAAAGCGAGCATCAATACCAAAAGGTCCATTGCAACCACTTGAAATTCCGTAATGGAAGTGGGAGCACATTACCATGGATTTGTTACGGCCTTCCCAAAGTTTCTCAAGGCATAGATGCGATTTGGGTCATTGTTGATAGATCGACCAAGTCCGCTTTCATTTTTACCGACACGAGAAACTTATACACTTGAACGCCTTGCTCAGATGTACATAAACGAGGTTGTAAGATTGCATGGTATGCCAAGATCCATAGTTTTCGATCGAGACCCAAGATTCACTTCAAGATTTTGGGTTAGTTTGCAAAAAGCTATGGGCACGGATTTACGATTTAGTTTCAAAGATATCATCCTCGCATTTGGACGGGCAAATGGAGAGGACGATTCAAACTCTTGAAGATCTATTAAGACTCGTGTCCTCGACTTCAAGGGAAGTTGGGACAAGTTCTTACCATGGTGGAGTTTTCCTACAACAACAGCTTATCAAGCAAGTATCGCATGGCTCCATTCGAGGCGCCGATGGAAGAAAGTGTCGTTCTCCAAAGATGCCGGGATGAGGTGGGTGAAGCAACGTTGTTGGGACCAGAGTTGGTACGTATGACTACGAAAAAGATTCAAATGATCCGACAACGATAAAAAACCTCACAAGATCGATAAAAGAGTTATGCCGATCTTCATCGAAAGGACGAGAATTCGATATCGAGATCATGTGTTGTTACGTGTTGCTCCATGGAAAGGAGTTACAAGATTTGGAAAGAGAGGAAAGCTCAATCCTCGATTCATGGCCCATTTTTAATCCTCGATCGAGTAGGAATCGTGGGCCTATAGACTCACAAGTTATCGCTAAGTATGTCTCGTGTTCATAACGTTTTTCACATATCCATGTTACGTAAATATGTGAAAGACCCCAACCACATTATTGAAGTTAGAACCGGACAAAAAATAGAGGAAGATTTAACGTATGAAGAGGTTCCCGTTAAAATCTTGGATAAGAAGGAACATATTCTACGCTCCAAGGTTATACTCAAGTCAAAGTTTTGTGGAGAAACCACGATGTTGAGGAAATGACTTGGGAGTTAGAATCAAATGAAATCAAAGTATCCTCACCTCTTCGACATACCATGTGTACGCACCCTAATTTCGAGGATGAAATTTCATAAGAAGGGAGGTCAGAAGACCCAACTTTTTGAATAAAGATTAAATTTTCTAAAAATATATTTTTGAATATTATGGTGTGGATTTGATATAATGTTATAGTTGTGGGTAATATTTACAAATTTTGCAAAAGTACGCAAGTTGTTATATAATATTCGATTGGTCTGGGAATATTCGCTTTTAACAGGAATATTCGTATAACAAGACAATCATTGGTGGACCCTCACAACGGAATTATTATTTTTGATCGAGAAAACGATAAAAATATATTTTATGAAAATAACGGCGAAAGTTTTACCGTTAATCGTTGAACTACCCGTAGTAAAAGTACAAGAATACGCGTGGTCGCATAGTAGTAACACCAGATTGATTATTGATGCTTACGTGAGAAGTCACTCGCTTATACTCAATTATTGCTACAAGAATTGGCCGTGATCATATCTCTCATATTATCGATTCAATTATTATGTCACAAGATCATCTCGCATAATATGTTATTTTATTAAATCAATAATTGAGACGACAAAGTTATTCATATTATTAAATTACAATATTTACAATGTCTAGAAGTTCATTAAGGAGAGGTTTGGTCACCTAATCAAGCGCGCCAATAGGAGAAATCCTTATCGAAAGCCCCTCTTTCCGGGAACGACTGGTTGATAAATATTGTGAGTTATAATATTAATGATGAATGTTATTAAAATTGAAGTTGTGTTCGGAGTTGAATTTGGAGACGCGGACGTGATATTTGAGTCCTGAACGATGAAATTAGTAAAAATAGTCTATAAACACAAAATTTTCCAGAATTCACTATTTGGTCAAAAAGTCAACAATTGACTTTTTTGGGAAAAGTCAAACTTTGAAATTTCAAAATTTATATTTTTGATAAAAATGGTTTCATTATGTTGGAATTATTTGTGTTAGTGAAAATCCACAATTATTCGATAATAATTGATGTCTGGAGGTTATATTGATAATCCAGTATTTATCTGGATAAATGAGCAATTGATTGCTATTATTTCACATGATTATAACTATTTGTTCACATGTGTATACTATTGTTTCACATTCTTGTTACTATTAGGGGAGTTGGTGCAAGATTGATAATACTTGCATGACTAAGTTAAAATGGAGGTATGATGGAGGTACTATACCGTAATTAGTATTTTCACATGTTAGAACTATTGATTCACATAATTTACTATTGAATCACATTATTTACTATTAGGGAGGTGGTGCAAGTTTGATAATACTTTAATGACTAAATTAAAAATAAAGGAAAAGTTGGAGGTATCAGATCGAAATTTTTCGAGCCCAAAAACGCAATTATCAAAACTATATTTTTCTATAAATAAGAAGCTCATTCTTCCTTCATTTCTCACCAATTCACAAAAGCTTTTTAGAGCGATTATTATAGAGAGAAATTATAGAGAGAAAGAAGAAGAGAAGTCTCTGCTACCTCACTATTCCAAAGATCCAATTTTTCTAAAGGTAGGGAGTATTATTTCTTTCTTATCTATGAAGAGAACTTCGTTATTCCATTCTTTATTATTCGTTGAATAACTCAGATACGCTGAGCTACCCTATACTTGGTGAAATTCTTTCGTTGTTCCATTCTTTATCATTCGTTGGAACACATCCGGCTCATGCGCATTCACGCCGGACCGGGTTCCGCCTTTTTATTATTCTCGTTGAATATCCTGCTCGTCAGGCATTTTACGTCTGACCGATTCGCTTTTTTATTATTCTCGTTGAATATCCCGTCTGCAAGCGTTTCTACGACCATTCGATTCCGCCTTTATTATTCTCGTTGAATATCCCGCTTTCGTGTTTTTTACGCCGGACCGATTCCGCTTTTTTTTATTATTCTCGTTGAATATCCCTCGTCGTATGCTTTTACGCCGGACCGATTCCGTTATTTATTATTCTCGTTGGAATAACTCGCCATGCGCGGCCTATCGATGCCCGGTGATTTCTTTTGTTATTCCATTCCTTATTATACTCAAATAAGTTAAAGTTTTGACTTTATACTCCATGAAATTAGTGGAATATCCTCGATATTTTGCGCTTCATCCAAAGATCTTTTCATGGAAATATTCTTCCGAGCATTCTTGAATTTTACTCTACAAAGCAAGATCATGTCGATAATTTGGACGTTATTAGTTCTCGGATAAAATAATTCTTGAACTTGTTTTATTGAATTTTATATCATTGTCATCATCCTCATGTTTATATTTTGTTGAAAGTCATCTGTGGCCTATAGTGCATGATGGACTTGGTATGATTATGACTGTGGATTATTCTTGTAATCATGACCGTAATGTTACAAATGATGTGGTAAAAGTCCTCATTGGCCCGTGAGTGCATTGATGGACAATTGTTGGCATGATCATGACCATTATTGAATACACAAATATTCTTGGCCCGTAGTAGTGCATGGATAATTGTGGTCGTGATACTAAAGAATATCCTCGTCAATAGTGCAGGGGTGATTCGATGATGTGGATTATTTATTGTCGAGTCCCGCCGATATAAAAGTGATGAAAACCTTTTAAATCATAAAAGATAGTAGATTTTATTCTCTACTTGACTTTTTAATGGATTGCTTGTTCACCGCAGCTTAAACTTGATGGTTGTTATATTGTATCGCTTTAACATCGTTCAAGGCTAACGATAATATATTCTCGCATTATCTTAGTCATAATATTTCCCATCGGGCTAGTTGAGCTCACCCTTTTACTTTTATTGTTCTCTCGTGAAATGAGAACGTAGCAGGACTAGTCGGGGAACGGAGTGACGGACCGTGATGATAGCATTAGTAGTCCTCACTATTCAAAGTGAAATAGTGGAAAATAAATGTAATAATATTGAATTTGAGTTTGAATAATGTCTAGACGATAATATTTGTATTAAAACTCACTTATGTTTTGTATTTTACTTTACAGTTGTATTATGTTTTGTCATACCATATATTTGACGCACTCGTAATAGGTGATGTATAATTAAGTTGTATTTGAATATTCTCGTTTGAGGCATTTTATGTAGAAAGTTTGGCACCGACTTGTTGGAATGAGGTTGGCGAAAGAATTCATAGGGTGAGTTAGTCCAAATACCGATGGCTAAGGAAAAATTGAAGTATTTTGGGGGGGCTACTTGGGAAATGGAGGAGTCCATTCGAGTGGAGTATCGCATCTCTTTGAAAATTAGGTACATTCTATTCTTTTGATTAGGGACGGAATCCTTTTTAAGGGTAGGTGATGTAATACCCGAAAAAAATATATAATAATATTAAATAAAAAAAATCACTCTATTTTAAAACATATTAATTGTACTTTGTCTTTTACTTAGGTCAACTAGTCATTTAATTTATGTGGATTAATAAATAACAATAAATAGTGGATAAATTAATTTGGTAAGAATTGGTTTTTTTTAAAACTAATTGAATTTAATTTATATATGGGTAATATTAATCCTATTCTAATTAGGAGAATTAATAAGATAAATAATAAGTAAATAAATACTAAAACCTAATTATACATGTGATACAAATCAAAAAGAAAAGAAAAAGTGGTTGGCGGCTGCGCTGTGAAGAGAGAACAAAGGAAGAAGAGGAGAAAAGTATTTTTGCACTGTAATTTGGAGAAGAGGAAATCAACCGATTCACTTTGTTGCTTATGAAGTAAAAGGTATTGTAACTTTGCTATTATTAATGAATTGTTGTAACTTTTCTTTGATTGGCATACGGAATTGACTAAACAGATTCTAAGTTAAATATTCTGGTATGTATGAAGTGATGATTGCTTTTCCTTAAAAAAAACAAAAACAAAAAAAAACTAACGTGATTAGAAAAGCTACTGTAATGAATAATGTTTATAGGCCTGCAACTCTTGCAGGCATGAATTTCATTTTTTATTTTTTATATATATATATATATATATATATTGTGTTAATAAATTTTTGGTCATAAAACTTATAACGGAATTAGTAAATCAATTGAAGTTATGTATATTAATTTGAATTAATTAATTTTATTGACATAGTTATAAAAGTTTTAATTATAAATTTAATAGTATTATGTTATTAATGATTGGATTGTAATAAAATCTTAATAAATTATTTAGATTGAACGGAGAGAGTCCAAACGAGTATATTTGGAATATAAATTTGGGTATTGCATTATAGATTCCAGGTACGGATTTCGTACTCTTTCAGTGAGACTCTTTTGTTTTTGATTTGTTCATTTCGTTATTTGTTTCGAAATTTAGTATTGCTTCTCATAATTATTCCTTATTAAATTCATTATGATAGTTCGTTTTGGCGTTCATAGTTGGAACTCATTTTTGTACTCTTTAGACTAGTACAACATGTCTAATTTTATTTTGATATTTGTAGCAATGTACATGTTAGTATATATTTGGAGACCTAGAGTTGATGATTCATTTCAGTTTAACATGCACATATTAGAACCCTTTGTGTTAATATTATGTCGCATGTGTTGTGACATGATATTTTTGTTAGAATACCGTAGGGTATACCTGAGCTATAACCACATGTGGGGGTACCACAGGCATGTCCTCTTGGAACCGAGGCATGACACCTTCCGTGGCGGTGTGATCAGTCCACGGCATCTCTGTTTTGTGCTCCGGTGGGAGTTGGCCATTTGGTCTTTTGTTGTGAGAGGCATATGGGTCGATCCTAGTTTTCTGTTCTGTTCTGTTCTGCGGATTGGTGATGTTTGTGCCAAACACACCTTCCGATTTTACATGCATTGGATTCGCGGTCCAATGTGTGTGATTTGCCTGTGTGACATTATTTGACTTGCCTGTGTGAAATTATTTGACTTGCTTGTGTGGCAATGTATATTCTATTTTGTTCTAAGCTCGGTATGAAATAACACCCAACCATTTGATTCAGCCTATTATTTTGTTGTGTTAGTCTTGTTCGTTTAGTTTCAGTTCGTTTCGTCTTTTTTCATTTAATTGAGTTAGTTAATTTGGTTCATTATTTGTATTCTACATCCGTACTGGGAATTTGGCTCATGCTGTATTTTTCTTCAGGCAGGTAATCAGGGGAATCAAGGGCAAGTGTGACGAGAGCTCCCTTCTATCTAATAGTTTTGATATATTTTGTTAGGATATCATACATTGATTTATTTAGAGTTGTAATAGTTATTTCAGATTGTGGTTTGAGCCAGTGTGACATTTATTATGGTTTGTTCTAAGACATTTAATCAGTATGAGATTATTCTTTTGTGGATTAGATTTTTGTTATATATTCATCATTTTGTTATGTTTTGAGTAACCTCTTTCTATTTCGGAAAGGGGGTGTTACATATACTACGGTTAAATGCTTATTTAGTCACTGTACTATAAGTAAACTTACAAGTGAGTCACTAAACTGATTTTTCTTACAGTCAACTCACTATACCTTACTTTACTATTAAAACGTTAGAAAATCCGTTAAGTCCGTTGACTTTAACGGAAATGTCCACATCAGCTGCATACGTGTAAAAAAAAATTATGTGGCACAAATCATCCCACGTGGCTTTCTTACGTGAAAATTGAGAAAATAAATTATGGAAAAAATAAAAGATTATTTAAACATATTTGCCAAAAGATTATTTTTTGACTAACTTTTCTAATTTATATTATTATATTTGTAAATAATTATACAAAAATTTATTTGATATTATTTAAACATATTTTATTTATTTATTTACTTATTTTTAGCAAACTTTTCTAATTTATATTATTATTTGTAAAGAATTAAATAAAAATTCATTTGGAATTAATTACAAAAATAATTAAATATATTTTTCATTTATTTTCTTGTTTTTTTGGCTAACTTTTCTAATTTATTTTAACATATGTTGTTTTATTTAGAATAAATCTTTCATTTTCTCCATAAATTATTTCCTCAACTTCCACGTAAGAAAGCCAAATGGGATGATTTGTGCCACATAAATTTTTTTTTTACACGTATGCAGCTGATGTGGACATTTCTGTTAAAAGTCAACGGATTTAACGGATTTTCTAACGTTTTGTTAGTAAAGTAAGATATAATGAGTTGACTGTAAAAAAAATTAATTTAGTAACTCACTTGTAAGTTGACCTAATATACAGTGACTAAATAAATATTTAACTCCTTATACTACGAACAAATCAATACTTATATATAAATACAGCAAAGGTTATCTTTTCAAATCAATTTGAAATCAATTTCAAATCAATTAATACTTATATTCACAACCTATCTTCCAAATCAAATCAATTTCAAATCAATTAATTAATCTTTTAATCAATTGAAATCCTCCAACTCAATCAATTTCAAATCAATCTTATATTAATTTTTGTCTCTTCCTCTTTTTCTCTTCCTCTTCACTTCAGTTTCTTCTTCCACCCCTCTTCCGCTTCCACTTCCCCCCTCTCCTTCTTCCCATATATATATATATATATATATATATATATATATATATATATATATATTTCAAATCAATTAATTAATCTTTTAATCTATTGAAATCCTTCAACTCAATCAATTTCAAATCAATCTTATATTAATTTTTGTCTCTTCCTCTTCTTCTTCTCCTTCTCACTTCAGTTTCTTCTTCCACCCCTCTTCCACTTCCCCCTCTCCTTCTTCAACTTCTTCCATATATATATATATATATATATATATATATATATATATATATATATATATATGACCCATCTGTAAATATGGAGCTATTTATAATGTGGTATATATGTGATATTGAAGGATCAAATAATCTTATAATACGCATTTGGACCCCCTTTTCTTATAATATTCAATTGTTAATTTGGATATATACGAGAGTCGCTTGATTCATTATATTTTGTGAAGGTTTATATTATAGGTTCTTTTCAGAGGCTTCAATTTTTTATCTATGTCAGTGTAATTTATTTTATTTTTGCTAGATTATTTTATCTATGTCAATTGTTCCTTGGCTGTAAATAAATATGATTTTATTAATACATGTCAAATGGATTATACCAAATTGTTTTTCTCACAATTTATTTTTTAAAACATGCACTGCTTTGGAATGAGAAAGCTTAGAAACTTGCAGCTTATGGTGAACATTGTTTATTATTTCTTAGATTTCCATCTCAAAAGTAGTTTTGAAGAAAAGGAAAAGCAATGAAGATTGGGCAATTAGAAGGAAACATCAGTTCTAAGGGGGATAATTTTGTCATCAAGAAGGCCGAGCAATTCGTCAGAGAGTACCGAGACAAAGTAAATTTATATTTTTGTTGTTGAATTATTGGGCATAAAATTAGTCTGTGATTTAGGCTGCTTAAATTTGTTTGGTTCCTCTAAAATTGTTAATACTTTTGATGTTTGAAACTATCTAAATTTATTTTAACATATTGATTGGTTAAGTTAAATGGTATTTCTTTTGGTTACTTATTTTTGATTTTTTTTCTAATAATTGGTAAGTCTCACACTCTCACTTACAATATTGATACTTGAATGGTCTTTTTAAGTTTATTTGTTGATGATTATAGGAGATAGTAGATTGTATTGTTGTGCATCAGAGTGTTGGGACTTAGATTATGGGTTTCGAGTCGGACTTAGATTAGCTAGCTTTTTTGTGAAGGAAGATAGCAATTTGTCCGTGATCGACTTTGAGCAATTGAATGTTGTTCAATGTTTGTTTCTCATGTCATGTAAAAATATATTGAAAAGTTTATATAAAAATAATTTATTATAAAAAAACATTTTTCTCATTGTAATTTTAATAAATTATATAACCCGTTATTCAAACTAGTTCGTGCATTGCGCGGACTATCAACTGATATTTATATATAGTGAGATTTTTACGCTTATTTGAATGACATATTGAATTTTCTGTTATCGACATATTCAATGGTCCAAAACAAAGTTGATTGTATTGTCAAATCGAAAATAATGTTATCAGATTAAATACAAATCAACGACACTTAAAAAATTTAAGAAGTAAAACTTTCAACCAACTAATTACTGGAAATTAATATTTTTACAAGAATAAATAATATTTTAAGAAATATTTATTTTAGGAGGGAATTGAACTTAGGACATTATGATGACAAGAGGCCTGTAATACCATCCAAGCCAAAGGCTTTGAATGATACTCCCTCCGTCCCAAAATAAAAATATTATTGAATTTTTCACGCATATTAAGTAGATGAATGAAATGATAAAATTATCCATAATAATGTCATTAAATATGAAGAGAGAATTAGAATAAGAAAAGTATGAGATATTTAATGCTACGGGTATAATAGGAAAATATGTGTGAAAATTTGATTATTAAAGGAAAATAGACATTTAACATGGGACTACCCAAGATAGTAATAAGGACTTTTATAATGGGACGGAAGGAATATTATTTGTTTCTCTCTTTATCTTTGAATTCCTATTTAATAATTTGTTCATAATATGAGAGATTCATGTGAAAATATTTTAATTTTTTTGCATGTGAAAATATGAGTTTTTTTATTATTTTAACAATATCATTTTTTCTGAAACAATGTCAAATGCAAAAAAGAAAAATAAATCAAAATGAGGTAAAATGAGAGGATCTTGTGGAAGTCTTTTTCCATTAATTTCAAAGACTACTGAAGACTACTGATGAATATAAAGTCAAATGAAGTTAAAGTCAACTCTCTAACTTTCCCATCCAATATTAACGGACAATATTCAATGATTAAATGTAACAAGCCACACATTTTTCTTTTTTGATAGGCAATGTTTGTCTACTATACAAGAAACAGTACAATTATCTTTTTCCTTTTCAAGTTTCTTAAAAAGCAAACAAAGCAGACAAAACCTAACGTCTATTACCAAACCAAACTCTCCTGTACAAAAGTTGACTTAATTCGGACGTCCACTTCGCTCGTGAGTAATTGATCCACCATGACCCAGCTTCAATCTAGGACGTAATCAAAAAATTTATATTTGGAAAAAAATAGATATATTTGTATTCGAAATATATATATATATATATATATATATATATATATATATATATATATTCATCATCCAAAAATGATTGTTTGAAGCCATCCATTTTACCAAAGTACATTCAAATTCCATGTACGCTAAAAAAAAAAATTTGTAACAATGGCTACACGGGTTGTAGAAAAAATTTGGTAACAGGTTCTTTAACAACAATGGGTTCTTTGTGGATGGAATCACTATATATATATATATATATATATATATATATATATATATATATATATATCCGTATTAGGTTTAAAGATATCAAGTAAATAAATAGATACGAATACGGATATAAGCGTATTCGTATTCGTTTAACATCCAAATAGTAAATATATTCGACAAATAGCGAATATACTGATTAGAATCTGTATCCCAAATTGTATGCAAATAACTATATATATATATATATATATATATATATATATATATATATATATATGTGTGGATTCAATCCATGGTAACCGGTTTCCAGATCACTATTTATGACAACTAACTTTTCAGTCGTAGATCAATTTAATAAAAGGCTGAGATTGAAACAATTTTCTACTTAGCCGCTACATGTTGTGTGACGCCCCCAAAATAGGTATACACAACTCATTTTGAGTCGCCAAATACATGGTACATAATTCAAATACAAATTTAATTATACAGCTATCGTGTGAAATACGACAAAAATATAGCTGAGAGTTTTAACACGAATATTGTCTCGTAGACAATATCCAAATTCAAATGAAGTTCTCATTATAATTATTATCACACTATTTTATAAAATAGTGAGAACTAATACAACCTGTGACAACCCCAAAATAGGTCCATTCCATCCAACCCATTCTGAGTCGCCAAATATATGATCTGAAAAACAACTACAACTTTATTACAATAATTGTCGTGGTAAAATACAACAACACATATCTTTGTGAGTTTGGATACAAATATATACCAATCAGAAGACGTCACAATGACACCTTACATAAAGGTATAGTCAAAAGCTGTTTTAGAAATTAAAATCTTTGGGAAGTGCAAGGAAACCTTCGTACATGGGAGGCCATGCTTTTAGGTTATGATAGATATCATATGGGCCACGAATTATCCTTGGTTGATCTAATAGACCCCAAAGAAAACGAGAAGATTACTATCATATTCTTCCCAATGATGAGTCTTCTCTTGACATATCATTATCTCCACTATCTCTAATTGGGTATTATACTCCAAACAAACACCAAGATTATATAGGTAGTGCTTGTAAATATACTCTCGAAGTGGATGAAGCACAACCACATCTTTATGATGACACGAGGTTGTATGTCATTAGACATCTTGTATGATAGTGGCAAAACACCCTTTCAAGTTAAATTTACCTCACCCTCAACATCTATAGACCACCATTCTATTCCCTTGTTATCCCCCGCTCGACCCAGCTACACTTTTATTACCTGAAAAGAATTATGAAGCAAAAGGGTGAGCACAACTAGCTCAGTAAAGAATATCATGACTAAAGATAATTAAATTATCAATAGCCTTCATCAATAATAAATCAGAGATTTAGAACATATGGTAGATGATAAAAAAAATTCAACCATAGTTAACGTGAGCGAAAGCAATCCATTAGAAGAGTCGAATAGACCATAAAATCTATTATCTTCTCCATGTTAAAAGTCCACCAACAATGTTTTATCCCTGTAACATCAATCAACAATTCCTGTCCACAATCACGTATATAACTCGTAATCATAATTGTAGTTCTAAATTCTTTTCCTCATCCAAGACAAAAATAATTTTTTCATCACGAAACATCAAAGATTATGGTTATACCAAATCACAATTCATGTTCATAATCCTACTAATAAATTCATCTTTGCACTACTACGACCAAAGATATACATCAACAAGTCATCTTTGCACTACTGAAGCCAAAGATATTCATCAACAAGTCATCTTTGCACTCTGAGGCCAAAGATATTCATCGATTAAGTCGTGTTCATCTAAACACTGCATTCATCTTCGCAGCACTCTTGGTCAAAGATATTCATCGAAATTATTCATCTTTGCACTACTGGGACAAAGATATTCGATTATATCATCATTTAGGGTGAGGATGATGAAAATATTTTAAAGAAAAGCGAATCCGGTGAAGCAAAAGAACAAATATTAAGGATTCAGTACTTTAAACAATTCCCATTCAAAAATACTTCATAAATAACCAGAGTGGGGTAAAATTCAAGAATGATCAAAATATGGATACAATCAAAGCTAGTATCCAGAATAGATATTTTGGACAAAAAAAAGAAATTTCATTTTTCGATGAATAGTGCCGTATTTGTGAATAATGCCGTATACGTGAATAGTAACTCCGACACCAAAAGATAGAAATTTCACAAAAGACATCATCACGTTTCGTGAATAGTACTCGTGAATAGTAACTCATGAATAGTAACTCGTGAATAGTAACTCATGAATAGTAACCCCGACATAAAAAAGTTCCAAATTTGATAAAAATTTCCAACCAACATTCTGGCATAATGATATTGAAGAAATAATATCATTTTAGAAGAAAATAACCTCCCTTACAATCCCTTAAAATCACTTACTATCCCTTACCTCAAAAAAAGCAAGATTTAACTAGAATATTTGCCGAACGAACTTGCACATAGTATATAGCAACACTCAAGATATCAAAATACTCACAAGAATACACTCGATAATATAGAGAGAGAAATACAGAGAAAACTTCAGTTTCTGGTGTAATTTTCAATTCTAACCTAAGCACCCCATTTATAGAAAAATGCTTAGAACACCAAAGCAGAAATTAATAAAATATTATATATATATATATATATATATATATATTAAATTCCTACGCACACTTGACTTCTGAATTTCAGCATCTAACAAAACACGGGCCAACTATAAAAACATTTTTCTAACAAAAAATATTTAAAACTTACAAAAAAATGATAATCAATTAATCCAGAACTTCAATAATTCATAATAAATAGTCCTTTTATCAGAAAATTTAAATCTCGCGATTTTTTATAGGAAATTCAATTCTCTACAACTTTACAGAAGAAAGTTTTTCCAAATTCTAAACAGAAATTGACCGAAATCCATAAACGGGCAATTTTACAGGCTATAATCAAATTTCAGTCAAAATTTGTGTCCACCAACATGTTTAACATGTTTTAAACATTTATTGCAACAAAAATACTCCTCCTCCTCATTTACTCATATATTCCACATTCATTGTAAAAATATCATCATTATTATATTATAATAATATAATAAAATATTATTTTATCAGAAAAGATAAAATATCGATTTTCAACAATTGTCACTTTAAAAATTTTCTCCATCTATATCCACATAAAATGAATATTTTCCTTATCATATAAATCAATAATTAATTATTCACAAATAAAATTACAGAATCACAATAATGACAACCAGGTAGTTGCCAGGAAAGAGAGGGCTTTCCAATAAGAATTTCTCCTTACTAGCGCGCAATTAGGTGACCAAACCTCTCCTTAGACAGAACTTTCTAGACATTGCCAATAATGTTATCTAATAATATTATTCAGATAATATGAATTATTGCTTCGATAATGGAAAATCTTGTGTAGTGACAATTATTAAAACAACGGTAATATAAAATATCAACGCAACAATTATTGAATCAATAAAATAAAAATATCGAACAAGAATTCACTCGTAACCATTATTGAGTAGTGCCTTCTTCACGTAAGAATCAATAATTGGTGCAATACTGAGTGCAGTAATTTGCAACAACAGCAGACATTGTATTTTAACCAAGGTATTTCAACGAGATTAACGGTAACCACTATGTCGTTATTCATAAAAACTTTAATTTGTTTTTTTCTTCATCCGACAGTTATTCTGTTATGGGGCCCAAAAATGGTTGCGCCATCGTACGAATATTCCCCGACAGAAAGAATATTCCACGACCAAACGAATATTCCCCGACAAGAATGAGTATTTTATAACCACTTGCTTATTTTGAAAAAATTTTCATATATCACCCTTAACTTTAACCTTTTATCAATTTAACCATTTACTGAATAGTAATTATAAGAAAATTGAATACTTTTATTTCATAAAATTCGGGGTCTTACACAACCACCATCTCGGACCGTCACTCCATTCTCCGACTAGTCCCAGTTATATAATCATTTCCTGAAGAGAACAATGAAAACAAATGGTGAGCTCAACTAGCTCAGTAAAAAATATTATGACTAAGATAATGCAGAATAAATTATCGTTAGCCTTCAACAATGTAAAACGAATAGAATATAATTGATAACAAGCCTAACTCACTACAAAAAAAAAGGATCATTACCGACGATAGTATTGCCGACGGCTTATATTCCGTCAAGATTAACCTCATTGGCGACGGCCACCCCGTCGACAATGACGCCCGTTGTCAATGTATTGGTTCCCTCCAAAAGAGCTATGGGTGTCGACGGGAGTCTGTCGATAAAGACTCGGTAATGAGTTATTTTTGGCGCGTAAATAACGTGGGGGAGGTAAATAAAGAGGGCGACAAGGAAAGTATTATTGGCGATGGCAGTGCCGTCGTGAATGACAAAGTATCGACGTTGTTAGTAGCGACGGCGGTCCCGTCGAGAATGAGGTTTTAATTTTATCAGCCCTGACCTCGACGACAGTCTCTCACTTTTGTACAAAAATTTCGTTCGTGCTTTTTCTTCCTTCCTCTTCTCCAAACTTCGATTTCTTGTCTGGTTTCTTCCAAAATTAGTTTCAGTTTCTTTCCAAATTGGCTTTGTTCGTCTGAGTTTAAGCCGTTCGACTGAGTTGGGTTTTCCGAAATTCGTTTGATTGAGTTGGGTTCTGTGACGCCCCCAAAATAGGTATACATCACCCATCTTGGGTCGCCAGATACATGGTACAAAATTCAAATACAACTTAATTATATAACAGTCGTGTAAAATAGGACAAAACATAGGCTGTGAGTTTTAATACAAATATTGTCATCTAGACAATATCCGCACTCAATGGAGTCCTCATTACATTTATTATCACACTATTTTACAGAATAGTGAGGACTACTAATGCTATCATCTAGACCGTCACTCTGTTCCCCGACTAGTCCCGGCTACGTTCTCATTTCCTGGAGAGAACAGTGAAAGAAAGGGTGAGCTCAACTAGCCCAGTAAAAAATATTATGACTAAGATAATGCAGAATAAATTATTATTAGCCTTCAACAATGCTAAACTGATAGAATATAATAAACAACAAGTTTAACTACAGCGGAACAAACAATCCATTAGAAGAGTCAAGTAGAGCATAAAATATACTATCTTCTATGATTTAAAAAGTTTTTTATCAACTTTATCGCTGAGACTCAGCTTAATAAATAAAATCGAATCATCCCTGCTCCACAACCAAGGATATTCATGTAATCATCAATGGTCATGACTATACTTAGAATAATCCACGATCATAATCATACCAACAATTGTCCACCCGATGAACTACAGGCCAATGAGGACTTTTACCACATCATTCGTCACATTACGGTCATGATTATCTTTGAATAATCCACAGTCATAATCATACTAAGTCCATCTATGCACGTAAGCCAAAGATTACTTTTATCACAATATAAGCATATGGATGATGACAATTTAATAAAATAAGTTCAAGAATAAATTTTAAAGATTTATAAGTTAATTTATCCTGAACTCAATAATGCCCAAATTGTCAACATGATACTTCTTTGTAGAGTAAAATTCAAGAATGCTCAGAAGAATATTTTCATGAAAAGATACTGGATGAAGCGCAAATATCAAGGATATTCCACTAATTTCATGGAGTATAGAAGCCAAAACTTTAATTAACTGAGTATAATAGAATATATGAAACCGCAAATGGATTTTTGCCGCCATACGGTAATCCACGTAGACAGATTATTCCAACTGAATAATAAAGAATGGAATAACATAAGAATTCACGTGCATGCGTAATCCGCATGCATGTGTTATTCCAACGAGAATAATAAAGAATGGAACCGAAGTCATACGTAATCCACTTTGACGAGGATATTCCAACAAAATAATAAAGAATGGAATAACAATGAATTCACCGGGCATGCGATAGACCGCAGAGGCAAAGTTATTCCAACAAAATAATAAAGAATGGAATAACAACGAGAATTCACTGGGCGCATGCGATAGGCCGAAATGATAAAAGTTATTCCAATGTAATAATAAAGAATAGAATAATGAAGAATTTCACCATGTATGCGGTACTTCAGCATAGACATGTTATTCCAACATAATAATAAAGAATGGAATAACAACCCTTACGAGTATTAAAAGAAAATAACTCTCTTCATGAATACGAAAGAATAATATCCCTTACGAGTACAACAAATAATATCACTTACCTTAGAAAAACTGAATACTGGAGTAGTGAAGTAGCAGAATACTTTTCTTCTTTCTCTCTATAATTTCTCTCTCTAGAGTTTCAGTGAATTCATAAAAAATAATGAAGGAATGAGCTTCTATTTATAGGAGAATGGACTAAATAGTAACTAATTCATGAACGGTCCAGATTGATTTACTTTTAAACGGACGGTCCATAATGATTTACTGTTAAAACTTAAAGCAACGGTCCATACTGATTTACTATTAAAACTTTAAACCAATGATCCATATTGATTTACTATTATAACTTTCCACCAGTGGTCCATATTGATTTACTATTATATCTTCAACCAACGGTCTGAAAAATTATCACATCTCCTCATGGAATAATATTGTACTCAAAAATGATTTGGACTGAAAAGAAATATATTTTTCGGGTGAATAGTACCCCGTGAATAGTACTTCGGGAATAGTACCTCGTGAATAGTACCCCGACACAAAAAGTGTCCCAAATACTCGAGTGAACAATACTAGAGTGCATAGTAACCGGGTGAATAGTAACCCATGAATAGTGACCCGTGAATAGTACTCTGACACAAAAAATGTCCCAAATACCAGAGTGAACAATACTAGAGTGAATAGTAACCCGTGAATAGTACTTCGACACGAAAAGTGCCCCGAATACCCGATTGGTCAATATCACATCCTGACATCAATTATTATCGAAATAAATATTGATTTCTACTAACACTAATAATTTCCACACAATGGAACTATCAATTACATCTTTAATCAACACGAACTTATTCATCATTAATATTATAACTCACAATATTTTAACAACCAGGTCGTTCCCGGAAGAGGGGCTTTCAGATAAAGATTTCTCCTTATTGGTAGTATGATTAGGTGTCCAAACCTCTCCTCGATGCGAACTTAGAGAAATTGTCGATATTGTAAATAATAATATGAATAACTTTGTCGTCTCAATTATTGATTTAATAAAATAACATATTATGCAGATGATACTATAACATATTAGATAACATTATTGGCAATGTCTAGAAAGTTCTGTCTAAGGGGAGGTTTGGTCACCTAATTGGGCGCCAGTAAGGAGAAATCTTTATTGGAAAGCCCCCTCTTTCCTAGGAACTGCCTGGTTGTCATTATTGTGATTCTGTAATATTATTTGTGAATAATTAATTATTGATTAATATGATAAGATAAATATTCATTTTATGTGGATATAAATGGAGAAAATTTTTAAAGTGACAATTGTTGAAAATTGATATTTTAACTTTTCTGATAAAATAATATTTTATTATATTATTATAATATAATAATGATGATATTTTTACAATGAATGTGTGATATATGAGTATATGAGGAGGAAGAGTATTTTTGTTGTATTAAATGATTAACACATGTTTTGTGTGTCGGTGGACCCCATTTCTTGACTGAAATTTGATTATAGCCCGTAAAATCGTCCGTTTATGGATTTCGGTCAATTTCTGTTTGGAATTTGGAAAAACTTTCTTCTACAAAGTTGTAGAGAATTGAATTTCCTATAAAAAATCGCGAGATTGGAATTTTCTGATAAAAGGGCTATTTATTATGAATTATTAAATTTCTGGATTAATTGATTATCATTTTTTGGAAGTTTTAAATATTTTTTGTTAGAAAAACGTTTTTATTGTTGGCCCATGTGTTGTTAGATGCTAAAATTCAGAAGTCAAGTGTGCGTAGGAATTTAATATATATATATATATATATATATATATATTAATATTTTATTAAATTTTCTGCTTTGGTGTTCTAAGCATTTTCCTATAAATAGGGTGCTTAGGTTAGAATTGAAAATCACACCGTAAACCGAAGTTTTCTCTATTTCTCTCTCTATATTATCGAGTGTATTCTTATAAGTATTTTGATATCTTTGGCGTTGTTGTTATACGGTGCAAAGAAAGTTAGATTCGACGTTATTCTAGTTAGAAATCTTTGCTCTTTTGAGGTAAGGGATAGTAAGGGATTTTAAGGGATTGTAAGGGATGTTATTTTTTTTCATAAATGATATTATTTCTTCAATATCATTATACCGAAATATTGGTTGGAATTTTTTATCAAATTTGGAACTTTTTTATGTCGGCGTTACTATTCATGAGTTACTATTCACGAGTTACTATTCATGAGTTACTATTCACGAGTTACTATTCATGAGTTACTATTCACGAGTACTATTCACGAAGCATGATAATTTTTTTGTGAAATTTCTATCTTTTAGTGTCGGAGTTATTATTCACGTATACGGCACTTTTCACGAATACGACACTATTCACAAAAAAATTAAATTTTCTTTTCTATGTCCAAGTTCGTCTGTTATGATTCCTATCTTGGATTGGATCTATGTTTTGGTTTTCATTCTTGAATTTTACTCCACTCTGATTATTTATGAAGTATTTTTGAACTTGGATTGTGTAAAGTACGAATCCTTAATATTTATTATTTTGTTTCACTGGATTCGTTTTCTTAAAATATTTTTCATCATCTTCAGTCCTAAATGATGATATAACTGAATATCTTTGGCCTGTAGTGCAAAGATGAATGATTTTTGATGAATATCTTTGGCCAGTAGTGCAAAGATGAACAAGTGTTTAGATGAATATGACCAACTGATGAATATCTTTGGCCTGTAGTGCAAAGATGACATGTTGTTGAATATCTTTGGCCAGTAGTGCAAAGATGAACTATTGATGAATATCTTTGGCCCGTAGTGCAAAGATGAATTTATCAATATGATTATGAACAGGAACTGTGATTTGGTATAACTATGATCTTTGATGTTTCAGGTGATGAAAATTAACTTTGTCCTGGATGAGGAAAGGAATTTGAACTACAATTACAAGTATGAGTTATACATGTGATTGTGGACAGGAATTGTTGATTGATGTTACAGGGATAAAACATTGTTGGTGGACTTTTAACATGGAGAAGATAATAGATTTTATGGTCTATTTGACTCTTCTAATGGATTGCTCATTCACGCAACTATGGTTGAAAAGTTTTATCATCTACCGTATATTTCTAAATCTCGATTTATTCTTGATGAAGACTATTGATAATTTATTTATCTTTAGTCATAATATTCTTTACTGAGCTAGTTGTGCTCACCCTTTTGTTTCACAATTCCTTTCAAGTAATAAAAGTGTAGCTGGGTCGAGCGGGGGATAGCGAGGGAATAAAATGGTGTTCTATAGATGTTGAGGGTGAGGTGAATTTAACTTGGAAGGGTGTTTTGCCACTATCATACAAGATGTCTAATGACATACAACCTCGTGTCATCATAAGACATGGTTGTGCTCATCCACTTGCTGAGTATATTTACAAGTACTACCTATATAATCTTGGTGTTTGTTTGAAGTATAATACCCAATTAGAGACAGTGGAGATAATGATATGTCAAGAGAAGACTCACCATTGGGAAGAATATGATTGTAATCTTCTCGTTTTTCTTTGGGGTCTATTGGGTCAACCAAGGATAATTCTGTGGCCATATGATATCTACCATAACCTAAAAGCATGTCCTCCCATATCTGAAGGTTTCTTGAGCACTTCCCAAAGATTCTAATTTCTAAAACAGTTTTTGAATATACCTTTATGTAAGGTGTCATTGTGACGTGCTACAGTTGGTATATATTTGTATCCAAACTCACAACATATGTGTTGTTGTATTTTGCACGACAATTGTTGTAATAAAGTTGTAGTTGTTTTCCGTACCATATATTGGGCGACTTAGAATGGGTTGGATGGAATGGACCTATTTTGGGGTCGTTACATTTGGTACCAGAGCTTAGGGATATGATCTCTGGCGAAGATCGGGATTAGAACTAGGAGGGGAGAGATGAGTAAATCCTTCGCTAGTGTGTCCTACCTAAGCTTATTTGTTGGTCAGTCATAATATCGGGATATTATGTGATATGTTAATTTGTTAAATTAACCCTTGTTTTTGAAGTCGTATTCTAGAATGATATCCGAAATACGAGGAGATGAGCAATGGAGAAATCATGATGACAGGGGAGATAGAATCTGAAATGAAAGCAAGGTATTCTCAACTCTTTGAAATACCAGGTACATAAATTTCTGGGATGAAATTTCATAAGGAGGGGAGATTGTAAGACCCCGAATTTTATGAAATAAAAGTATTCAATTTTTCTTATAATTACTATTCAGTAAATGGTTAAATTGATAAAAGTTAAAATTAAGGGTGATATATATAATTTTTTCAAAATATGCAAGTGGTTATAAAATACTCATTTCTATCGGGGAATATTCGTTTGGTCATGGAATATTCTTTCTGTAGGGGAATATTCGTACGACGGCGCAGCCATTTATGGGCCCCATAATAGAATAACTGTCAGATGAAGAAAACGACAAAAGGGAGTTTTTATAAATAACGGCGTAATTGTTACCGTTAACACTGTTGGAATACCCGGTGGGTAAAGTAAAGTAATATGCGTTGTTGCACAGTAGCACACGATATTGCATATTATTTTTGAATTATTGACTCTTACGTAAGAAGGCACTACTCAATAATTGTTACAGTAATTACTGTTCAATATTTTAGTTTATTGATTCAATAATTGCTGCGTTGATATTTTATATTACTGTTGTTTTAATAATTGTCACTACACAGTATTTTCCATTATCGAACCAATAATTCATATTACATGAATAATATTATTAGATAACATTATTGGCAATGTCTAGAAAGTTTTGTCTAAGGAGAGGTTTGGTCACCTAATTCTTGCCCGAGAAGGAGAAATCTTTATTCGAAAGCCCCTCTTTCTGAGGAACTGGTTATCATTATTGTGATTCTGTAATATTATTTATGAATAATTAATTATTGATTAATATGATAAGGAAAATATTCATTTTATGTGGATATAGATGGAGAAAATTTTTAAAGTGACAATTGTTGAAAATCGATATTTTATCTTTTACGATAAAATAATATTTTATTATATTATTATAATATAATAATGATGATATTTTTACAATGAATGTGGGATATATGAATATATGAGGAGGAAGAGTATTTTTGTTGCATTAAATTAAACGATTAACACATGTTTTGTGTGTCGGTGGACCCCATTTCTTGAGTGAAATTTGATTATAGCAGTAAAATCGCTTGGTTTATGGATTTGGTCAATTTTCATTTGGAATTTGGAAAAACTTTCTTTTGCAAAGTTGTAGAGAATTGAATTTCCTATAAAAAATCGCGAGATTCGAATTTTCTGATAAAAGAACTATTTATTATGAATTATTGAAGTTCCGGATTAATTGATTATTATTTTTTGGAAGTTTTAAATATTTTTTGTTAGAAAAACGTTTTTATTGTTGGCCCATGTGTTGTTAGATGCTGAAATTCAGAAGTCAAGTGTGCGTAGGAATTTAATATATATATATTAATATTTTATTAAATTTTCTGCTTTGGTGTTCTAAGCATTTTCCTATAAATAGAGTGCTTAGGTTAGAATTGAAAATCACACCAGAAACTGAAGTTTTCTCTCTATTTCTCTCTCTATATTATCAAGTGTATTCTTGTGAGTATTTTGATATCTTGAGTGTTGCTATACGGTGCAAGTTCGTTCAGCGTTATTCTAGTTAGAAGTACTGCTCTTTTGAGGTAAGGGATAGTAAAGGATTTTAAGGGCTTGTAAGGGATGTTATTTTTTTTCATAAATGATATTATTTCTTCAATATCATTACGCCAAAATATTGGTTGGAACTTTTTATCAAATTTGGAACTTTTTCATGTCGGGGTTACTATTCATGAGTTACTATTCATGAGTTACTATTCACGAGTACTATTAACGAAGCATGATGATTTTTTTTGTGAAATTTCTATCTTTTAGTGTCGGAGTTACTATTCACGTATACGACACTATTCACGTATACGGCACTATTCACGAATATGACACTATTCACAAAAAAATTAAATTTTCTTTTCTGTGTCCAAGACCGTCTGTTATGATTCCTATCTTGGATTGGATCTATGTTTTGGTTTTCATTCTTGAATTTTACTCCACTCTGATTATTTATGAAGTATTTTTGAACTTGGATTGTGTAAAGTACGAATCCTTAATATTTATTATTTTGTTTCACTGGATTCGTTTTCTTAAAATATTTTTCATCATCCTCAGTCCTAAATGATGATATAACTGAATATCTTTGGCCTGTAGTGCAAAGATGAATGATTTCTGATGAATATCTTTGGCTAGTAGTGCGAAAATGAATAGGTGTTTAGATGAATATGACCAACTGATGAATATCTTTGGCCTGTAGTGCAAAGATGACATGTTGTTGAATATCTTTGGCCAGTAGTGCAAAGATGAACTGTTGATGAATATCTTTGGCCCATAGTGCAAAGATGAATTTATTAATATGATTATGAACAGGAACTGTGATTTGGTATAACTATGATCTTTGATGTTTCAGGTGATGAAAATTAACTTTGTCCTGGATGAGGAAAGGAATTTTGAACTACAATTACGATTATGAGTTATACATGTGATTGTGGACAGGAATTGTTGATTGATGTTACAGGGATAAAACATTGTTGGTGGACTTTTAACATGGAGAAGATAATAGATTTTTTGGTCTATTTGACTCTTCTAATGGATTACTCATTCCGCTGCAACTATGGTTGAAAAGTTTTATCATCTACCATATGTTCTAAATCTCTGATTTATTACTGATGAAGACTATTGATAATTTATTTATCTTTAGTCATAATATTCTTTCTTGAGCTAGTTGTGCTCACCCTTTTGTTTCACAATTCCTTTTTCGTGTAATAAAAGTGTATTTGGGTCGAGCGGGGATAGCGAGGAATAAAATGGTGGTCTATAGATGTTGAGGGTGAGGTGAATTTAACTTGGAAGGGTGTTTTGCCACTATCATTCAAGATGTCTAATGACATACAACCTCGTGTCATCATAAGACGTGGTTGTGCTCATCCACTTCTTCGAGTATATTTACAAGCGCCTACCTATATAATCTTGGTGTTTGTTTGAAGTATAATACCCAATTAGAGACAGTGGAGATAATGATATATCAAGAGAAGACTCACCATTGGGAAGAATATGATAGTAATCTTCTCGTTTTTCTTTGGGGTCTATTAGATTGACCAAGGATAATTACGTGGCCATATGATATCTTCCATAACCTAAAAGCATGGCCTCTCATATACGAAGGTTTCCTTGAGCACTTCCCAAAGATTCTAATTTCTAAAACAGTTTTTGACTATACCATTATGTAAGGTGTCATTGTGACGTGCTACAATTGGTATATATTTGTATCCAAACTCACAGCATATGTGTTGTTGTATTTTGCACGACAATTGTTGTAATAAAGTTGTAGTTGTTTTCCGTACCATATATTTGGCGACTCAGAATGGGTTGGATGGAATAGACCTATTTTGGGGTCATTACAATATATCCATCTCTCTTTTTCTCATTGCTGCAATTTGTTGTATCTATCAGGTGCAATTGATATTTTACTGATGTTAAAAAATTCATAGTATATGTATGCCCTCAAAACGTATTGTTGTTGTAACAAATGTGATATTTCTTGCCATGCTGGTTATTTCTATCTGAACTATGTAGTGAAAAATGAGGATATAGTACTCTTAAGGACATTATTTTGAACATGATAATTGTTCTAAAAAATAAAATAACAAAAATAAAGTAAAAATAAAAATGTCCAATTTTTCCTGACAAACCTTTAACTGGTAATATTTTCATAGTATATAGAATAAATTTATTAGTTAGTACTTTCTTAATCATATCATGTTTATTTTCCCAATCCAAGTGTTTGTATTAGTGGTGGAATCTTCAGTTCTAGTGTTTGTCTTTGTTCATGCATTATGATTGTTTAGTTTTTTACTTTTATTATTTTTATGATTACAAGATTCGAGAACATTTCATAATAGATTTTGTGTTTGAAAAAAATTAAGAAAACACTTGGGGTCTTATTTTTTTTCTTCCTTTTATCTAAAAAAAATGCATCCCTACTTTGCATATTATTACCAAAATAACTAGACAAATTTATACGTTGATAGCTGTTTGGTTTAATGGGATGTTGTTTTTGAAATTGGATGTAAATGAACTCACTTGATCTAGAAGTTAATTTTTCTGTGACTGCTTGAAATTTTTGGTTTATTACGTCAGCACACTATATCGTCTAAACCATTACTGTCGCACTTACTGTATATGGAGTATTATTATATTCTATGTTACACGGACTCGGATGGAATGTATGGTTGGACACGGACTCGAAGTTTACTATAACAACAAATGAAGCAAAGCCTTCACTCTATGTTCACTATATTTATGTAGTTATTCCTTGTGACTTGACATGTGCATATTTTCATATAGTTTAGGAAGCTTAGAAACCCGTTTGAGATTCACTTAGTAGGAATGAATCTCAAATAGCCCCCGTTTTGGGACTGTTCTTGTATGTTTCGATCTCACTTAGGTCGGTGTTAACGACTTGAGCACGTCTTTATATTTTTTGAATTTTTGGTTAGTATATATCTCTTGATGTTCTTTGGGTGCATATTTAGACTACGATGTGTTAGTCTATTTCGTGTACTTGAAGACCATGGGGAGGTGCTGTCGAAATTTCTGAAAAATATAAAGATGTGTTCAAGTTGTTGGCATCAATGAGGCGACACATCCGAGAATGGGATAGAATCCTGACCCATTAGAGTGGGAGATGAAGTTAGGAAACTCATAAGCTTGCATATACATTAACTTGGAGACTTGATTGTGTTTGTCTTACTTTCCATATATATAGCAGACAGTTGTCCGAGATGTCTGTTGATCGAAGTTGGATGGAACGTAGGGTAGCCACTGATAGGAGTGGGCTTAGCTCTGAGTATCATAGTGGGGTTGAACAGTTTCTCAACTTCACGTTTGAGCAAGTCAGCGGCGATGAGATCAGATGTCCTTTTAAGAGGTGTGTGAATGAAGTGTGGAAGGAAAGGAGTGATGTCATGTGCGGCTTATTTTTGTATGGGTTCAAGCAGGGTTATACGACATGGATCTATCATGGGGAAACCTGGTTGGATGAACATGAATCAGAACCAGAATCCAGAGGTGACGAAACCTTTGACTGTACTAACATGACAGACACTTAGAGATGTCGGGCCAGATTTCATTGGTGCTGCAGTGTGGGAGCAGATATGCGATATTTGGGAGGGCGAGGCATTCAAGAAGATGTCGGCACAGCGTACAGCTGCCCGACAGTAGAGTCGTCTCCCACACTGCACTGGGAGTCGATCGTCACGACCTCTCTGAGGAGAGACTCGAGGCGAGTCTAGCACAAACCTTCCCGCCTCGAGTTTTGGTGGCACGTTCACGGAAGAAAGGAGGCAGTGGTTATATCTCACCGAAAGCGAGCGCATCATGGTAAGTAATTTAATTATTTCATTTAGTATGTATTTGATGGCTTTGAAATTCTTTTGAATTTTTTTGTGTAATACTTGTTTTTCACCTATTTTTGTATTTTTTCAGACACGGTTTGTGACGCCCCCAAAATTAGGTATACATCACCCATCTTGAGTCGCCGGATACATGGTACGTAATTTAAATACAACTTAATAATACAAGCATGCGCCGTGTACAATACGATAAAACATAAAGCTGTGAGTTTGAATACAAATATTGTCTCTTAGAGAGTATACAAACTCAAAAGGAGTCCTCATTACAATTATTATCACACTATTTCACGAGAATAGTGAGGACTACTAATGCATAGTCTCAGGACCATCACTCCGTTCCAGGCTTCGCTCCAGCTATATTCTCATTTCACGAAGAGAACGGTGAAAGAAAGGGTGAGCTCAACTAGCCCAAGAAGAAATATTATGACTAAGATAATGCGAATAAATTATCATTAGCCTTAAAGCAGTGTTAAAGCGATACAATATAACAAACATCAAGTTTAACTGCAGTGGAACAAACAATCCATTAAAAGAGTCAAGTAAAGAATAAAATCTACTATCTTTTATGATTTAAAAGGTTTTCATCACTTTTATCATTTGGGACTCGCCTTAATAAATAATCCACATCATCGAATCACCCCGCACTTACTGACGAGGATATTCTTTAAGTATCACGACCACAATTATCCATGCACTACTGTGCTAAGAATATTTGTGTATTCATTAATGGTCATGATCATGCCAACAAGCATCCATCAATGCACTACGGGCCAATGAGGACTTTTACCACATCATTTGTAACATTACGGTCATGATTACAAGAATAATCCTCGGTCATAATCATACCAAGTCCATACATGCACTCTGAGGCCATGAGATGACTTTCAAAAAATATAAACATGAGGATGATAACAATGATATAAGAATTCAATAAAACAAGTTCAAGAATTAATTTGTCCAAGAACCAATAACGTCCAAATTGTCAACATGATACTGTTTTGTAGAGTAAAATTCAAGAATGCTCAGAAGAATATTTCCATGAAAAGATACTGGATGAAACTCATTTATCAAGGATATTCCACTAATTTCATGGAGTATAGAAGTCAAAACTTTAACGAACTGAGTATAATAAAGAATGGAATAACAAAAGAAATCACCATGCATGCGGTACTTAGCGTAGGCGGAGTTCTTCCAATAGAATACTAAATAACGGAACCGGTCGGTGAAATTGCAAGACCAAGCGAGATGTTCAACAAAATAATATTGAATGGAACAACAACGAAATCACCATGCATGCGGGTACTTAGATAGGCGAGTTATTCAACGAGAATACTAATAAGGATGGAATCGAAGTCCCACGTAAAACTCACGAGACAAGATATTCCAATGTAATAAAGAGCGGAACCGGTCCCGCCAAAACGCATGCATGCGAGGATATTGCAATGAGAATAATAAAGAATGAAATAATAGAAGAATTTCACCAAGTATAGGTATCCCGCGTATACAGGTTATTCCAACAGAATAATAAAGAATGGAATAACAGAAGTTCTCTTTATGAATAAGAAAGAAAGAATACTCCTTATGAGTACAACAAATAATATTCTCTACGAGTACAACAAATAATATCCACTACCTTAAGAAGAAGAGTACTGGATATATAAGTAGTGAAGTAATAGAATACTTTCTTCTTTCTCTCTATAGTTTATCTCTCCAGAGTTTCAAATTGAATTCGTAAGAAAATAATGAAGGAATGAGCTTCTATTTATAGAAAAATGGATCGTGCATAGTAACTAACTCATGAGCGGTCCAGATTGATTTACTTTAATCGACGATCCATATTTAAAGCAAAATCTTTTAAATAAAATATAATATATTCTATTTATAATCTAATAAAACGAATAACTTTATAAAAGATTTTACTATGCAAATACTATCGCAGCCTTATATGCAAACACTATACATAATAAAATATAATATATTCTAATTATTGTCTAATAAAATAGATAACTTTATAAAAGTATTACATTTTTATATAAAAGATTTTACTATGCAAAACACTATGCAGACCTTTATGCAACACTATGCATAATAGAATATAATATATTCTATTTATAGAATAACTTTATAAAAAAAGTATTATGTTTTATATAAAAGATTTTCTATATTATTACATTAATAATACCAACAAAATCGAGTGACTTATCACGTAAGCATCAATAATTAATACAGTGTGCTACTTTATGCAACCACCAGCATATTCATGTACTTTAACACCTTAAGGTGTTTCAACAATTAACGGTAAAACTTCGCCGTTATTTTCAAAAAAGTATTTTTGTCGTTTTCTCAATCCAAATAATAATTCCGTTAATGGGTCCACCAATGATTGTCTTAGTTGTATGAATATTCCCTGTTAAAATGAATATTCCCCGACCAATCGAATATTATATAACAACTTGCGTACTTTGCAAAATTTATAAATATTACCCACAACTATAATATTATATCAATTTCACTCCATAATATTCAAAAATAATATTTATAGAAAATTCATCTTTATTCAAAAACTTGGGGTTTTACAATCTCCCCTTCTTATGAAATTTCGCCCTCGAAATTAGGGTACGTACCTGGTATATTGAAGAGGTAAGGATACCTTGATTTCATTTTAGATTCTAACTCCCAAGTCATTTCCTCAACATCGTGCTTTCTCCACAAAACTTTGACTTGAGGTATAACCTTTGGAGCATAGAATATGTTCCTTCTTATCCAAGATTTGAACAGGAACCTCTTCATACGTCAAATCTTCCGCTATTTTGTCCGGTTCTAACTCAATAATGTGGTTCGGGTCCTCCACATATTTACGTAACATGGATATATGAAAAACGTTATGAACACGAGACATACTTAGCGTTAAAGTGAGTCTATAGGCCACAGTTCCTACTCGATCAAGGATTAAAAATGGGCCGATGAATCGAGGATTGAGTTTTCCTCTCTTTCCAAATCTTGTAACTCCTTTCCATGGAGCAACACGTAACAACACATGATCTCCTATATCGAATTCCACGTTCTTTCGATGAAGATCAGCATAACTCTTTTGTCGATCTTGTGAGGTTTTTATACGTTGTCGGATCGTTTGAATCTTTTCCATAGTCATTTGTTGCTTCACCCACCTCATCCCAACATACTGGAGAACGACACTTTCTTCCATACAACACCTCGAATGGAGCCATGCCAATACTTTCTTGATAACTGTTGTTGTAGGAAAACTCCACCAATGGTAAGAACTTGTCCCAACTTCCCTTGAAGTCAAGGACACAGAGTCTTAATAGATCTTCAAGAGTTTGAATCGTTGTGACTCCCCCAAAATAGGTATACAACACCCATTCTGAGTCGCCAAATACATAGTACAGAAACAACTACAACTTTATTAATACAACATAAAAACTGTGAGTTTAAATACAAATATTGTCATCTAGACAATATCCACACTCAAATAAGTCTTCATTATAATTATTAATACACTATTTTACAGAATAGTGAGGACTACTAGAACAACTTCTAGAACCATCATTCCATACCCCGACTAGTACTCGCTACATTCTCGCCTCCTAAGAAGAAAAATGGAACAACAAGGAAAAGGGTGAGCTCAACTAGCCCAGTAAAGAACATTATGACTAAGATAATATAGAACAAATTATCGTTAGTCCTCAACAGGGAAAAATCTAATAGAATACAATAGACAACCAGTTTTAAATCAATCTTCGCAGCGGAAATAATAATTCATTAGAAGAGTTAAGTAGAGAATGCAAACTACTATCTTCTATATATGAATTTAAAAGTTCATCGTCGATATTTTATACCTGTAACATCAATCAATATATATCTGGAATCAAATATTCATCTTTGCACTATAAGGCCAAAGATATTCATCAGTTGGTCATGTTCATCTAAACACCTGTTCATCTTTGCACTACGGGCCAAAGATATTAATCAGTCGGTCATGTTCATCTCAACACCTGTTCATCTTTGCACTACGGGCCAAAGATATTCATCAAGAAATCATTCATCTTTGCACTACAGGCCAAAGATATTACGTAATATCGGCATTTAGGGTGAGGATGATGAAAAATATTTTAAAGAAAACGAATCCAGTGAAACAAAAGAACAAGTATTAAGGATTCGTACTTTAAATAATCCAAGTTCAAAAATACTTCATAAATAACCAGATTGGAGTAAAATTAAAGAATGAAGATCAAAACATAGATCCAATCAATGATATGAATCATAATGACAATCTTGGACACGTAAAAGAAAATTTAATTTTACGTGAATAGTAAATGATTCGTGAATAGATCAGAGTATCGTGAATAGTAACTCCGACACTAAAAGATAGAAATTTCACAAAAAAATATCATCATGCTTCATGAATAGTACTCGTGAATAGTAACTCGTGAATAGTAACTCATGAATAGTAACTCGTAAATAGTAACTCATGAATAGTAACTCATGAATAGTAACCCCGACATGAAAAAGTTCCAAATTTGATAAAAAATTCCAACCAATATTTTGGCATAATGATATTGAAGAAATAATATCACTTACGAAGAAAATAACATCCCTTACCTCAAAAAGAATAGTACTTTACATTTGGAATATGGATATAGTCTTTGAAAGAACTTGACCAGTATAGCAATACTCCAAGTACTAAAATACTCACAAAAATACGCTCGATATATAGAGAGAGAAAGAGAGAGAAAACTTGTGTTTCTGGTGTGATTTTCAATTCTAACCTAAGCACCTTATTTATAGGAAATTTCTTAGAACACCAAAGCAGAAAATTTAATATAATATTAATATTTAAAAAATAAATTCCTACGCCTACTTTGAAAATCTGATTTCAGCCATTTGTAACACATGGGGGGCCAACCAAAACAATAAAAACGTTTTTCTAACTATAAATATTTTAAACTTCCAAAAATCAATTATCCTGGAACCTCAGAACTTCAATAATTCATAATAAATAGCTCTTTTATCAGAAAATTCGAATCTCAAGACTTTCTATAGGAAATTCAATTCTCTACAACTTTGCAGAAGAAAGTTTTTCCAAATTCTAAACACAAATTGACCAAAATCCATAAACGGGCGATTTTACAGGCTATAATCAAATTTCAGTCAAGAAATGGGCCCATGGACATGTTTAACATGTTTTAAATAACTTTTGCAACAAAAATACTCCTCATCCTCATATACTCATATATCCCACATTCATTGTAAAAATATCCCCATTATTATATTATAATAATATAATAAAATATTATTTTATCGGAAAAGATAAAATATCAATTTTTAACAATTGTCACTTTAGAAATTTTCTCCATCTATATCCACATAAAATCAATATTTTCTCATCATATAAATCAATAATTAATTATTCACAAATAATATTACAGAATCACGATCTTGTGCAACCGGTAGTTCCTCAGGAAGAGAGGGCTTTCAATAAAGATTTCTCTTCATTGGGCGCCTTGATTAGGTGACCAAACCTCTCCTTAGATGAACTTTCTAGACATTGCCAATAATGTTATCTAATAATATTATTCGGATAATATAAATTATTGCTTCGATAATGAAAAAATTGTGTAGTGACAATTATTGAAATAACAAATAATATAAAAATCAACGCAACAATTATTGAATCAATAAAATAAAATACTAAACGGTAATTATTGTAACAATTATTGAGTAGTGCCTTCTACGTAAAATCAATAATTGGTGCAATACTGGTGTGCTTCTTGTGGCAATAACGCGTATAAGCGTGTTTTAACCACCGGTATTCCAACAAAGATTATCTTGTAATAACTACACTGCAAGTTATTTATAAACAACTTATACTTGTCATTTTCTTCATCCAATCGCTTTACATTATGGGCCCATTAAGGTCGCTATGGTAAATACGAATATTCTCGACAAAGAAGAATATTCCACGACCAAACGAATATTCTCCGACAATAATGAGTATTTTATAACTATTTGCTTATTTGAAATATTTGCTCATTTTACCCATAACTAACCACATTAATCAAGTCAACCCCTTACTATTTCAAAATAATAATTAGAGAAAATTAAATTTCATTTATTAATAATTTGGGGTCTTACAATCGTCCTCTCCGACTGCCCGTCCGTCTGAGGATGATATGCCGAGCTAAATCGTAAATCCGTGCCCATAGCTTTTTGCGAACTAACCCAAAATCTTGAAGTGAATCTTGGGTCTTGATCAGAAACTATGTATACTGGCATACCATGCAATCTTACAACCTCGTTTATGTACATACGAGCAAGACGTTCAAGTGTATAAGTTTCTCATATCGGTAAGAAATGAGCAGACTTGGTCAATCTATCAACAATGACCCAAATTGCATCAATGCCTTGAGAAACCTTGGGAAGACCAGTAACGAAATCCATGGTAATGTGCTCCCACTTCCATTCTGGAATTTCAAGTGGTTGAAATGGACCTTTTGGTACTTGATGCTCCGCCTTGACTCGTTGACAAGTTAGACACCTTGAGATAAACAACGCTATCTCTCTCTTCATATTGCTCCACCAAAATGTATGACGAAAATCACGATACATTTTGGTACTCCCAGGATGGATTGCAAACGGTGTGTTGTGCGCCTCCATCATGATTTTATACTTTAACTCAGGATCGTTAGGAACACAAAGTCTGGAGTTGACTCGAAGTATTCCTTCATCATCGATTCTTACTTCCGGCATCGCACCTTCTTGCACTTTCTTCCTCATACGCATCAGCTCCGGATCTGTAACTTGAGCAGCTTTAATTTTATCAATTAAAGTCGGTTCTACTCGTATATTCGCCATCATCACGTGGGTCCCTGGAGTCTTTATCTCTATCTCCATCCTTTGCAAGCCATACAAAATGGGCCTTGGCGTTGACAATATTGCACTCGTACCCGCATATGATCTTCTACTCAATGCGTCAGCTACCACGTTCGCTTTTCCAGGATGGTATTGGATGGTATGATCATAATCTTTCAACAGTTCAAGCCAACGTCATTGTCGCATGTTGAGTTCCTTTTGAGTGAAGAAATATTTGAGGCTTTTATAATCCGTAAAGATCTCTACTTTCTCCCCATACAAGTAATGCCTCCAAATCTTTAGTGCGAAGACAAAAACTGCCAACTCTAGATCATGAGTAGGATAATTCCTCTCATATTCTTTGAGTTGTCGTGAGGCATAGGCTATGACTTTCCCATGTTGCATGAGAACACATCCTAACCCTTTGGCCAAAGCATCACTGTAGATGACAAATCCCTCCGAACCGGATGGTATTGCCGTAGCAGTCTTTGCAATGAGTCTCCTCTTGAGTTCTTGAAAAATCTTCTCACATTCCTCGCTCCAACCGAACTTTGTATCTTTCCGAGTCAACTGAGTTAGTGGAGTAGCGATTCGAGAAAACCCTTCTACGAATCTCCGATAATAACCAGCTAAGCCGAGAAAGCTACGTACTTCTCACTGATTTAGGTTGCTCCCAGCTTTGAATAACTTCAATCTTTGCTGGGTCAACAGATATTCCATGACTTGATACCATGTGCCCAAGGAATGCTACTTCCTCAAGCCAGAACTCACATTTCTTCAACTTGGCATAAAGCTTATATTCACGAAGCTTTTGGAGTATCAGCCTCAAGTGTTGCTCATGATCTTCATGGGTTTTGGAAAATATGAGGATATCATCAATAAAGACGACCACAAAGTGATCTAAATATTCCTTGAATACTCAGTTCATCATATCCATAAAGGAAGCAGGAGCATTATTCAATCCAAAGGACATAACTAGGAATTCATAATGCCCGTACCGAGTTCTAAAAGTTGTCTTTGGAATGTCATCGATTCTAATCTTCAATTTGTGATATCCGGAATGAAGATCAATCTTTGAAAAGAATTTGGCTCCTTGCAACTGGTCAAACAGGTCATCAATACGTGGCAATGGGTACCTATTTTTGATGGTGACATGATTCAACTCCCGATAATCAATACAAAGTCGCATACTCCCATCTTTCTTTTTCATGAATAGAACAGAAGCACACCAAGGAGAAGTACTAGGACGAATGAAATCGATGTCTAACAATTCCTGTAGTTGGGTCTTTAACTCCTGAAGTTCAATAGAAGCCATTCGATATGGGGCTTTGGAAATAGGTTTTGTACCGGGTTCAAGGTCGATACAAAATTTAATTTCACGCTCTGGGGGTAGGCCAGGAAGTTCTTCAGGGAATACGTCAGGAAATTCATTAACAATAGAAATATCATTCAAAACTGACGTATTTTTGTTTAGATCCGTGACATGAGCTAAGAAAGCTTGACATCCGTTTTTCAATAAACGAATAGCTTTATGGCTTGAGATGACAGTGATTGATTTTAATGGTTTGGTGGCCTGAATTCGCATAACAGATTGGTTAGGAATATGAAAGCTAACAATCTTACGAAAATAATCAATTTTTGCATGATGAGTAGTTAACCAATCAATCCCTAGAATTACGTCAAATGCAAGTATTTTTAATGAAATAAGATCGACAGGTAATGTGAGGGTACCGATTTGAACCAAACAAGACTTATAAATAGTGGATGTAATGAAGGTTTCTCCCAGCGGAGTTTCTACAGATAAGTCAAAGTCTAATTTCTCCGGAGTCAAATTTAATCGTTGAGCGCAAGTAGGAGAAATAAAAGAATGGGTAGAACCGGTATCAAATAAGGTATAGACTTCGTTAGAGTTTATGATAAGCTTACCCGTGATGACCTCATTCGGGTTCCTTACTTTCTGGGAGGTCACAACAAACGCTCTCCCTTGCACTACCGGCTTTGACTTTTCTGGGACGGCCTTTGGTGCCTCCATCCTGGCTGAACTTGTCTTTGGTGAACGATAAAATCGGGCTAAGTGACCTTCTCTTCCACAATTATAACATGCTTTGGACGACATCGCGCAGTTTGGACTGATGTGTCCCTCCCCTCCGTATTTGAAGCATATGATAGGTGGTCATTCTCCTTCCTTAACAACGGGTACTGGTGCTGACGTCCTTCCATCATTGTTGAATCTCCTTTTCTTGAAATATCCATTTTTACTATCTTGGCCATGATTACCACCGAAGTGGTTACCATTTCTGACATGTTGATTCCCTCCACGTTTGTTGTCACCGTTTAGATGACTGATACCACTGGTATTTTAATGCTGCCGACTTTTTTCTCTTGGTTGCGTTGACTCATTACCGCGCTCCAATAACTGAGCCATATTTACAACATCTGAGTACAAACACAGTTTATGAGAAATAAGATATTGACGTATCTGCGGTTTCAAACCTCTTAAAAACATTCGCGTCATTCGCTCCTCATTATCGACCAATGGGATGCAAACCGGGATAACTCCGCAAATTTAGCCTCGTATTGCGACACGGTCATATTGTTTTGTTCCAATTTGATAAACTCCACTTCTTTCATGTGACGAATACTCTCGGGAAAGTACTTATCATTGAATAGCTCTTGGAACTTCTCCCAAGACATCTTGAGGCGTCGATGTAGTGCTTTTATAGATTCCCACCAAGAATCTCGCCTCTTCACGCAACATGAAAGGTGGCGAAGGAACCTTTTGCTCTCTTGGAGCATCCCAAGACATCAAATATCTTGGTGATCCGCTTTATCCATGCTTACGCCTTAAGTGGTTTTGGCTCTCCAATAAACTCCGGTGGTCCCGGCTCCTTGAAGCTGTTTAGCGGTGACCCAGTAGAGAGTTTCGATTTCCACCTACATTTCGAGACAGAGCCGCGCTCTACTTTGATGTTGCATGAATTGCATAAAGCCTCTAAACAATCCATCATTCATCATTTGGTCCGTGTTTTTTTTTGCATGAGGATTGTCGCCTTCGATGCACATTATCCCTGATTATTGATATGTGGAGACTCAACGGTCTCTTGTGCTCCATTGCTATTCTCAACATTCTCGGATGTCATTTTCAGATACTGCCACAAAACAAGGGTTAGTTGACATGTAATATATTATCTTTAAACTCTGACCAACCAATTTAAATACAAAATAAATTTAAGTAGGTCATACTAGCGAAGGAATTCCCCGTCTCTCCCCTCCTAGTTCTAGTCTCACATCTTAGCCAGGGATCATATCCCTAAGCTTTGATACCAACTGTGATGCCCCCAAAATTAGGTATACATCACCCATCTTGAGTCGCCAGATACATGGTACAGAATTCAAATACAACTTAATAATACAACTGTCGTGTACAATACGACAAAACATAAACTGTGAGTTTGAATTCAAATATTGTCTACTAGAGAGTATACAAACTCAAAAGGAGTCCTCATTACAATTATTATCACACTATTTCATAGAATAGTGAGGACTACTAATGCACCATCTAGGACCATCACTCCGTTCCCCGACTCGTTCCAGCTATATTCTCATTTCCTGAAGAGAACAATGAAAGAAAGGGTGAGCTCAACTAGCCCAGTAAGAAATATTATGACTAAGATAATGCAGAATAAATTATCATTAGCCTTAAACAGTGTTAAACTGATATAATATAACAAACATCAAGTTTAACTGCAGGGAAACAAGCAATCCATTAAAAGAGTCAAGTAGAGAATAAAATCTACTATCTTTTATGATTTAAAAGGTTTTTCATCACTTTTATCGATGGAACTCAGCTTAATAAATAATCCACATCATCGAATCACCCCTGCACTACGGCCAAGGATATTCTTTAGTATCACGACCACAATTACCCATACACTACGGGCCAAGAATATTTGTGTATTCATTAATGGTCATGATCATGCCAACAACTGTCCATCAATGCACTACGGGCCAATGAGGACTTTTACCACATCATTTGTAACATTATGGTCATGATTACACCGAATAATCCCTGGTCATAATCATACCAAGTCTATCTATGCACTACAGGCCACAGATGACTTTCAAAAAAAATATAAACATGAGGATGATAACAATGATATAAGAATTCAATAAAACAAGTTCAAGAATTAATTTGTCCAAGAACCAATAACGTCCAAAGTGTTAACATGATACTGCTTTGTAGAGTAAAATTCAAGAATGCTCAGAAGAATATTTCCATGAAAAGATACTGGATGAAACGTAATTATCAAGGATATTCCACTAATTTCATGGAGTATAGAAGTCAAAACTTTAATCAACTGAGTATAATAAAGAATGGAATAACAAAAGAAATCACCATGCATGTGGTACTTCGCATAGACAGGTTATTCCAACAGAATACTAAATAACGGAAACGTGTCGGTAAATTAAGCGCAAGCGGGATGTTCCAATGTAATAATATAGAATGGAACAACAACGAAATCACCATGCATGCGGTGATTGCGATAGACATGTTATTCCAATGTAATACTAATAAGGACTGAGTCGGTCAGGAGTAAATGCATGCACGGGATATTCCAACAGAATAAAGATTTTAACCAGTCCAAACAGAAATGCATGACGTGATATTCAAAGCAGAATAATAATAAAGATGGAACTGTGTCCCACAGTAAAACGCATAGACAAGATATTCCAATGTAATAATAAAGAATGAAATAATGGAAGAATTTCACCAAGTATAGGGTATCCCGCGTATACAGGTTATTCCAACAGAATAATAAAGAATGAAATAACAGAAGTTCTCTTCATGAATAAGAAAGAAAGAATACCCCTTATGAGTACAACAAATAATATTCCCTACGAGTACAACAAATAATATCCCCTACCTTAAGAAGAAGAGTACTGGATATATAAGTAGTGAAGTAGCAGAATACTTTCTTCTTTCTCTCTATAGTTTATCTCTCTAGAGTTTCAAATTGAATTAAGTAAGAAAATAATGAAGGAATGAGCTTCTATTTATAGAAAAATGGATCTGCATAGTAACTAACTGCTTAAACGGTCAGATTGATTTACTTTAATCTGACGGTCCATATTTAAAGAAAAAACTTTTAAATAAAATATAATATATTCTATTTATAATCTAATAAAACGAATAACTTTATAAAAGATTTTACTATGCAAATACTATACGCAGCCACTATGCAAACACTATACATAATAAAATATAATATATTCTAATTATTGTCTAATAAAATGAGATAACTTTATAAAAGTATTTTGTTTTATATAAAAAGATTTTACTATGCAAAACACTATCACGAGACCTTTATACGCAACACTATGCATAATAGAATATAATATATTCTATTTATAGAATAACTTTATAAAAGTATTATGTTTTATATAAAAGATTTTCACGTATTATTACATTAATAATACCAACAAAACCTGAGTGACTTATCACGTAAGCATCAATAATTAATACTGGTGCTACTATGCAACCACGCCAGACATCTTTATTTCTTTAACACCGGTGTTTCAACAGCTTAACAGTAAAACTTCCGCCGTTATTTTCATAAAGTATTTTTGTCTTTTTCTTAATCCGACAATAATTCTGTTGTGGGGTCCACCAATGATTGTGCCGTTGTACGAATATGATAGGTATTTATGAGAATCAAAGTAGCAATCAAATTGCAAAAATAGCGGAAGCGAAATAAAATCAGATTTTATAATTTTTCACAAACTAATTACCCGGATCATCCTTTATGCATATTATTAATTAAACGAAGAATAAGAAATTTTGAAATCATACCCTTGTAGAAACGAAGCTTCCTAAGTGCGAAGTTCACCACCTACTTCTCCGCGATCTCCTTGAATCTCCGGGTTGATTCCTTCCTTTGATCAATGTAAGCCACCCAAGTGTATGGCCTCTATAGGTGATCCACCAAAGAAGAATAATTATCAAGAAGAAGGGGTATTGGCTCAAACCCTAGTTTTTCCTATCTGAATAGAAAAGGGAGGCGTACTCTCCAACTCTAGGAATTACGTATATTTTATATCTAATATAAGACTCCTCTTATAAAGATATCATGTAACCCTATTTTAATTAAAATAAAGTATTATTTATTTAATTAAACTCTTTTAATTAAATGGGCTCCCTAATCCTATTAGGGTAATTAATTAAACTCCTTTAACTAATTTTCCTTCCTAATCCAATTAGGAATAAATGAGAGTACTTATATTAAATTAATTCTAAACCTTTTAGAAATTAAATAATAATAATTGTAATAATATTAATAAGACTCCTCTTATTAATTTATATTTAATATTTCTAAAATATTAAATAATAATATTAAGCTATTTAATTTATTCTATCACCATAGATTAAATTAAATATACTTAACATATTATTACAATTATGCCATTAACTTCTTAAATAATTATTCTTCCTTTTATGGTGTGACCCTTTAGGTTCTCCATATTAAACCGGTTGTGAATATATCAATTAGAACAATTCTAATCTCATTTAAATAAATAAATTAAACAAATAATTTATTTAAATAAATAATATTTATTCTACAATAGGGATAAGCCTCCCTAGCGATCAACAACTTTCCAGATAATATCGATTTCAACATTAATCATAAAAGAACCTTTGAGTAAATAGTTACCGTACAATTCAATCCTTCCACCATACAATGTCCCAATTAAATATAAGACATTGGAATTATGTCAAGTCTTATTTTATTTAATTATATGTATTTCGATTCCTAAATGAACAACTCCTAATGAATGCAAATTAGAAACTACTTTCTAATTTCATTCCACCTTGGCCAAGGATTCCTGGGTTGTCATTTATCAAATCACATAGGACATTTCTCCTTTTACTAGAAGTGGTAGATTCTTTATTGATCATTCATTATCTTCATATATAACTTATTACACCCAAGCATACCCTTTGATATACTCTAAGAGTCTTAAGGAATAAGTCAAAGTGTAATTCATTATATATAAGATACTATGATGATCTCAAGTCTAAGGATCATTTGTCTTACTATCACTACGAGAATTCCTATTGACAGTAAGTAAAACTCCATTAGGTATTCCTTAGCGAGTCACGTCACGTTCGGTGAACTTATTCTCTAATAAGCACCTACATACTTGCTTTAGTGTCTCCACACAAATGATCATGAGATCAATCATCCTCATCCAATGAGCAAAGCAACGTATGTACCAATCTATCCGGATTCACTAATCCCCAATTTAGTAATCCAATGATTGGGAACTATTTTAGTTTTAAGCTTTCTAAGAATTTAGATCTCATTAGAATGATCATCATCATTATTCTAAAAGCGTTGCTTAAAACTATGGGTTTATCACATATTATTAAAAATAGCACCATGTAGATAATAAATGCCTTTAATAAATAATTCTTTTATTAATAAATAAGTAAGATTGATTACACGAGATATGCTTTATCATCATACATGATTGGCTTGTATGCATAATACTTTCAATCTCCCACTTGCACTAAAGCCAATCGCCGTGGTATCTCATACCCATCTTCTCTAAGTGACGATCAAACTCTTTGTTGTGTTAACGCTTTAGTAAATGGATCGCAATATTGTCTTGAGAGTCCACACGCTCTGTGGTGACGTCTCCTCTTTCAATGATCTCTCGATCAAATGAAATCGCCGCAACACGTGTTTGGATTTCGATGAGACACAGGTTCCTTAGCAAGCTAATGTAGCCAGCTCGGTGTTGTCACGCGAAAAGGCACTAGTCCTTTAATGCTAGAAACCACACCAAGTTCGGTAATGAACTTCTTCATCCAAACGCCTTCCTTTGCGACTTCACTTTCACTATGTACTCGCCCTCATCGTCATTGAATCAAGAATCGTTTCTTTGCTTGGAACTTTTCCAACTCATCAGGCCACCGTTTAAGGTAAACACATACCCGAAAAGAATTTATTGTCATCTTGGTCTGCGTTTGAAAACTTGAGTGCGTGAAGCCCTCTAGTTTTAATTCGACCCACCGTAGACAAGAAATACATCCTTAGTTCTTCTTAAGTACTTTAGGATATTTTTCACCGCCTTCCAAAGTGTTCTTCTCTCCGGATTCGACCGATATCCGCTTGTTACACTAAGTGCATGAGCGACATCTGGTCTAGTATATATCATACCGTATATGATAGATCCTATTCTTTGAAGCATAAGGAATCTTACTCATACTCTGGTTTCTCTCCTCAGTGTCTTTGGGGCTTTGTTTGGAGAGATGTATTCCATGGCTCATCGGCATGAGACCTCTTTTGGAATCTTCCATGCTAAACCTTTTTAGCATCATGTCAATGTCGTTCCTTGGGATAAGCCAAGCATCCTATTAGATCTATCTCTATAGATCTTTATCCCCAAAATATAGGATGCTTCTCCCAAGTCCTTCATGGAGAAGTGTTTAGATAACTTGATTTTAATTGTTTTAAAGATAGGAATATCATTCCCTATCGGTAATATATCATCAACATATAATACAAGGAATGAAATAGCGCTCCCACTAACCTTCTTGTACACACATGGTTCATCCTAATTTTTGATAAAATCAAACTTTTTGATTGTCTCATCAAAAACAGATGTTCCACCTACGAGAAGCTTGCTTTAATCCATAAATGGATCGTTCAGAAGCTTACGGACTTGATTTGTTCCAACCTTTGAAACAAATCCCTCCGGTTGTGTCATATACACATCCTCCTCAAGTTTCCCAATGAGGAAGGCCGTTTTCACGTCCATCCGCCGATTTCGTAGTCGTAGTAAGTTGCAATCGCAAGCAAAATCCGAATGGACTTGAGCATTGCTTCTTGGTGAGAAGGTTTCGTCATAGTCAACTCCTTGTCTTTGTTTGAAACCTTTTGCAACCAAATCGGGCCTTATAGGTCTCTACATTGCCGCGCTCGCTCCGATCTTTCTTATAAAGACCCATTTACACCCAATAGGCTTAATGCCTTCAGGTGGTGAGACCAAAGTCCATACTTGGTTCTCATACATGGAGTCCATCTCGGATTTCATGGCTTCTTGCCACTTCTCTGAGTCTTTACTACTCATAGCCTGTTCGTAATTCAATGGATCATCATCATCTATGATGCGTACCTCATTGTCATCTTCTATGACAAGTCCATACCTGTCTGGTATCTTTGGTACTCTTCCAAATTCTGAATAGGGTGTGTATGCAGGAAGGAATCTCTACTTGGTTAGGTACCTCACTTTGATCTGTAATATTTTGTGGTTCTTGAACCTCTTCAAGATATATCTTACTCCCACTGACCCCTTCAAGGATAAACTCCTTTTCCAAGAAGGCAGCATGTTTCGCAACAAACACCTTTTGATCAGTTGGATGATAGAAATAATACCCCGATGTTTCTTTAGGGTATCCCACAAATCTACATTTGTCAGATCTAGTCTGCAGCTTATCGTTTTCAAACTTTTTGACATAAAAGCTGGACAACCCCAAGTCTTAACATGCTTAAGATTTGGTTTCTCCCCTATCCATAACTCATATGGGGTCTTGGGGACGGATTTTGTAGGTACTTTGTTAAGTAGGTATGCGGTATGATTCTAGGCATATCCCCAGAAGGAAACTGGAAGGTGGGTAAAACTCATCATAGATCGAACCATGTCCAACAATGTTCGATTTCTCCTTTCAGATACACCATTCATCTGTGTGGCGTCCACGGTGGAGTCCATTGTGAGATTATACCATTTTCTTTGAGACAATTGAGAAACTCACCACTTAAGTATTCTCTCCTCGATCGGATCGAAGAATCTTAATACTCTTACAGTTTGCTTCTTAACTTCACTTCGAACTCTTTGAACTTTTCAAATGATTCGATTTGTATTTCATTAAATACACATATCCAAATCTTGAGTGGTCGTCGGTGAATGTAATAAAATAAGAATACCTCCTCCTCGTAGTCGTTGTCATAGGTCCACATACATCTGCGTGTACCAACGCTAACAACTCAGTAACTCTTTCTCCTTTTCCACTAAAAGGAGATTTAGTCATTTTACCTATGAGACAAGATTCATGGGTTGGATATGATTCATAATCGATAGCTCTAGGAGCCCATCTTTATGCAACTTGGATAATCTTGTTTCATTAATATGATCGAGTCTACAAATTGCCACATGAAGGTATAATTAACATCATCTCTTTTCCTTTTCTTAGTTTGTTCAATTTGAAATATATTTTCATGCAAGTCAAGTATATAAAGTCCATTTCATAAATTACCAACACCATATAAAACATTATCATTATAAATAGAACAACCGTTGTTTTTATTATAATATTAAAACCATCCATATCCAATACGAGAGATAGAAATAATGTTTCTAATGATATTTGGAACAAAATAACAATTATTTAAATTAATGAACTTGCCAGTAGGCGTCTGCTAAACAATAAGTCCCTACAACTAATGCAAAGAACCTTTGCTCCATTTCCCACTCGTAGGGCGACCTCATCCTTCTTTCGACTTTCTACTTTCGACCGGTCCTGCGATATTATTACATATGTGAGAACCACATCCGGTATCCAATACCCAAGTAGAAGATTGACTTTTCGGAAAAATTAATTTCAATCATAAACAAACCTTGATTAGGATTCAAGCTTCTCCAAGCTTCTTACGCTTTTGTTCTGCGAGATAATCCTTGCAGTTCCTCTTCCAATGACCGGCTTATTACAATGGAAGCAAATTCCTTTGCTATTTGGATCAGTTTCTTTTGATCCTTCACTTTCGCCTTTCCCTTAGCCTTCTTGGATTTCTTCTTTTCGAAGATACCTTGGGCCTCTTCCTTTTCTTGGAAGAATCATCCACCAAGAAGACATGGTTCTTCTTGGATGGGAAGTAACCTTGACGATTTTCAACATGTTAAGTAATTTGCAAGTCGACATCCAACTTATTCATGTGAAAATTCACAACAAATTGTGAGAAGGTGTCCGGGAGTGACCGCAAGACTAAAATTGACTCAATTCCCCATCCATGAAGAACCCAAGTCGCCCAAGACGTTCAATCAGATTGATCATCTTTAGGACATGAGTCTCAACCAGTAGTGCCTCTCGTCATCCCGAGATCGGAAGAGCTCCTTAGTTATTTCATATCTAGCAGTCCTACTTTTGCTCACCATACAACTCTCGAAGGTGCAGTAGCATAGTAAGAGCATCCATGTTTTCATGCTGACGCTGAAGCTCATTACTCATGGATGCGAGCATGATGCATTGAGCCACAGATGCATCATCTTGCCACTGTTTAAAAGTAGCAATCTCTTCCTCAGAGGCTATCTCTGCAACTTTTTTGTGTACGGGTAATTTAGGACATAGGAAATCTTTTCAAAGAAGTGAGAACAATTCTCGATTCCTTAACCGGTCGTGTAGTTCGGTCCCATTCGGGTTTGTTAGCATCAAGTATGCTCACGTGTTGAAATTAGTGAATGTGACATTTTCAAAATTTCGCATGTAAAAAGACAATATTTTAGCAAACATTCATTTATTAATTACCAAAATAAATTAGGTCTTATTTTATATTGGTATCTCCCACTATTTTCTTCAAACTATATTACCCTCATTTATATAGTTCGGCAAAATCTAATTAAAGTTTTTGCTAGTGAGAATAAGGATCCCATTTCAAATATATATAGCCTTGTGGTGACACAACAAACTATATATAAATAAATAGTTAGACAACTCCTTGTCAATTACATCAACATGTAACTCCTTATGTTTTGCCTCTTAGATTATTTTGATCAAGTGGTGGCACATCCGAATCAAAATTATCTAAGTTAAGTCCAACCTAGCACTTCCATATATTCAAAAAAGAAAAATATCGCCCTTATGGTGACACAACAAAACAATATTGTTCAATTTTCTTTATAAGCATCAAATGTGATAAATTAACATCTTAAATACTTAATACTTGCCTTGTGGTGACACAACAAACTCATATTAAATATTTAATACTCTATTAATTTTATCATGCTAGAAATGACGTTCGATATTCTAAATATCTTTGAACGCTTAAGACTTAATAATAAAAACTTTGAGGGATTTGTTATTATTTGTCTCTCATCTTGTTTAGCGCAAGCATTTAAATATATATATAAAATAAGCGTCATATTATTAAACATGCGAAGCATGTTTGCATAATATATAATATATATATAATACTAGCATGCACATATAGAATACTATATTCTACCCGGATTGATTATGGACTTTTATTCTAGTTTGGTTCACTAGAGCTACCAAGTGAACCAAAAGGTCAAACCCTAGGGTGCAAAGAATAAACATTTAAATATAACTATTATATTTAAACCCGGGCTCCATTACAAACGGGTCTTCAAGCGCTCCTTGATCTCCGGTTCTTCAAAAAAATTCTAACTAATCCTATTACATTAAACTATTTAATTTAAATAGAAACCTTGATCGGCGATCAAGGGAAGTACATAGAGAGAGATAAAATTTACATCAAGAAGAAAACCAGAAAAGACGAGATACACAGACCCCATTTAATAAAACCCATTCATTCAAACATCCAACTAAAATAAATCCAATCATATTGGTCAATTGTCCATAATCAATCCCATTTATTATCATACATATATCATCATATGTATCAATAAATAAAATCATTCCATATATATATGAATATCATTTAGTGGGCAATTTTATGTTGCATGAAATCCAATTTCAAGATTAAAATAAACTATTTATTTTAATTATAAAATTATTAAAATAATATATTACCGAACGGTTATATATATATATAAATATATATACATATCTCAATATGTAAAAACCGTTCCATATTTTACGGCTAACGACTTGGTTAATATTATATATATAATAATTAGTTAAGAAACTAGCCGTGGCCCGTGGGAATCTTCTGCAAGTAAACAATCATAACTTATATATCTTACTTAGTAAATATATAAGAAGTATGATACCTAAAGCAATTTATATATATCATATATATTATATACTAGCGGTTTTCAAAGTAACCAAAGTAATCCGTGAGTAAATAGAAAAAAAAAATAACTATTCATTACCCATTAAAACAGGATTACAACACACGGAATTCTTTCACTTTTGCTGAAACAGTTTTTCCCAAAAAAAAAAACGTGATTTTATGTAATCAAATTGCATCACTGCCACACGGACTGCATAAAAAAAATGATAACGAAAACCTTTTTTTTCGGCAAATATTTTTTTTTCATAAAATAATAATTTTATACAACAAATTATGCCCAATAAATTATTCAAAATACATACCCATACATATATGGAATCAAAATAATTAATAATTCGCATAAAGTTTGGCTCTGATACCACTGATAGGTATTTGTGAGAATCAAAGTAGCAATCAAATTGCAAAAAATAATGAGTTTAAATAAAATCGATTTTATAATTTTTCACAAACCAATTTACCGGATCATCCTTTATGCATATTATTAATTAAACGAAGAATAAGAAATTATGAAATCATACCCTTGTAGAAACGAGCTTCCTCAGTACGAGAGTTCACCTCCTACTTCTCATGATCTCCTTGAATCTCGGGTTGATTCCTTCCTTTCGATCAATGTAAGCCACCCAAGTGTATGGCCTCTATAGGTGATCCACCAAAGAAGAATAATTATCAAGAAGAAGGGTGTTGGCTCAAACCCTAGTTTTTTCTATCTGAATAGAAAAAGGAGGCGTACTTTCAACTCTCAGGAATTACGTATATTTTATATCTAATATAAGACTCTCTTATAAAGATATCATGTAACCCTATTTTAATTAAAATAAGGTATTATTTATTTAATTAAACTCTTTTAATTAAATGGGCTCCCTAATCCTATTAGGGTAATTAATTAAACTCCTTTAACTAATTTTCCTTCCTAATCCAATTAGGAATAAATGAGAGTACTTATATTAAATTAATTCCTAAACCTTTTAGAAATTAAATAATAATAATTGTAATAATATTAATAAGACTCCTCTTATTAATTTATATTTAATATTTCTAAAATATTAAATAATAATATTAAGCTATTTAATTTATTCTATCACCATAGATTAAATTAAATATACTTAACATATTATTACAATTATGCCATACACTTCTTAAATAATTATTCTTCCTTTTATGGTGTGACCCTTTAGGTTCTCCATATTAAATAGGTTGTGAATAAATCAATTAGAACAATTCTAATCTCATTTAAATAAATAAATTAAATAAATAATTTATTTAAATAAATAATATTTATTCTACAATAGGATAAGCCTCCCCAGCGATCAACGACTTTCAGATAATATAGATTTCAACATTAATCATAAAAGAACCTTTGAGTAAATAGTTACCGCATAATTCAATCCTTCCACCATACAATGTCCCAATTAAATATAAGACATGGAATTACTATCAAGTCTTATTTTATTTAATTATATGTATTTCGATTCCTAAATGAACAACTCCTAATGAATGCAAATTAGAAACTACTTTCTAATTTCATTCCACCTCGCCAAGATTCACGGGTAGTCATTTATCGAATCACATAGGACATTTCTCCTTTTACTAGAAGTGGTAGATTCTTTATTGATCATTCATTATCTTCATATATAACTTATTACACCCAAGCATACCCTTTGATATACTCTAAGAGTCCTAAGGAATAAGTCAAAGTGTAATTCATTATATATAAGATACTATGATGATCTCAAGTCTAAAGATCATTTGTATTACTATCACTACAGAATTCCTATTGACGAAGTAAGTAAAACTCCATTAGGTATTCCTTAGCGAGTCACGCTCAAAGTGAACTATTCTCTAATAAGCACCTACATACTTGCTTTAGTGTCTCCACACAAATGATCATGAGATCAATCATCCTCATCCAATGAAAAGTTAACGATGTACCAATCTATCCGGATTCACTAATCCCCAATTTAGTAATCCAATGATTGGGAACTATTTTAGTTTTAAGCTTTCTAAGAATTTAGATCTCATTAGAATGATCCTCATCATTATTCTAAAAGCGTTGCTTAAAACTATGGGTTTATCACATATTATTAAAACAGCACCATGTAGATAATAAATGCCTTTAATAAATAATTCTTTTATTAATAAATAAATAAGATTGATTACACAGTATATGCTTTATCATCATACATGATTGGCTTGTATGCATAATACTTTCAGAATATTCCTTGTTAAAATGAATATTCCCCGACCAATCGAATATTATATAACAACTTGCATACTTTGTAAAATTTATTAATATTACCCACAACTATAACATTATATCAATTTCACTCCATAATATTCAAAAATAATATTTATAAAAAATTCATCTTTATTCAAAAAGTTGGGGTTTTACAATCTCCACTTCTTATGAAATTTTGCCCTCGAAATTAGGGTACGTACCTGGTATATTGAAGAGGTAAGGATACCTTGATTTCATTTCAGATTCTAACTCCCAAGTCATTTCCTCAACATCGTGCTTTCTCCACAAAACTTTGACTTGAGGTATAACCTTGGAGCGTAGAATATGTTCCTTCTTATCCAAGATTTGAACAGGAACCTCTTCATGCGTCAAATATTCCGCTATTTTTTCCGGTTCTAACTCAATAATGTGGTTTGGGTCTTCCACATATTTACGTAACATGGATATGTGAAAAACGTTATGAACACGAGACATACTTGGCGGTAAAGCGAGTCTATAGGCCACAGTTCCTACCGATCAAGGAATAAAAATGTGCCGATGAATCGAGGATTGAGATTTCCTCTCTTTCCAAATCTCGTAACTCCTTTCCATGGAGCAACACGTAACAACACATGATCTCCTATATCGAATTCCACGTTCTTTCGATGAAGATCAGCATAACTCTTTTGTCGATCTTGTGAGGTTTTTATGCATTGTCGGATCGTTTGAATCTTTTCTGTAGTCATACGTACCAACTCCGGTCCTAACAATGTTGCTTCACCCACCTCATCCCAACATACTGGAGAATGACACTTTCTTCCATACAACGCCTCGAATGGAGCCATGCCAATACTTGCTTGATAATTGTTGTTGTAGGAAAACTCCACCAATGGTAAGAACTTGTCCCAACTTCCCTTGAAGTCAAGGACACAGAGTCTTAATAGATCTTCAAGAGTTTGAATCATCCTCTCCGACCGCGCTCGTCCGTCGAGGATGATATGCCGAAGCTAAATCAGAACTCCGTTCCCATAGCTTTTTGCAAACTAACCCAAAATCTTGAAGTGAATCCGGGTCTCGATCGGAAACTATGGATCTTTGGCATACCATGCAATCTTACAACCTCGTTTATGTACATACGAGCAAGACGTTCAAGTGTATAAGTTTCTCGTAACGGTAAGCAATGAGCAGACTTGGTCAATCTATCAACAATGATCCAAATTGCATCAATGCCTTGAGAAACCTTGGGAAGACCAGTAATGAAATCCATGGTAATGTGCTCCCACTTCCATTCTGGAATTTCAAGTGGTTGCAATGGACCTTTTGGTACTTGATGCTCCGCCTTGACTCGTTGACAAGTTAGAAACCTTAAGATAAACATCACTATCTCTATCTTAATATTGCTCCACCAAAATGTATGACGAAGATCCCGGTCGTCCAGTTGACACGCGAACACAGGCAATAGCACCACATAGGAAATAGACACGCGTTAAAACTTACGGGACTCGATTCCAATATACGGAGCCCGAGTTAAGTCCCAGTTTGCAAAACCTGCCAATAGTTAGGCAAAAAGTCGAAAAAGAGCCAAAAACCTACCCCGGTCGTCCAGTTGACACACGAACACAGACAATAGCACCGCATAGGCAATAGAAACGAGTTACAACTGACGGAACTCGATTCCAATATACGGAGCCCGAGTTCGAGTCCCGTCCGCCTATTTTGAAGAACACAAACTAAAATAATGTAAATATGTTTTCATTTTAATTTTGTTATTAATATTTTAATTTTGTAGGGTCTTGTTGATGAGTCTCGTGGAGGTGGAGGCACTGGTGATGACTGCCGAGCTGATGACGAGCAGCCTCCTCCAGTACAGGGTGATGACCGTCGCATTGATGACGAGCAGCCTCCTCCAGTACAGGGGGATGACCGCCAACTCGATGACATGGAGACAGGCGACGGGTTGTAGTTAGTTTAGTTTATGTTATATTCTGAGTTTTATTTATGTATTTGTACAGTTTTTGAGTTGTACCAACGGCCATTATATTTTTGATCTATATATTTGATTTGGATTACTAGTTTATAACAGGTATAGTTGTTATTTGATGGTTGTTTTTAGTTTATAACAGGTGTATATTTGTAAATGAACAAGGAAATTCTTAAATTTTAAAAAAAATCAAAATATATGTAGTCATTGCCGACGGGGGTAATGGCGACGGCCTAGCCGTCGCCAATGACATCTAGCGACAAACATGGGTAAAAGGTCATTGCCGACGGCTAGAAAGGCATTGCCGACGGTCATGCCGTCGGCACTGAGTTTTTTCCTACAAAATTTAATGGGTCTTTGCCGACGGCTTTGCTATCGGTATGGGCGTCGGTATTGATGTTATGCAGTCGCTAATGCGTCCCGTCAGAAATGATAATGATGCCGACGACTGGCGACGGGATCCAGGGGCGACGACCTGTGGGGCGACAGGTTTGCGGACGGCATCTGCCGTTGCCAATGACCTCAATGCCGACGACACTATGGTTATGTAGCGATGGCGTCTGCCGTTTAAGAATGCCCGATTTTCTTGTAGTGGACCGCAATGAACAAGCAATCCATTAGAAGAGTCAAGTAGAGCATAATATGTAAGAAACCAACTTTTATGAATAAAGATTAATTTTTCCTGAAATATATTTTTGAATATTATAGTGTGGATTTGATATAATGTTACAGTTGTGGGTATTATTTACAAATTTTGCAAAGTAAGCCAGTGGTTATAGAATATTCGATTGGTCGGGGAATATTCATTTTAACAGAGAATATTCGTACGACGACACAATCATTGGTGGACCCCACAACGGAAGTATTGTCGTAGTTAGAAAATGACAGAATTATCTTTTTATAAAAATAACGGCGAATGTTTTACCGTTAAACCGCTAAACTACACGGTGGTAAAAAAATACGATGTCTGGCGTGGTCAGATAGTAGCACACAAAGATTAATTATTGATGCATACGTCGAGAAGTCACTCGGTTATACTCAATTATTGCTCTGATGAATTGTTGCATAATATCTTTTATATTATTGATTCAATTATTGTCACAATATCATTTGCATAATATTTTATATTATTAAATCAATAATTGAGACGACAAAGTTATTCATATTATTATTTCGTCAATCATCGACAATGTCTAGAAAGTTCATCGAGGAGAGGTTTGGTCACCTAATTGCGTGTCAATAGGGAGAAATCCTTATCGGAAAGCCCCCTCTTTCCTGGGAATGATCTGGTTGTTAAATATTGTGAGTTATAATATTAATGATGAATAAATTCGTGTTGATTAAAGATGAAATTGATATTTCCATTATGTTGGGATTATTAGTGTTAGTGGAAATCGACATCTATTTCGCTAATAATGGATGTCTGGAGGTTATATCGATCAATCGGGTAATTAATCGGATAAATGAACAATTAATTGCTATTAATTCACATGCTTATAACTATTTGTTCACATGTGTGTACTATTGATTCACATGCATGTACTATTAGGGGAGGTGGTGCAAGATTGATAATACTTGCATGACTAAATTAAAAATGGAGGTATAGATGAATGTACTATACTGTAATTATTTTTTTCACATGATTGTACTATTGATTCAAATGATTGTACTATTGATTCACAAGATGTACTATTAGGGGAGGTGGTGCAAGTTTGATAATACTTGCAGGACTAAATTAAAAATGAAGAAAAAGATGAAGGTATTATACTGTAATATTTCGAGCCCCAAAATGTGCAATTATCGAAACTATGTTTTCCTATAAATAGAAGCTCGTTCTTCTTTCATTCTCACCAATTCACTAAGACTCACAAGAGCAATTATAGAAAGAGAAGCTATAGAGAGAGAAGCTTTAGAGAGAAAGTAGAAGAGAAGTCTGCTACCTCACTATTCCAAAATATCCGGTCTTTTCCGAGGTAAGGGATATTATTTTTTCAATATTCATAGGAATAATATTATCTTCCATACTCTGTAGTATGTGAGTAATATTATTTCATCTCGTATTCCTGATTATACCCTCTTTTTGTTAAAGTATTGCTTCTATACTCCGTGAAATTAGTAAAATATGCTTGAAATTTGCGCTTTATCTAGTATCGTTTCACAAGGATATTTTCTGCACATTCTTGTTAAATTTTAAGCTTTTAATGCCGGAGTACTGTCCATGAGTAGTATTTATTTTTACGGTATTATTCACAAAGTACTATTCACGGGGTACTATTCATAAATTACTATTCACAGATATTATTCACAAAGTACTATTCACAAAATACTATTCATGGGGTACTATTCCCAAAGTACTATTCACGGGGTACTATTCACTCGGGTACTATTCACCCGGGGAATTATTCATGACAAAAATTGATTTATTTGATGTCCAAATCATTTTTGATACAATATTATTCTTGAATTTTAGTCCACAAAGCAGTATCATGTTGACAATTTGGACAATATTGAATTATGAATAAATTAAATTATAAATCTTTAAATATTTATCCTTTGCTTGCTTTTAATTGAATTCTTATATCATTGTCATCATCCTCATGCTTATATTATGATAAAAGTCATATATGGCTTACGTGCATAGATGTACTATTGATTGGTATGATTATGACCATGGATCATTCGGTATAATCATTACCCATAATGTTATAAATGATGTGGTAAAAGTCCTGATTGGCCTGTAGTGCATTGATGGACAGTTGTTGGTAAAGTTATAATCAGGGATTATTCGGTATAATCATGACTATTGATGATTACATGAATATCCTTGGCCAGTAAAGCGAGGATGATTCGATGATGTGGTTTATTTATTGTCGAGTCTCAAATGATAAAATTGATGATAAAATTTTAAATCATGAAGATAGTAGATATCATGCTCTACTTGACTCTTCTAATGGATTGCTTGTTCATTGCAGTTAAACTTGATGTTTATTATATTTTATCGGTTTTAAAATATTTGAAGGCTAACGATAATTTATTCTGCATTATCTTAGTCATAATATTTCTTACTGGGCTAGTTGAGCTCACCCTTTGTTTTCATTGTTCTCTTTAGGAAATAAGAATATAGCTGGGACTAGTCGGGGAACGGAGTGATGGTCTAGATGTTTGCATTAGTAGTGCTCACTATTTTGTGAAATAGTATAATAATAAATGTATTGAGGACTCCATTTGAGTTTGAATACTGTTTAGAAGACAATATTCGTATTAAAACTCTCAGCTTATGTTTTGTCGTATTTTACACGACAGTTGTATAATTAAGTTGTATTTGAATTTTATACCATGTATTTGGCGACTCAGAATGGGTGATGTATACCTATTTTGGGGACGTCACATAATATCTACTATCTTCTATGATTTAAAAGTTCACCATCAATATTTTATCGCTGTAACACAGCTCAATAAATAATCAACATCATCGAATTATCCATGCACTACGTGTAAGACCCTAACTTTTATGAATAAAAATTTAATTTTCTCTAAATATTATTTTTGAATAATAAGGTGTGGATTTGATATAATGTTATAGTTATGGGTAATATTTACAAATTTTGTAAAGTAAGCAAGTTGTCATAAAATATTCGTTTGGTCGGGGAATATTCGTTTTATCAGAGAATATTAAATGCGACGACACAATCATTGGTGGACCCCACAACAGAATAACTGTCGGATTTAGAAAGCGACAGAAATAACCTTTTATAAAAATAACGGCAAAAGTTTTACCGTTAACTGTTAAAATACCTGGTGATAAATGTAAGACCCTAACTTTTATGAATAAAAGTTAATTTTTTTTGAAATATATTTTTGAATATTATGGTGTGGATTTTATATAATGTAATAGTTATGGGTAATATTTACAAATGTTGCAAAGTAAGCAAGTTGTTATAAAATATTCGATTAGTCGGGGAATATTTGTTTTAATAGGGAATATTCGTATGACGACACAATCATCGGTAGACCCCACAACTGAAGTATTGTCATTGTTAGGAAACGACAAAATTATCATTTTATAAAAATAATGGCGAAAGTTTTACCGTTAAACTGTTGAACTATCCAGTGGTAAAAGTACAGTAATACGCGTGGTTGCATAGTAGAACACAGTATTGATTATTGATGCTTACGTGAGAAGTCACTCAGTTATACTCAATTATTGCTATAGTAATTACAGCATAATATCTCTCATATTACTGATTCAATTATTATCACAGCATCATCTGCATAATATTTATTATTATTAAATCAATAATTGAGACGACAAAGTTATTCATATTATTATTTGTAATATTGACGATGTCTAGAAAGTTCTATCGAGGAAAGGGGTTTGGTCATCTAATTGCGCGCCAATAGGGAGAAATCCTTATCGAAAAACCCCCTATTTCCTGGGAATGATATGGTTGTTAAATATTGTGAGTTATAATATTAATGATGAATAAGTTCGTGTTGATTGAAGATGAAATTGATATTTCCATTGTGTTGGGATTATTAGTGTTAGTGGAAATCGACATATATTCCGATAATAGTTGATGTCTGGAGGTTATATTGACCAATCGGGTAATTAATCGGATAAATGAGCAATTTATTGCTATTAATTCACATGCTTATAACTATTTGTTCACATGTATGTACTATTGATTCACATGATATACTATTAGGGGAGGTGGTGCAAGTTTGATAATATTTGTAGGACTAAATTAAAAATGAAGGTATTATACTGTAATATTTTGAGCCCTAAAACGTACAATTATCGAAACTATATTTTCCTATAAATAGAAGCTCATTCTTCCTTCATTCTCACCAATTCACTAAGACTCACAAGAACAATTATAGATAGAGAAGCTATAGAAAGAAAGAAGAAGAGTAGTCTGCTATTTCATTATTCTAATATCCAGTCTTCTTCTGAGGTAAGGGGTATTATTTCTTTCGTATTCATAAGGGATATTATTTTTATTCTATATTCGTATAAAATATTATTTTCTTCCATACTCTGTAGTATGTAAGTAATATAATTTCGTTTCGTATCCATAGTTCTACACTCATTTTGTTAAAGTATTGCTTCTAATGTTACAAATGATGTGGTAAAAGTCCTCATTGGCCCGTAGTGCATTGATGGACAGTTGTTGGTATGATTATGACCAGGGATTATTCGGCATAATCATGACCATTGATGATTACATGAATATCCTTGGCACGTAGTGCATGGATGATTCGATGATGTGGTTTATTTATTAAGTTGAGTCTCATAGATAAAGTTGATGAAAAACTTTTTAAATCATAGAAGATGGTAGATATCATGCTCTACTTGACTCTTCTAATGGATTGTTTGTTCCGCTGTAGTTGTTGATCTAAAACTTGTTGTCTATTATATTCTATCAGTTGTTATACTGTTGAAGGCTAAGGATAATTTATTCTGCATTATCTTAGTCATAATATTTCTTACTGGGCTAGTTGAGCTCACCCTTTTCTATCATTGTTCTCTTCAGGAAATGAGAGTATAGCTGGGACAAGTCGGGAAATGGAGTGATGGTCCAGGATAAGTGGCTTTAGTAGTCCTCACTATTTTGTGAAATAGTGTGATAATAATTGTAATGAGGACTTCATTGAGTGTGGATATTGTCTAGAAGACAATATTCTTTTAAAAACTCAGCTATGTTTTGTCGTATTTTTACACGACAGTTGTATTAAAGAAGTTTGTATTAGATTTATGTACCATGTATTTGGCGACTCAAGATTCAAGATCGATGATGTATACCTATTTTGGGGGCGTCACAATAAAATTACAGTAATACGCATGATTGCATAGTAGCATACGGTATCGTACAGTAGCTTTGATTATTGATTCTTACGTGAGAAGTCACTCAGTTTTATTCAATTATTGTCACAGTAGTTAATGCATAGTATCTCGCATTATTGATTCAATTATTGTCACAGTATTATCTGTGAGATCCCGAATTTTATGAAATAAAAGTATTCAATTTTTCTATTTTGATAAATAGTTAAATTGATATAAGTTTAAAGTTAAGGGTAATATTTGAAAAATTTTCAAAGTAAGAAAGTTTTCATAAAATAATCGGTGATAAAAGTACAGTAATACGCTTGGATGCATAGTAGCACACGGTATTGATTATTGATGCTTACGTAAGAAGTCACTCAGTTATACTCAATTATTGCTACAGTAATTGCTACATCATATCTCTCATATTATTGATTAAATTTTTGTCACAGTATCATCTGTATAATATGTTATATTATTAAATCAATAATTGAGACGACAAAGTTATTCATATTATTATTTGCAATATTGACAATGTCTAAAAGTTCTATCAATGAGAGGTTAGATAATCTAATTGCGCGCCGATAGGGAGAAATCCTTATCGGAAAGCCCCCTCTTTCTTGGGAACGACCTGTTTGTTAAATATTGTGAATTATAATATTAATGATAAATAAGTTCATGTTGATTAAAGATGAAATTGATAGTTCCATTGTGCAGAAATTATTACTGTTAGTGGAAATCGACATCTATTTCGATAATAATGGATGTTTGGAGGTTATATTGACCAATCGGGTAATTAATCGAATAAATGAGCAATTAATTATTATTAATTCACATGCTTATAACTATGTGTTCACATGTGTATACTATTGATTCACATGATATACTATTAGGGGAGTTGGTGCAAGATTGATAATACTTGCATGACTAAATTAAAAATAGAGGTATAGATGAATGTATTATACTATAATTAATTTTTTCACATGTTTAGAACTATTGAGTCACATGATTTACTATTGATTCACATGATTTACTATTAAGGGAAGTGGTGCAAGTTTGATAATACTTGCAGGACTAAATTAAAAATAAAGGAAAAGATGAAGGTATTATACTGTAATATTTCGAGCCCCAAAACGTGCAATTATTGAAACTATATTTTCTTATAAATAGAAGCTCATTCCTTCATTATTTTTCACCAATTCACTAAAGCTATAGAGCAATTATTATAGAGAAAAAGAAGAAGAGAAGTCTGCTACCTCACTATTCCAATATCCAGTTTCTTCTGAGGTAAGGGGTATTATTCTTTCATATTCATGAATAGAGTTATTTTCTTTCAATACTCGTAAGGGTTGTTATTCCATTCTTTATTATTATGTTGGAATAACCTGTTTATGCGAAGTACCGTATACATGGTAAAATTCTTCTGTTATTCCATTCTTTATTATTACATTGGAATAACTTTTGTTTGTCTGATCTATCGGATGCTCGGTGAATTTCGTTGTTATTCCATTCTTTATTATTCTGGTTGGAATATCGTATGCGTGTATGATTACGCATGGCCCGGTTCCATTCTTTATTATTATATTGGAATAACCTGTCTATGTGGATTACCGCATGCATGGTGAATGATCTTTCGTATTCATTCTTTATTAAATTGTGGAAATGATCTGTCTACGTGGATTACTGCATGGCGGATGAAAATCAATTTGCAGTTTCGTATATTCTATTATACTCGTATGAGATATCATTTCTTTTGTAATTGTCATGAAATATCATTTTATTTGGTATTTTATTTACGAGTTACTATTCACGGGTTACTATTCACCCGGTTATTATTCACTCTAGTATTATTCACTCGGGTATTCGGGACACTTTTCATGTCGGAGTACTATTCACGAGTTACTATTCACGGGTTACTATTCACCCAAATTACTATTCACCCAAATATTATTCACTCGGGTATTTGGGGTACTTTTTATGTCGGGGTACTATTCACGAGGTATTATTCCCGAAGTACTATTCACGGGGTACTATTTACCTAAAAAATATATTTCTTTTCTGTCCAAATTATTTTTGGTACATGAATATTATTCTTGAATTTTACTCCACAAAGCAGTATTATGTTGACAATTTGAATATTTTTAAACTCTGGATAAATTTAAAATCTTTAATATTTATCCTTGATTTCATTTGATTAATGCTTATATCATTGTCATCATCCTCATGCTTATATTGTGATGAAAGTCATCTTTGGCTTACGTGCATAAATGGACTGTTGATTATTGGTTTTACAATTGTATATCTTTGGCTTACGTGCAAATATGGACTATTGATTATTGGTTTTACAGTTGTATATCTTTGGCTTACGTGCAAAGATGAACTGTTAATTGATAGCTTTAGCCTGTAGTGCAAAGATGGACAAGTGTATGACATGATAATGACCACTGGTGATAATAACGAATATCCTTGGCCCGTAGAGCATGGATAATTCGATGATGTGATTGGCAGGATCATGACCATTAGTTAACAGTTGAATGTCTTTTAGTAGTAGTGCTGGCGGCGATGCACAATTGATTGGTATGATCATGACCATTGGTTTTGTAGTTGAATATCTTTGGCCGATAGTGTAAAGGTAGACAATGGATTGGTATGATCATTGTTATTACATTTGAATATCTTTAGCCTTTAGGGTAAGGATATTGAGTAAGTGTTCTATTAAGCCTTTGTGGCAAGGAGAAACTATTGATTTACATGATTATACATATAAACTGTGGATTTAACTATAATCTTTGGTAGTTCAGGTGAAGACAGGTGATGAGAGTTCTTTTTGTCTTGGGTATAACAAAGAACTATTGATGAGTATTATAGGAATGAAATATTAACGATGGACTTTTAATCTAGAGGAGGTAGTAGACATTATGTTCTACTTGACTCTTCTAATGGATTGCTTATTTCCGCTGCAGTTGTTGATCTAAAACTTGTTGTCTATTATATTCTATCAGTTGTTATACTGTTGAAGGCTAAGGATAATTTATTCTTCATTATCTTAGTCATAATATTTCTTCGGGCTAGTTGAGCTCACTCTTTTCATCACACCGTTCTCTCGTGAAATGAGAATATAGCGGGATTTAGTCTGGGAATGGAGTGATGGTCCAGGATAAATGGCTTTAATAGTCCTCACTATTCTACAGAATAATGTGATAACAATTGTAATGAGAACACCATTGAGTGTGGATACTCTCTACGAGACATTATCCGTTTTGAAACTCTCAGTTATGTTTTGTCGTACTGTATAAAAGAAGTTTGTATTTAAATTTTTTACCATGTATCTGGCGACTCAAGATGGGTGATGTATACCTGTTTTGGGGGCGTCATATTATCTGCACAATATTTTATATTATTAAATCAATAATTGAGGCGATAAAGTTATTCATATTATTATTTACATTATTGACGATGTCTAGAAAGTTCTGTCGAGGAAAAGGGTTTGGTCACCTAATTGTGCGCCAATAAGGAGAAGTCCTTATCGGAAAGCCCCCTCTTTTCTGGGAATGATTTGGTTGTTAATGTAATACCCCCAGTATTTTCAAAATAATTAAATAATAAATTTTGCATTTAAAATTTTTTATATATATATATAAAGGTGGGATTATGTGCAAAGAAAAGTATAGGTATTTATGTGACAGATAAAACCTATTTATTATGTGAATAATTATAAATAAATTCTTTTAAGAATTATTGATCATTATAGGTTATATTCTTATTATAAATTAATTTTGTAATAAAAATATCTATTATTTATTTTCCATGAAAATATGATTATTATATATATGATATGATTATAAGGATTATTATGATTTGTATTTTATTATATTAGTTAAGTTAATCATTTTAACTTAATTAATAATGGTATATATGAAGGTTATATGGGATATGGATTCAAAACACAAATATTGGACTTTGAATAAGGAATGAGAATATTAATGTAATATTAATTATATTTCAAATCATATAAACATGCTTTATATGTGTGTAATATTAATGTGTGGAACAATTTTAGTAAAGTAGTGCAAACCTAGCGTTCATCGATAAATTATAGTATATAAGTCAATTACGACTATAAAATTTATTAAGTTATGTGTAAATGTAATTTATGGAAATTATTATATTTAATGTTAATTAGGTAAACCCTAATTAGTATTTAGAAACCCTAATTACTAAATTAGAACCCTAATTGCTAAGTTATAAACCTTGGTATTAATTTAGCAAAGTTAATAGTAATTAATATATTATATAAAGACTAATTTATAAATCCTAGGTAATTAGTAAACCTAATTTAATTAGAGAACCTTAATTCACATTTTTAGCAACTAAGATTTTCATTTTGCCCTAATCTCAAAATCCTAGAACTTGGACTTTTGGAGCTCTAGGATTAAACCCTAATGGGTGAGAGGAAATGTCAACATTGCCACTAAAAGTAAACACCAAATGACCAAACTACCCTTTTGATTATTTTAATAAGGTGGAGTGTAGATCTAACCCTAGTAGGGTGGTTGGTGGCCAACCCCAACTAGCCATGTGGCCTAGTATAGCCTTTAATCAATCAAAAGGCTGATCACATGATTAGCCATAGCATTAAACCCTTTATATATAGGATTGGAGAGAGGAAGAGGTCACTTGTTAGCCCATTTTGCTCAAACACTTATCCTAGAGCTCCTCTCACCAAAAGCCACGAATTTCCCTTCATTTGTCAGTCACAAAACCAGCCCCACGAAACACACCAACAAAATCAGTAGCCAAAAATCAGATTGTGTTCAAGAAAGGTAAAACCCTAAACCTAAATTTCGATTTTTGAATTCATGTTAGATGTTATGTTTAAATGTTTAAAGTTATGTTAGAAGGTGTTATTTAGTGATCTGGGTTGTTATAACTCAGATCCATAACACTTAGATGCACGAAATTGATGATTTTAGAAATCTGGAAAAATCTGGAAATTTGTGTTTGACAGCCTAATGTCAGTCCTTGTAGATCTTTTCCTGGTTATGGTTTTGGTTGTTTAAGTGTTTAGACTTGTAGTATGTCATGCGTTCTGTAATATGGTACTTGAATCAGGTCCATATATGCTACATATTAAAAGTTATTAAAGGTCAAAATACGTTGACCGATCACATGAAACTGTTTCTGGGCAGCCCAGATTTGCCCAGAAAATCTGACAACGTTTTGCAGTCCCTATATCTTGCCGATCTTTGTTAGTTAAGCCATGTTATTGTTTTAATATTGTAGTCTGACATAAGGACTATACAATCATGTCATTATATCACCCATATCATTTATAGAATCATATATATAAGTAGTCAAACCACCGTTGACCAACTGCCTTTCACAAAATCTGGGAAACCCAGAAATCGTGAAGAACAGCTTCTGACAATTTGTTCTAAGCCATAGATCTTGCATGTGTTTGATCTTTTTGCTTGTGTTATTGTATTTAGATTGTACTCTTGTATGTGTACTACGGATTCATGCTCTTATATCACTTTGTTAACAAACATAATGAAAGTAATTAATGGTCAAACTAGGTCAGTCGTTCACGGTTACAGTTTCTAGAAAACCCAGAAACCGTAAGAACATGTTTTCTGACAATGCTTGACCGAATGATATAATATGTATATGGTGTAGTTAAGCCAATTTGTTGGTTGATATATGTACTAGGACATGTGGACTGCGACCCTGAACCATTCGAACACATAAACAATGACCAGAACCTATAGATATTTAAGCCTCAAAATGGACCCTTGAAGCTGTCTGGGTTTTTGGAAAACCCAGAAAGCTCTGACAATGACTTGTCAAGGCCAGATCTTCATGCTTTGATGTGTTATGACCTAGGTTATGATTGATAATGTTAGTGTTACATACCTACTGCACAACCAATGTTTAAACGAGCCCAGAAACACAATGCATTGAGAGCTATAAACTGTCAAAGTAGGACCCTAGCAAAGCCGGCTGTCAGTGTTTTTGAGCTCAAGAACACCAACAGCGACAAACAAGTGTCGCTATAGCCTATAGCGACGGTTCCTATTATTTTTATTTTCTAATTTCCGGAAAATGATTTAAAAATAGAAATAAATTCTAAAAATTATTTAAAAATAATAAATAAATTCTGAAAATTATGAAATCTGTTTTAAAAATTATTTTAAGTCATGAACATTAACTTTTAATAATTTGGCATATTTTCCATAAATATTAGTAATTACTTGAATATTATTTATTTGATAAATGCACTAAATAAATTAACTAAAAATGATTTGATTATATTAAAATCATTTTAAATGATAATAAGGTATTTAATAATATTTTAAGTTATAAAATATAACTTTCAATATTTTAAAGTAAATTTCATTAATTATTTAATATTAATGATATTAGATTTATTTAATAATTATATTAAATAAATAGATTAAAATGATTTTATTGATTTAAAAATCATTTAAAAAGGATATAAATGGTTTAAACATATTTTAAGTCATTATAAGTGACTTTTAATATTTAATGAATAATACCTTAATATTTTAATATTTTTGGTAATTGTTTAAAAATGATTTTGAATGTTTTAAAAATCATTTAAGGGTATTAATAATACTTAAAAAATATTTTGAGTTATTAAAAATAACTTTGATATTTTGGCAATGGTTGCATTAATATTATAATATTATTTAAATATTAATGATAATAGAATTATCTAATATTTAAATAATTTAAAAATAATTCTAGAGTTTGAAAAAACAAGATAAATTATAATAATTATTTCGAAATTATTATAAGTCATTTAAAAATAATATGACTGGTATTTAAAATATCCAGGATAATATTGAACTGCATGAGAGAGTTTTAAACTCGATAATTACCCGATAAAGCCGTCGGTACATCGAAATGCTACCAAAATTGATCCGAAACTGTATAGTTTGACTGTATAAGTATTTGTTTATGTCTTAATGACTAGTATAATTATGAGACAATGTGATTAGGATATGTGTTGACTGTAAATAACAGTATTATGTGTTATATGTTATTCTAATCAATAGAACAATCTTATAAATGATAGGTCGTTGAATTAAAGATATAATTAAGTTGTGTAAGCAGCAGACCAGGCAAGTTTCTTAACTCTCACTCTTTTATTTGAGTAAGTATTTAAACTATCATTTACGTTGTGCAAGTATCCTAAACTCTTGTTTTACTTTATTCAACGGATATCGTAAGCAAGTATCTTTACGTATGCATTTTCTTTATGCAATGGACACGAGTAAGAAAGTTTCAGATTTATATTATTATTGTACTAGATTATTAACCATATTGTCGTATATATTATATCCGATCATTGTTTATCAACATGATATTATATCATATAACTCATATATATATTCACTTTGTTAATTTTGAAATATGATTATACAAGTGTCCTCACTTGGATAATCATTATAGTCAAACACATCTTGATATATATATATATATAGTCGTCTAAGCTATTTGATCAGCTAGACACAGATTTAGAATATCGTTGAATATGATAAAACCTTCTTGTATCCAATCAAATTATTTTGATTCAGAATCCTGACTAAGTATGAACATCCCTAATCTGGGAAAAACTTTTGTATGCCTGAGGCGGATATGATGAACAAGAATATCGTTCCGGTATGTAGTATTGATCAATACAGGGCATAACGGGCTGATCACCACCCGTGCCTGTAAGTTATGACAGTTTGCAGATGAAGTTCTGTTTGACCTTTTTGAAAACTAAAAACTATGTTCATAGTCTATCGACTGCTCTCCATTTATGGTCAATACGTAGTTTCAAAATTTGAAATAAGAATTGTTATATTATTTAGTGTTGCTTCAGTACTTCACAACTATTGCTTCGTTGTTGAAGAGTCGTTCAAAGAAAACATTTAATCCTTTCAGCTAATATTTATAATTGTTATTACTTGCTGGGCACTTAAATGCTCATTCTTGCTTAATTTTAATGTTTTCAGCTATGTATGATCGACCTGAAGGTTCAGGCAAAAACAAAGGGAAAGGAAAGCTATCAAATTAAGTTTGCGTTATCTTATGTAATAGCTAGACTTAAATAAATTGACGATATTTATTATCTATCATGTAATGAAATGTTTTAAGGTCGCGTAACTGGGATTTAGACAACTCTGATATGTAAATTAAGTTTGATATTTATGACATTATTATTATTATTCCGCTCAAAGAAATGGTATCGTGAAGCACTAAGTTCGGGTTTCAAGTACCTGAATTTGGGGGCGTCACAGTTAATATTGTAAGACCCCGAAATTTTTTTAAATAAAAAAGAATTTTCTTTATTTATTATTTTGAAATAGTAAGGGTTGATTTGATTAATGTGGATAGTTAGGGGTAAAATAAGCAAATATTTCAAAATAAGCAAGTGGTTATAAAATATTCATTTTTGCTTGGGAATATTCGTTTGGTCGTGGAATATTAAATCTTTGTCGGGAATATTAAACGCACACAGCGCAGCAATGTATGTGGGCCCCCATAACGGAAAGCGATTGGATGAGGAAAACGACAAATATAAGTTGTTTAAAAATAACTGGCGTAATTGTTACCAAGTAATATCGTTGGAATACCCGGTGGTTAAAACACACTAATACGCGTTGTTGAATAGTAGACACGGTATTGCATCAATTATTGATCCTTACGTAAGAAGGCACTACTCAATAATTGTTACGAGAATTATCGCTCAAAGATTTTATTTTATTGATTCAATAATTGCTGCGTTGGTATTTTATATTATCATTGCTTCAATAATTGTCACCGCACAAGATTTCCCATTATCGATCAATAATTCATATTATTTGAATAATATTATTAGATAACATTATTGGCAATGTCTAGAAAGTTCTGTCTAAGGAGAGGTTTGGTCACCTATTTGCGCGCCAGTAAGGAGAGATCCTTATTGGAAAGCCCCTCTTTCCGGGAACCCACGGTTGTTAATAATTGTGATTCGTAATATTATTTGGGAATAATTAATTATTGATTTATATGATAAGAAAATATTTATTTGATATGGATATAAATGATGGATTTATTTATTATATGTGGTTATAATTGAAGGATTTAATGTTGAGGTGTTTTATCAGTATTTTTGTCGGAATGGAGGTATTAAAAATCAAATCGTATTTTTACGATATATTGCGTGAGTTATAATTTTTAATCGATTGGTTGGATCGCTATGATTTTTGGATATGTTATACATATATAAGTTGAGTATATGTTCACAAATTTTGAACCGTTAAAATGAACGAATGATTTGTTATAAATTTTAAGAGGTGTTTGATTAGGAAAGTAGGGTTATAATTAATTTTGGTGGAAAATTCTAGAATTGAGTGGGCCCCACTTGTGGTTGGTGAAAAATATGCGTAATTTTATTTCAAATGTGGTGGGTGGAAATAGTAGCAGGTAAAGCCATCATCAGTAAAGGCAGTCAAGTCTGCCTTGGTACGGCTAACATTTTCCTATAAATAGAGGGCTAAGTTAGAATTGAAAATCACACCGTAAACAAAGTTTTCTCTTTCTCTCTATATTATCGAAGCGTATTTTGTGAGTATTTAGATACTTTGAGAGTTCATTGCTCAAGATAAGTTTCATTCAAAGATCACTTCCGATCTTTCCTTCCAAGCATCGATTCTTTGAGGTAAGGGATGTTATTTTCTTCTCAAATGATATTATTTCTTCAATATCATTATCTTTGAAATATTGGTTGGAACTTTTTATCAAATTTGGAACTTTTTCATATCTGGGATACTATTCATGAGTTACTATTCACGAGTTACTATTCATGAGTTACTATTCATGAGTTACTATTCACGCAGTACTATTCATGAAGCGTGAAAATATTTTTTTTTTGTGGAATTTCTATCTTTTGGTGTCTGAGTTACTATTCACGATATACGGACTATTCACGATACTGAGACTATTCACGATACTGGCACTATTCATCGAAAAATAAAATTTCTTCTTTTTGTCCAAAATATCTATTCGGATACTAGCTTTGATTGTATCCATGTTTTGATCATTCTTGAATTTTACACCACTATGATTATTTTGAGGTATTTTTGAACATGGATAAAACAAAGTACTAATCCTTAATCCTTAATCCTTGTCATTTTATTTCATTGGATTCGTTTTTTAAAAATATTTTCATCATCCTCGGTCTTAAATGATGATATTATTGAATATCTTTGGCTTTGTAGTGTAAAAGATGAACAAGTGTTGAGATGAAATATGATCGATCGATTAATATCTTTGGCCCGTAGTGCAAAAGATGAGCAGTGTTTAAATGAACATGATTAAATGATGAATATCTTTGGCCCAGAAGTAAAAGATGAATATTTGATTCCGGATGTTTATGGATTGTTGTTACAAGGATAAAAGATAGACGATGAACTTTTAAATTCATACATGAAGATAGTAGTTTGCATTCTCTACTTAACTCTTCTAATGAATTATTATTTCACTGCGAATATTGATTTAAAATTTGTTGTCTATCAGATTCTATTAAATTTTTTCCTGTTGAAGACTAACGATAATTTGTTGTACATTATCTTAGTCATAATATTCTTTTCGAGCTAGTTGAGCTCACCCTTTTCCTTTTGTTCCATTCTTCTCGGGAGGCTAGAATATATAAAAAAGTAAGTAGCCTGGGTAATGGAATGAAGGTTTTAGAAAGGATTGTTTAGTAGTCCTCACCATTTTGTAAAATAATGTATCAATAAATGTGATGAGGATTTATTTGAGTATAGATATTGTCCTGTAAGATAATATTTGTATTTAAACTCATAGTTTTACCGTTGTAATAATAAAGTTGTAGTTGTTTCGCACTACGTATATTGACAACTCGAATGGGTGATGTATACCTATTTTGGGGGCGCCACAGTTGGTATCGAGCTTAGGATAAGATCTCTGGCAAGAGATCGGGAATAGAACTAGGAGGGGAGAGACGAGTAAATCCTTCGCTAAGGTGTCCTACCTAAGCTTATTTGTTAGTTGGTCAAGATATAGGATATTATGTGATATATTGATTTCTTAATTAACCCTTGTTTTATGACAAGATTTGAGAATGTCGATCGAGAATATTAACAATGGAAATGAGACCGTGGAGACGCGCTCAGACTCACCAACGAGGAGAACGCGTAACAGTCGTGGCAATGTTCCTCCCGTGAACAACACCATCGAAAGCAGATGATGAACGAGGGATGTTTAGAAGCTTTTTGCAGCTTCATGCAAAATCGCATTGAGGAGACTCGTGTTCAAAATACTGAGAGGAAATGATAGCAATTCACGGGTTGTCACAAACCCAAACAGCTCAAAGAGTTGGGACCACCGAATTTAAGGGAAAGCCAGATCCGATCACGGCGGAAACATGGGTCAAGCAAATTACTAAGATATTCGATGTCTTGGGATGCACGGAGGAATGAAGGTTCCATTCGCCACCTTTATGTTCCACCATGAGGCAGATTCATCGGTGGGAGTCTCAGGAAGCGTCCATCCAAATTCGCACTCAAAGATGTCTTCTGGGGAGACGCTTTCAGAGACTATTTAATGACAAATACTTTCCGAAAGTGTTCGCTATATGAAGGAAGTGGAGTTCATCGATTAGAGCAAAACAACATGACGGTGTCTCAAAGACGAGGCAAAGTTTGCAGAGTTATCCGTGTTTGCACCTCATTTGGTGGAGAATGAGGAACGATGACGCGGATGTTTCTTAGAGGTTTGAAACCCTAAGATACGCCAAGATCTCATTTCTCATAAACTTTCTTTATTCAGATGTTGTAAACAGGCTCAATTATTAGAAGCGAGATAACGAGTACGGCCAATCGAGGACCACAACCAGGATCGTACTCGGAGATAGCGTAGCCAATGTAATAATGATAACCACGAGAAAGAAACAGACGGACAAAATGGTTACCACTCTGGTGGTAATCATGGTCATGAAAATGTAAGAAGCGAGTCGGAGGAGATTTTAAAAGAGGAGATTTAACAACGACTATGTGAAGACGATAAAGTACGGCAAGAAGAATCGGTTCTAGTGGAGGAGAACCACCACCGGCATTATATGCTACAAATGCGAAAAGAGGGACATATCGGTCAAACCGCCCACAACAGATTCAAGGTATGCTATAGTTGTGGAAAGGAAGGACATATCGCCGAGATTGTACGCAGAGCGAAACCTAGTTCAAATGGGGACGGTGACTCAAAAGACTGTCCCGTAAAAGTCAAAGTCAACGATTCCGGAAGAGCGTTTGTTGTGATCGGTCATAATGCGAGGAACCCAAACGAGGTGATCACGGTAAGCTATTTATAAATTCTTGCAAAGTTTATACCTTACTTGATACCGGTGCATACCCATTCATTTATCTCCCTGCATGTGCTCAACGCTTAAACTTGACTCGGAGAAATTAGACTTTGACCTATCTGTGGAAACTCCGTTAGAGAAACTTTCATCACATCCATCGCTTATAAATCTTGTTTGATTCAAGTTGGCACCATCACCTTACCTGTTGACCTTATCTCTTTAAAGATACTTGCTTTTGATGTGATTTTAGGAATTGATTGGTTAACTACTCATCATGCCAAAATTGATTGTTTTCGTAAGGTTGTTAGGTTTTCATATTCCTAACCAACCCGTTATATTTAATTCAAGCAACTAAACCATTAAAATCAATCACTATCATATCTAATCATAAAGCTATTCGCTTATTGAAAAACGGATGTCAAGCTTTCTTAGCCCATGTTATGGATTTGAATAAAGACACGCCAAATTTGAATAATATTCTGTTGTTATTGACTTTCGACGTATTTCAAGAACTTCCCGGCCTACCCCCGTAACGTGAAGTTGAATTCTTTATTGATCTTGAACCCGCACAAAGCCCATTTCTAAAACCCCATATCGAATGGCTCCTATTGAACTTCGTGGAGTTAAAGGTCCAACTACAAAGAATTGTTGGACATCTGGTTTCATCTGGCCCCAAGACATCTCCTGGGGTGCTCCTGCTTTATTTGTAAAGAAGAAAGCGGGGGGAGTATGCGACTTTCAGACGACTATCGGGAATTGAACCATGTCACCATCAAGAATAGGTATCCTCACCTCGTATTGATGACTTGTTTGACCAATCAGTAAGGGCACAATTCTTTTCAAAATCGATCTTCGCTTCCGGATATCATCACCAAGATCGAATCGAGGATATTCCAAAGACCGCCTTCGTAACTCCTCAGATGGGCATTATGAATTCTTAGTCATGTCTTTCGGACTAACTAATGCTCTGCGCTTTCATGGATATGATGAACCGAGTATTCAAGGAATATTTGGATCGCTTTGTTGTTGTCTTTATTGATGACATCCTTATATATTCCAAAAGTCGTGAAGATCATGAGCACCATTTGAAGTCGGTACTCCAAAGGCTTCGTGAAAACAAACTATATGCCAAATTGAAGAAATGCGAAGTTCGGCTCGAGGAAGTAGCATTCCTTGGGCACGATGGTGTCGAAACATGGAGTATCTGTTGATCCGTGCCAAGATTCAAGCAATACAAAGTTGGGAGCAACCCAAAGTCGGTGATCAAGTACGTAGCTTTTTGGGCTTAAATTTGGTTATTATCGGAGATTCGTGGAAGGGTTTTCTCGAATCGCTACTCCATTAACTCAACTAACTCTAAGGATACAAAATTCGTTTGGAATGAAGAATGCGAGAAGAGTTTCCAAGAGCTTAAGAGGAGACTTATTTCAAGACTGTTTCTAACAATACCATCCTGGTTCGGATGGATTTGTTATCTACAAACGATGCTTCTGTGCAAAGGGTTAGGATGTGTTCTCATGCAACGTGGGAAAGTCATAGCCTATGCCTCATGACAACTTAAAGAGTATGAGAGGAATTATCCTACTCATGATCTAGAGTTGGCGGCTGATCGTTTCAGCGCTTAAAGATATGGAGGCACTATCAATATGGGGAGAAAGTGGAGATATATTCGCACCATAAAAGCCTTAAATATTTCTTCACTCAAAAGAACTCAACACATCGGCAAATGACGTTGGTTCGAACTATTGAAAGACTACGACCACACTATTCAATACCATCCCGTAAAGTTTAACGTGGTAGCCGACGCATCGAGTAGAAGATCATATACGCGGAACGAGTGCGATGATGTCAAGTATCTGCGACAGAGCCAACTTTAATAGAAAAAGTTAAGGTCGCTTCAAGCCACCGACTCCTGAAATGATGCGTATGAAGAAGAAAGTACAAGAAGGAGCTATTATTAAGGCGAGAATTGATGAAGAAGGAATACTTTGAGTCCACTCTAGACTTTGTGTTCCTAACGACTCGATTTGAAGAACAAGATTATGATGGAGGCACACAATACACCATTTGCAATCCATCCTCGAAGTACTAAATGTATCGTGATCTTGACATACATTTTGGTGGAACAATATGAAGAGAGAGATTGCAAAGTTTATCTCAATGTGTTTAACTTGTCAACGTGTAAAGCGGAGCATCTAGTACCTAAGGGTCCGTTGCAGAACCACTTGAGATTCCGGAATGGAAGTGGGAACACATTACCATGGATTTCATATTACGGGTCTTCCTACGGTTTCTCAAGGCATCAATGTTATTTGGGTTATTGTTGATAGATTAACCAAATCGCTCATTTCGCCGACACGGAGACTTATTCCTTGAACGTCTTGCTAGTATGTGACGTAAATGAGATTGTGAGGTTGCATGGCATGCCCAGTATCCATAGTTTTGGATCGTGACCCAAGATTCACTTCAAGATTTTGGGTTAGCTTGCAAAAAGCTATGGGCACGGATTTGCGATTTAGTTCTTCAGATACCATCCCCAAACCAGACGGACAATCGAGAGGACTATTCAAACTCTTGAAGATTTATTAAGACTCATGTCCTAGACTTCAAGGGCGGTTGGGATAAGTATTTACCATTGGTGGAATTCTCCTACAACAACAGCTTATCGTGCAAGTATAGGTGTGGCTCCATTCAAGCATTATATGGGACGAAAATGTCGTTCTCCAATATGTTGGGATGAGGTGGGTGAAGCAACATTGTTGGGACCCGAAGTTAGTACGTATATGACTCACCGAAAAGATCCAAATGATTCTACAACGATACAAACCAAGCACAAGATCGATAAAAGAGTTATGCGGATCTTCATCGAAAGGACGTGGAATTTAGTGTAGGGATCATGATATTATTGCGAAGTTGCTCCATGGAAGGGAGTTACAAGATTTGGGAAGAGAGGAAAGCTCAATCCACGATTTATTGGTCCATTTCAAATTCTCGACCGAGTAGAAAATGTAGCCTATAGACTTAAGTTACCTCCAAGTATGTCTCGTGTTCATAATGTGTTTCACATATCGCACTTCGTAAATATGTGAAAGACCGAACCACGTTATAGAAAGTTAGAACCGGATGAGATAGCCAAGACTTAACGTATGAGGAGGTACTGTCAAGATTTTGGATAGGAAGGAGCATGCCCCTACGCCATGAAAGGTCATACCACAAGTTAAAGTTTTGTGGAGGAATCATGTTATAGAGGAAATGACACGGGAATTGGAAAGCGTAAATGAAAGCGAGGTATCCTCACCTTTTCAAATACCAGTACGCACGTCAATTTCGAGGACTAAATTTCATAAGGAGGGAGGTTGTAAGACCCTCAAATTTTTTTTAAATAAAAGGAATTTCCTTTATTTATTATTTTGAAATAGTAAGGGTTGATTTGATTAATGTGGATAGTTAGGGGTAAAATAAGCAAATATTTCAAAATAAGCAAGTGGTTATAAAATATTCATTTTTGTCGGGGAATATTCGTTTGGTCGTGGAATATTCATACTTGTTGGGAATATTAAATGACGACGGTGCTTGAAAATGTATGGGCCCCATAACGGAAAGCGATTGGATGAGGAAAACGACAAATATAAGTTGTTTAAAAATAACGGCGTAATTGTTACCTTTAATACTGTTGGAATACCCGGTGGTTTAAAACACACTAATACGCATTGTCAATAAGTAGACTGCAGATTGCATCAATTATCGATCCTTACGTAAGAAGGCACTACTCAATAATTGTTACGAGAATTATTATTCAAGATTTTATTTTATTGATTCAATAATTTCTTTGCGTTGGTATTTTATATTATTCATTGTTTCAATAATTGTCACCGCACAAGATTTCCCATTATCGCATCAATAATTCATATTATTTGAATAATATTATTAGATAACATTATTGGCAATGTCTAGAAAGTTCATCTAAGGAGAGGTTTGGTCACCTAATTGCGGCGCCAAGAAGGAGAGATCCTTATTGGAAAGCCCCCTTTCCTGGAACCACCGGTTGTCATAATTGTGATTACGTAATATTATTTGGGAATAATTAATTATTGATTTATATGATAAGAAAATATTTATTTGATATGGATATAAATGATGGATTTATTTATTATATGTGGTTATAATTGAAGGATTTAATGTTGAGGTGTTTTATCAAGATTTTTGTTTAAATGGAGGTATTAAAAATCAAATCAAGATTTTTACGATATATTCGCGTGAGTTATAATTTTTAATCGACCGTTGGATCGCTATGATTTTTGGATATGTTATACATATATAAGTTGAGTATATGTCTACAAATTTTGAACCGTTAAAATGAACGAATGATTTGTTATAAATTTTAAGAGGTGTTTTATTAGGAAAGTAGGGTTATAATTGATTTTGGTGGAAAATTCTAGAATTGAGTGGGCCCCACTTGTGGTTGGTGAAAAATGTGCTGAATTTTATTTCAAATGTGGTGGGTGGAAATAGTAGAGGAGTAAAGCCATCGTGCAAAAGCAAGTCAAGTCCGCCTTGGGCGGGCTAACATTTTCCTATAAATAGAGGGCTAAGTTAGAATTGAAAATCACACCGTAAACAAAGTTTTCTCTCTCTCTCTATATTATTGAGCGTATTTTGTGATTATTTAGATACTTTGAGAGTTCTTTATTCAAGACAAGTTTCATTCAAAGATCACTCCTTAGATCTTTCCTTCCCAAAATCGATTCTTTAAGGTAAGGGATGTTATTTTCTTCTCAAATGATATTATTTCTTCAATATCATTATTTGAAATATTGGTTGGAACTTTTATCAAATTTGGAACTTTTTCATGCCTGGGGTTACTATTCATGAGTTACTATTCACGAGTTACTATTCACGAGTACTATTCATGAAGCGTGAAAATATTTTTTTTTGTGGAATTTCTATCTTTTGGTGTCTGAGTTACTATTCACGATATCAAGACTATTCACGATATCTGACTATTCACGATACCTGGCACTATTCATCGAAAAATAAAATTTCTTCTTTTTGTCCAAAATATCTATTCGGATACTAGCTTTGATTGTATCCATGTTTTGATCATTCTTGAATTTTACACCACTATGATTATTTTGAGGTATTTTGAACATGGATAAAACAAAGTACTTAATCCTTAATCCTTAATCCTTGTCATTTTGTTTCAATTGGATTCGCTTTTTAAAATATTTTTCATCATCCCTACCTTAAATGATGATATTATTGAATATCTTTGGCCCGTAGTGCAAAGATGAATGATTTTCAAGAATATCTTTGGCCTCAGAAAGCAAAGATGAACAAGTGTTGAGATGAACATGACCGAATGATTAATATCTTTGGCCCGTAGTGCAAAGATGAACAGGTGTTTAAATGAACATGACCAACTGATGAATATCTTTGGCCTGTAGTGCAAAGATGAATATTTGATTCCAGATGTTTATGGATTGTTGTTACAGGGATAAAAGATAGACGATGAACTTTTAAATTCATACATAGAAGATAGTAGTTTGCATTCTCTACTTAACTCTTCTAATGAATTATTATTTCCGCTGCGAATATTGATTTAAAATTTGTTGTCTATTGTATTCTATTAAATTTTTCCCTGTTGAAGACTAACGATAATTTGTTGTATATTATCTTAGTCATAATATTCTTTACTGAGCTAGTTGAGCTCACCCTTTTCCTTTTTGTTCCATTCTTCTCAGGAGGCGAGAATATAGCGAAAGTATTTAGCTCGGGGTATGAAATGAAGGTTTTAGAAAGGATTGTTTAGTAGTCCTCACCATTTTTGTAAAATAATGTATCAATAAATGTGATGAGGATTTATTTGAGTATAGATATTGTCTAGAAGATAATATTTGTATTTAAACTCACAGTTTTACTGTTGTAATAATAAAGTTGTAGTTGTTTCTGTACCATGTATTGACAACTCAGAATGGGTGATGTATACCTATTTTGGGGGCGTCACAAATATTGCCAGTTATAATATTAATGATGAATAATTGTTGATCAAAAATGTGTTTTGTGAAGCCATGTGAATTAAGATAAATAGAGAGGATTTTTATGAAGTATTTGTTGTAAATTTGGCTTATTGCATGGACCCCCACTTATCCATTTTTCAAAATCGTCTAGAAAAAGTTATCTCAGTTATATATATATATATATATATATATATGTGTGTGTGTGTGTGTGTGTGTGTGTGTGTGTGCGCGCGCGCATGCGTGTGTGTGGGTGTGTGTATGTGGGTGGAATATATATATATATACGTTTTGTTTTGTTTTGTTTTGTTTTGTTTTGTAAAATAGAATAAATTTTATTTTATTTGCATAGTGCTGCATAGTACTGCATAGTGATGAATAGTGTACCATAGTAAAATCAAAATTTTTTAAAAAAAGTTTTAGCCGAACGCCCGTGAATCCTTTACTTTGCACCCGTGATTTTCTAAATTCAAATAGTATCCTTCCATTCTCCTATAAATAAGATGCTTAGTTTAGAATTGAAAATCACACTAGAATCAACGAATTCTTCTTCTATAATATTGAGCGTATTTTTTTAGAGTTTAAGGAAGTTTTGAGCGTAGAAAACAGTATAAGTTTTCTTCAAAAATATCCCCGCCCTACCAGTCAGAAATACTCTCCTTTTAAGGTAAGGGATATTATTTTCATTTAATATTCATAAGAAATAATATTTGTTTCCATACTCTGTAGTATGTAAGTAATATTATTTCGTTTCATATTCCTAATTCTACACTTATGTTGATAAGTATTGCTTCTATACTCCTTGAAATTAGTAGAATATTCTTGAAATTTGCGCTTCATCTAGTATCGTTTCACAAGAATATTTTTTTTGAACATTCTTGTTAAATTTTGATCTCTTCATATCGGGGTACCATTCACTTGGGTATTATTAACCCAAGGTACTATTCACGATAAAAATTGATTTCTTTTCTATCCAAATTATTTTTCATACACGAATATTATTCTTGAATTTTACTCCACAAAGCAGTTGTCATGTTGACAATTTGGATATTTTTAAACTCTTGATAAATTAAAAATCTTTAATATTTATCCTTGATTTCGTTTGATTGATGCTTATATCATTGGCATCATTATCATGCTTATATTATGATAAAAGTCATCTTTAACCTGTAGTGCATAGATGAACTGTTGAATTGGTATAATTATGACTATGTCTCGGTATAATCATGACCTGTAATATTATAAATGATATGGTAAAAGTCATCATTTTCCTGTAGTGCATTGATAGACAGTTGTTGACATGATCATAACCACTGGTGATACTAACGAATATCCTTGGCACGTAGTGCGTGGATAATTCGTGGATGTGATAATAATGAATATCCTTGGCCCGTAGGAGTGGAGAGACGGGTAAATCCTTCACTAGTATGACCTACTTAAGCTTAATTGTTATTTAATTGGTCGGTCAGAATATATGGATAATATGTGGCATGTCAAATAACCCTTGTTTTGTGGCAGTGTTTGAAAATGACATATAAAAATGTTGAGATAAGTAATGGAGCACATGAAACCGTTGAGTCGCCGATGATCCATAACTAGGATAATATGCATCAGGAAGGTAATAATCTTCAAGTAAACAACAACACCAACCAAATGATGAACGACGAGATGTTTAAGAGCTTTCTGCAATTCGTGCAACATCAGGGGAGAGAGACTCATGTTCAAAATGCAGGTGGAAACACTGACAACTCACGGTTGGTCACCGCTAAGCAATTCAAGGAGCTGGGACCACCGGAGTGTTTGGGAAACGAGAACCACTTAAGGCAGAGACGTGGATTAAGTAGATCATCAAGATATTTGATGTCTTGGGATGCTCCAACGAGTAAAAGGTTCCCTTTGCCACCTTTGTAAGACCCTGAATTTTATGAAATAAAAGTATTCAATTTTTTTATTTAGTAAATGGGTAAATTGATAAAAGTTTAAAGTTATGGGTGATATGTGAAAATTTTACAAAGTAAGCAAGTTGTCATAAAATATTTATTTGGCCGGGGAATATTCTTTTTATCGGGGAATATCCAATCATTGGTGGACCTCACAACGAAATAACTGTTGGATATAGAAAGCGACAGAAATACCCTTTCTATAAAAAAATAACAACAAAACTTTTACCGTTAAACTGTTGAAATATTCAGTGATAAAAGAATAGTAATATGTGTTGTTGCACAGTAGCACACGGTATTGTACAATATCTCTGATTATTGGTGCTTACGTAAGAAGTCACCCAATTTTATTCAATTATTGCAACAGTAGTTGTTCCATAGTATCTCATATTATTGATTCAATTATTGTTACACTATCATTTGTACAATATTTTATTTTATTAAATTAATAATTGAGATGACACAATTATTTATATTATTATTTGCATTATTGATAATGTCTAGAAAGTTCTGTCGAGGAAAGGGGTTTGGTTATTTAATTACGTGCCAGTAAGGAGAAATATTTATCGAAAAGCCCCCTCTTTCCTGGGAACGACCTGGTTGTCAATATTGTCAGTTATAATATTAAATGATGAATAATTATTGAAAGATTAAAAATGTGTTTATTAAAGATAAGTGATTTGTGGTAAATATTTATTCAATTTTTGATATAAATATAGGGGTTTGTTATGAGGCGTTTGTTATAAGTTTGACTTATTATTCCATGAGGAGATGTGCTAATTTTTCAAACTGTTGGTTGAAGTTATAATAGTAAATCAATATGGACCGTTGGTTGAAGTTATAATAGTAAATAAATATGGACCGCTAGTTGAAAGTTATAATAGTAAATCAATATTGATCGCTGGTTGAAAGTTATAATAATAAATTAGTATAGACCGTTGCTTTAAGTTTTAATAATAAATCAATATGGACCGTCCGTCTTAATAGTAAATCAATCTTGACCGTTCATGAATTAGTTACTATTTAGTCCATTCTTCTATAAATAGAAGCTCATTCCTTCATTATTTCTTACGAATTCACTGAAACTCTGGAGAAAGAAACTATTGGGAGAAAGAAGAAGAGTATTATGTTACTTCACTATTACAGTATCCAATCTTCTACTAAGGTAAGGGACATTATTTTACGTATGGTAAATGATGTTATTATTCGTATTAGTAAGGGATGTTATTTTTCGTCTAGTAAGGGATATTATTTTTTGTATTCATAAGGGACATTATTTTACTTATGGTAAGGGATATTATTTGTTGTATTTGTAAGTGATGTTATTTTCGTATGGTAAGAGGTATTATTCTTTCGTATTCGTAAAGAATGTTATTTTCTTTCAATACTCATAAGGGTTATCATTCTATTCTTTATTAATCTGCGGGAGTAACCTGTCTACGCGGACTACCGCATGCATGGTGAATGACCTTTTGTATTCATTCTTTATTAATCTGCGGGAGTAACCTGTCTATACGGACTACCGCATGCATGGTGAATGACCCTTTGTATTCATTCTTTATTAATCTACAGGAGTAACATGTCTACACGGACTACTGCATGCATAGTGAATGACCATTCGTATTCATTCTTTATAAATCTGCGGGTATAACCTGTCTACGCGGATTATCGCATGAATGGTGAATAACCCTTCATATTCATTCCTTATTAAATTATGGAAATGATCTTTTTACGTGGATTACCGCATGGCGGGTGAAAATCCATTTGCAGTTTCGTATGTTCTTTTATACTCGTATGAGATATCATTTCTTTTGTACTTGTCAAGGAATATCATTTTCTTTTGCATTTTCCTTTTATGGGTACTATTCACAGAGTGCTATCCATGGGCACTATTCATACATACGGTACTATTCATACATACGGTAATATTTAAATAGTACTATTCATATATACGGTACTATTCATGAAGTACTATTCACGGGGTTCTATTCACTAAGTACTATTCACATGGTACTATTCACGACAAAATTGATTTCCAAAATTATTTTTGATACATGAATATCATTCTTGAATTTTACTCCATAAATGGTGATCATGTTGATAATTTGGATATTCTTGAACTCTGGATAAATTGAATTATAAATCTCTAATATTTATCCTTGATCTCACTTGATTGAATATTTATATCATTTTCATCATTCTCATGCTTATATTGTGATGAAAGTCATCTTTGGCCCGTAGTGCATATATGTACTGTTGATTGGCATGATCATGACCATTGGTTTTATAGTTAAATGTTTTTGGCCGTAGTGCACTGATAGACAATTGATTGGTATGATCTTGACCATTAGTTTTATAATTGAATATCTTTGGCCCGTAGTGCAAAGATAGACAATTGATTGGTATGATCATTGTTATTATATTTGAATATCTTTAGCCTTTGGGGAAATAATATTGAGTGAAAGTTTTATTAAGCCTTTGTGGCAAGAAGAAATTATTGATTATTGATTTTACAATTGTATATATTTGGCTTACGTGCAAAGATGGACTGTTGATTATTGGTTTTACAGTTGTATATCTTTGGCTTACGTATAAAAATGGACTGTTGATTATTGGTTTTACAGTTGTATATCTTTGGCTTACGTGCAAAGATGGACTATTAATTATTGATTTTACAATTGTATATCTTTGGCTTACGTGCAAAGATGGACTGCTGATTATTTGTTTTACAGTTATATATCTTTGGCATACATGCAAAGATGGACTGTTGATTATTGGGTTAACCATTGTATATCTTTGACTTACATGCAAAGATGGACTATTAATTATTTGTTTTACAGTTGTATATCTTTGGCTTACATGCAAAGATGGACTGTTGATTATTAGTTTTACAGTTGTATATATTAGGCTTACGTGCAAAGATGGACAATTGATTATTGGTTTTACAGTTGCATGTGTTTGGCCCGTAGTGCAAAGATGGACTGTTGATTATCGATTTTACAGTTGTATATCTTTGGCTCGTAGTGCAAAGATGGACTGCTGATTTACATGATTATAAATATAAATTGCTAAATTAACTATAATCTTTGGTGGTTCGGGTGAAGACAGGTGATAAAAGTTATGTTTGTCTTGAGTGCAACAAAGAACTGTTGATAAGTATTACATGGATGAAATATTAATTATGGACTTTTAATGTGGAGGAGATAGTAGACATTATGTTCTACTTGACTCTTCTAATTGATTGTTGGTTCCGCTGCAGTTGTTGATCTAAAAATTATTGTATATTGTATTCTATCAGATTTTTCCATGTTGAGGACTAAGGATAATTTGTTTTACATTATCTGAGTCATAATATTCTTTACTGGGCTATTTTTGCTCACCCTTTTACTTCACAATTCCTTTCAAGTAGTAAGAGTGTAGTTGGGTCGAGCGGGGAAAACAGCGGAATAGTGTGATGGTCCGAGACTGTGGAAGTTTCTCAATACATTATAAAAGATTATGATAATATATAATTGTATTGAGGACTTAAGATATATGTGACGTATTTTATATGTCATTTAATAATTGATTTTGACGAACAACAATAGGGTGTGGAGGACACGACTTTGAAAGCGTCAAAAATACACCCCAATAGAATGAGGAGGACATAAATCTTCTCGTGTTCCTTTGAAGACTTGAAATATTTGTTGTTGTATCTTATATGACAGTGTAATAATTTGGGTGTGTATATTGTCATATTATATTCAATACAATATTTGTATTGAAACTCACAGTTTATGTGTTGTCGTATTTTGCACGACGACAATTGTATAAATGAAGTTTGTATTTGAATTTTGTAGTGTGAATCTGGTGACTCAGAATGGGTTGTGTGGACCTATTTTGGGGGTGTTACAGTTGGTATCAAAACTTAGGGATATGGTCTCTGGCGGAGATCTGAGGTTAGAACTAGGAGGGGAGAGACGAGTAAAATCTTTGCTAGTGTGTGTCCTACCTAAGCTGAATTTTCTAACTTAATAAGTTGACAAATTGTGATATGTCAATTAACCTTTGTTTTGAAGCTGTATTCAAAAATGATATCTGAAATTCAAGAGATGAGCAATGGGGAAATCTTGATACAGAGAAAATGACTAGGAAGATAGAATCTGAAATGAAAGCAATGTATTCTCACCTATTCGAACTACCAGGTACGTAAATTTCACGGACGAAATTTCATAAGGAGGGGAGATTTTAAGACCCCGAATTTTATAAAATAAAAGTATTCAATTTTTCTATTTAGTAAATGGGTAAATTTATAGACGTTTATAGTTAAGGGTGATATGTTAAAATTTTACAAAGTAAGCAAGTTGTCATAAAATATTCGTTTGGTCAGGGACTACTCTTTTTGTCAGGGAATATTCGTACGACGACTCAATCATTGGTGGACCTCATAACGGAATAACTGTCGGATATAGAAAGCGACAGAAATAATCTTTTATAAAAAATAACGACAAAATTTTTACCGTTAAACTGTTAAAATATCCGGTGATAAAAGAACAGTAATACACGTTGTTGCACAGTAGCACACGGTATTGTATAATATCTCTGATTATTGATACTTACGTAAGAAGTCACCTTGTTTTATTCAATTATTGCAACAGTAGTTACTGCATAGTATCTCATATTATTGATTCAATTATTGTCACAATATCATCTGCACAATATTTTATTTTATTAAATTAATAATTGAGACGACACAATTATTTATATTATTATTTGTATTATTGATAATGTCTAGAAAGTTCTGTCGAGGAAAGTGGTTTGGTTATTTAATTGCGCACCAATAAGGAGAAATCTTTATCGGAAAAGCCCCTCTTTCCTGGGAACGATCTGGTTGTCAATATTGCGAGTTATAATATTAAATGATGAATAATTGTTGAAAGATTAAAAATGTGTTTATTAAAGATAAGTGATTTGTGGTATATATTTATTCAATTTTTGATATAAATATAGGGGTTTGTTATGATGCGTTTGTTATAAGTTTGACTTATTATTCCATGAGGAGATGTGCTAATTTTTCAGACCGTTGGTTGAAGTTATAATAGTAAATCAATATGGACGTTGGTTGAAGTTATAATAGTAAATCAACATGGATCGCTGATTGAAAGTTATAATAGTAAATCAATATGGACCGCTGGTTGAAAGTTATAATAGTAAATCAGGATGGACCGTTGCTTTAAGTTATAATAGTAAATCAATATGGATCGTCCGTCTTAATAGTAAATCAATCTGGACCGTTCATGAATTAGTTACTAATTAGTCCATTCTCCTATAAATAGAAGCTCATTCCTTCATTATTTCTTACGAATTCACTGAAACTCTAGAGAGAAAAACTATAGAGGAAAAAAAGAAGAGTATTTTGCTACTTCACTATTGCGATATCCAATCTTCTACAAATGTAAGGGACATTATTTTACGTATGGTAAAGGATGTTATTGTTCGTATTAGTAAGGGATGTTATTTTTCATATGGTAAGGGATATTATTTGTTGTATTCGTAAGGGACATTATTTTACGTATGGTAAGGGATATTATTTGTTGTATTCGTAAGGGATGTTATTTTCGTATAGTAAGAGGTATTATTCTTTCGTATTCGTAAAGAATGTTATTTTCTTTCAATACTCATAAGGGTTGTCATTCTATTTTTTATTAATCTGCGGGAGTAACATGTTTACGCGGACTACCGCATGCATGGTGAATGACCCTTCGTATTCATTCTTTATTAATCTGCGGGAATAACCTGTCTACGTGGACTACCGCATGCATGGTGAATGACCCTTCATATTCATTCTTTTTTAATATGCGGGAGTATCTTGTCGACGCGGACTACCACATGCATGGTGAATGACCATTCGTATTCATTCTTTAATAATCTGCGGGATTAACCTGTCTACGTGAACTACCACATACATGGTGAATGACCCTTCATATTCATTCTTTATTAATCTACGGGAGTAACCCGTCTACGCGGACTCTCGCATGCATGGTGAATGACCATTCGTATTCACACTACAAAACAGTAAATAGACAACGCGAAAAAAACGTTATGGTTTCAGTCAGGAAAACGTCGTGGTTAAGGGTGACATCTATTTGACACCCTTACACAACGTTTTAAAAACGTTGTAGTTAAACACAATACACAACATTTTTTAGGGAAAAAACGTTGTATATTTGTTTTTTAAAAATTAGAAGATGCTTAAAAACATTGTAGTAGGTATGATTGCACAACGTTTTTTAAATAAAAACGTTGTTTAGTATATCAGACAACATTTTTTAAATGTTGTAGATAAAAAAAGAAAAAGAAAAAAAAAAGAATGTGATTCACTTATATTACCGATATGCTAATGCCATGAAATTTATATCTGCACGTATATTAACAATGAATACCATGAAGTACATTTACATACTAGAGTAGTGCTCATATTGACAATGTACAAACTACATAGTATTCAGCCTCTAATACAGTGGACCTCAAGGTACCTAGCTGAGTAATACCTTCTGGATGTCAGTAAGCCTTTTTTTCAATAATTTCACATTACACCAAAATTCACTGCAGTAGTCAGAAGATAACAAACAAAAACAAAAGTTTAATCTGAAAACACAAACCCAACAATTCAGAACAATCTAAAATCTCAGTTTAACACAGAAATCACCACCGTAAACTTGGAAGTTCAAACATAAAGTTCATAACAAACAGAAACCTAGTCGAAAAGGCTGAAACCCAGGTCATCAACAGATTCATCAGCAGGCTCTTCCTTTTTCTCTTCCACAGCAGCAGCAGCAGCAGCTGGTGCAGCACCAGAATCAGTAGCTGCGACTGGCGCCACGACAGATGCAAACTTGCTTGGATCCTGTATACACAATGCACAAAAGAATGCAAGTCGGGTTAAAACAAAAAAAAAAGAAGTAAAAGGATTGGTTTAACTACGAATAGCAACCCCTAATTAACAGTACATACCGCGAGGTACTCTTTAACTTTATCAGCTTGTGGGAAAGAGTACCCGATTTCAAGAGCAATTGCCAAAACATGTAGGCATTGATGAACATGTGGGGTGCAGCTGCCAGGGGTTGGGTATGAAAGGGCCAATGATAGGGAAGTGACCATGGAAACTCCCACAGCAAACTTCGCAATGAGATCTTCATCGGTCAGGTCAAGCGCCTCTGGGCTGAAAACTGATTCATTGTCATAAACAGATAGGACAACAAGACCATAAGAAAAGGGCCTGATCCCAAGTTTTGCAAGCAGAGCAGCCTCAGATGAACCCACTTTGTCACCCTTTTTGATAAGCTCGACTGGGGTGATAATTTCCACAGTACCCTTGTTAATCTTAGTTGGAATGTTCAGCACCTGGAGGGTGATAATATGACAGTAAGAAATAAAAGGTTTGAAAGTAGAAGAAGGATCTACTCAATACAATAGGATGAATTTAATACCTGGAAGAAGGATGTTTGAGAGGGGTCGAGGCCAGTGTTTCCTGGTGGAACCACCACATCAACTGGAGCGACCAAACCAACACGAGCAGGAGCTCCGACCTGATCAGAGCCAAATAATTAGCCAGAACACCTTTTGTGCAGTACTAAAAAACAGAAGTTTCAAGTGCAAATATAAAGATAATTATACAACATCCCCTTCATCCTAATTCAAATGTCTTAGAATTTTGGAAAATTCAAAAACATACAACATGTCAAGGTAATGAAGGTAATATTATCAACGGTACAAAAAACAAAAAATTATATAAGGTACTAGACTGTACAAAAAACAAAAAATTTAACGCCAAGTACTAGACTGCACAACTCTTGCATTGAGATTCATCAATATTATTGTAGAAGGTAGAACCACATTGAAAAAAACAAAGCGGGTCTGAGTCAAAAACAGGGGTCGAAGCCTTGTAACTCTCTTGTCAAAAACTTTCTAACTAAAAAGCCTATTATCTTGGGTAAAACTCTTTACATTAAACTATGACTTTTGACAATAGGGTAGGTCTACCCTCAGATGTTTAGTCCATAACAATTGGGTTCCTAACATTTTATACCATAAACAACTGTTTTTACCAACAGCAAAATAAAAAAACTTGTGTCATTCTTCATGAACAGTTCAAAGCATATCTAAAGCTAAGAGGTGATAGATATCCATATATCACTTGTCAGTCTTAATTCATTAAACATGCAAAGGAAGGGCATAGTCAATTATATGAACACCATCTCACTTTGTTCTTCCATATATGTTTCCTAGTCAACTTTGAGTCAGACCTACACATCCTGGTGTAATTTCTAGTACCATACACAATTTTTCACTAAATACCTAAATTTTCACCATTAACCACTAATCAAAAATGACGAAGCAAATATAATATTACACATACCCTCCATTACTAACACAAGCCACCTTAAATGTGGATGGGTTCTCAGAGCTTTGATAACCTGCAGTCACCGAAAACAAAAATCAAAACACGATAGCTTGAGAAGGGATACCAGTCAAATGGGGGCTGCCCCTTTATATTAAATACCACTCTCATGACTTGAGAAGGGATTTTATCTCACTCATTCTCCGAAGGCTCTCTAGACAGTGCCGCGGCTGCCGCCCCACTGCTTAGGTGATGCTTGCCTATTTTTCTCCCTTCTACTTCAAGTCTGTAGGTACTCATACATGTCCACATAATTCTATACTCATGTTGATAGGGTAATCTTGGCATGACTTCTACAATTTTATTCTCTCTTCCAGGAAAACTAATTTCTATGAAATTGAAGAAGATAATGATATAGAAACCTTTAGAAACACTTGGACAATATAATACAAAAGAAATAGAAAAGATGAATATCAAGGAAACATCACATTACATGAATTGGAGCTTTAGACCAGATTGCTTCATAAGAACCTACAAGTTAAGAGATATAAAGGTGAGTTCAATTGCAGAGTTTTCTACTACAACATGAGTATCCAATAATATTCCAGCATTAAACTTCAACTGGAAGTCTGCAAGTACAATAACACCATAATGAGTCATTCAACACACCATTTAAAAAGTCGGAAATGAATGTCAACTAACAATATAAATACGAAACAATACACTTTTTTATTTTATTTTAAAATGTGTATCATGTAAAGTAACAAGTAAACCCAACCCAATGTCAATTCTAAAAAATCATACTACAAATTTGAAATTAGATTTACCACTGCCTCAATTAAAAATACAAAACAAATTTACTCATACCAGTTTTATGAATGCTCTAAAAAACACCAATATCAAAACCTCCAGAAAACCTTCCTCCCTTGCCTACAAATCAAGTTAATGCAAAAAAAAATCATTAAAAAAAGCCTTTTAAGAGTCAAATCGACTTCAATTCAGCTAAAATTTTGAAATTCTACCAGTCAAAACAATAGCTTTAACATCTTCTCTCTTCATAGCTTCAGTAAATTTCTCCTTTAATCCAGCAAGAACTAAGAAAACACAAAATCATCAAATCAACATTACAATAAAACAAAACCAAAGACTTATCTTACTAAATCAATCGATTCAACCTATAATTATCGATTTATAAATATAAATATATATATAGCTTACTTGGAAGAGCCAAAACATTAACAGGAGGATTATCGATTTTTTTTTGTTGTTCAGATCCACCGCGGCGGCATACCACCGCCTGTCCTTCTCGCTGCTCTCGCCGCGCTTGTGGCGCTTCCGCGCAGGGTCAGGAGAGGGAGTGCGGTGGCGGTTGTTTTCGCCTGTCTTTATCCCTTCGAAGTCTCGTTTCCGGTCGCTGGAGAGTGAGGATTCAGATCTCGCGTCTGAGAGACTGGGAGCGGGCTAGGGCAAATGGGAGAAAATGAAATAGCAGTGATAGTTATTATAAAATTATTTCACGCGATTTTTTTAAGCTCCGTGTTTCCATATAGATAACGTTTTTTGAAAAAAAATGTTATCTATTTAAAACCAAAAATTGCTCTTATTAAATAGATAACGTTTTTGCATACTTTTCTACAACGTTTTTTTTTTTAAAACGTTGTGGAAAAAAATATCACAACGTTTTTATAAAAAACGTTGTGGTTTAAATGTTGCCTATTTGATATTTTGTAGTAGTGTCATTCTTTATAAATTTGCGGATATAACCTGTCTACGCAGATTACCGCATGCATGGTGAATAACCCTTCATATTCATTTCTTATTAAATTGTGGAAATGATCTGTCTACGTAGATTACCTAATGGCATGTGAAAATCTATTTGCAGTTTCGTATGTTCTTTTATACTTGTATGAGATATTATTTCTTTTGTACTTATCAAGGAATATCGTTTTCTTTTGTATTTTCCTTTTATGGGTACTATTCACGGAGTACTATTCATACATACGGTACTATTCATACATACGGTAATATTTATACAGTACTATTTGTAAGACCCCAACTTATTATAAATGAAATTGAATTTCTCTATTTATTATTTTGAAATAGTAAGGGTTGAATTGATTAATGTGGTTAGTTATGGGTAAAATGCGCAAATATTTCAAATAAGCAAGTGGTTATAAAATATTCATTGTTGACGGGGAATATTCGTTTGGTCGTGGAATATTCTTCACATGGGGAATATTAAACGACTCAAGACAATCTTTTCTTTATCTTTAATGGGTAATGTGAAAGCGATTGGATGAAGAAAACGATAAAGTATAAGTTGTTTATAAATAACTACAGCGTAGTTATTCATCAATTAATCTTTGTTGGAATACCTAGTGGTTAAAAACAGAATGTCTGGCGTTGTTCAGATAAGAAGACTGCGGTATTGCACCAATTATTGATTCTTACGTGAAGGACTACTCAATAATTATCACATAAAGAATTATTATTCAATATTTTATTTTATTGATTCAATAATTGCTACGTTGATATTTTCATATTCATTGTTGTTTCAATAATTGTCACTACACAAGATTTTCCATTATCGGAGACAATAATTCATATTATCCGAATAATATTATTAGATAACATTATTAGCGAATGTACAGAAAGTTACAATACAGGAGAGGTTTGGTCACCTAATTGCGGCGTCGAGAAGGAGAAATCCTTATTGGAAAGTTCTCTTTCCTTAGAAGCGGCATGGTTGTCAGTATTATGATTCTATAATATTATTTGTGAATAATTAATTATTGATTTATATGATGAGAAAACTACTGATTTTATGTGGATATAGATGGAGAAAATTTTTAATGCGACAATTGTTGAAAATTAATATTTTATCTTTTTCTGATAAAATAATTCATTTAAATATATTATTATATTTTAATAATATAATAATGGTGATATTTTTACAATGAATATGGGATATATGAGTATATGAGGAGAAAGAGTATCTTTGTTGCATTAAATGATTAACACATGTTTTTCATGTTCGCGGACCGCATTTCTTGACTGAAATTTGATTATAGCCTGTAAAATCGCTTGTTTGTGGATTTCGGTCAATTTCTGTTTGGAATTTGGAAAAACTTTCTTCTGCAAAGTTGTAGATAATGGAATTTCCTATAGAAAGACATAAGGTTCGAATTTTTCTGATAAAAGGGCTATTTATTATGAATTATTGAAGTTCCAGATTAATTAATTGTTATTATTTGGAGTTTTAAATAAATTAATTGAGAAAAACGTTTTTGTGGTTGTTATTGAGGTGTGGCTGATGTCTAGACTATATTGGTGTGCGTAGGAAATTTGAGAAAAATAAATTATTATTTTATTAAATTTTCTGCTTTGGTGTTCTAAGCAATTTCCTATAAATAGGGTGTTTCGATTAGAATTGAAAATCACACCAGAATCTGAAGTTTTCTCTCTCTATAATATCGAGCGTATTTTTGTGAGCATTTTGATACTTTGAGTGTTGTGATACGGTGCAAGTTCCTTCAGCACTATATTCAGTATTCCAGCCAGAAATACTATTCTTTCGAGGTAAGGGATATTATTTTTTTTTTAAAAATGATATTATTTCTTTCAATATCATTATGCCAAAATATTGAGAGTATTTTTCTTGTAAAATTCTTGTCTTTTAGGATTCGGGTTACTTATTCACGTGATACAAAGACTATTCACGATACTAAGACTATTCACTAATACGGCACTATTCACAGAAAAATTAAATTTTTTATTTTTCGTCCAAAATATCTATTATGGATACTAGCTTTGATTGTATCCATGTTTTGATCATTCTTAAATTTTAGTCCACTATGATTATTTATGAGTTATTTTTGGACATAGATAAACCGAAATACGAATCCTTAATATTTGTTATTTTGTTTCACTGGATTCGTTTCCTTTAAAATATTTTTCATCATCCTCAGTCCTAAATGATGATATTACTGAATATCTTTGGCATTTAGTGCAAAGATGAATGATTTCTGATGAATATCTTTGGCCCGTAGTGCAAAGATGAACAAATGTTTAGATGAACATGACATCCTGATGAATATCTTTGGCCTGTAGTGCAAAGATAAATATTTGATTCCAGATATATATTGATTGATGTTACATGGATAAAATATCGACGATGAACTTTTAAATTCATATATAGAAGATATTAGATTTCATTCTCTATTTAACTCTTCTAATGAATTATTATTTCCGCTGCGAATATTGATTTAAAACTGGTTGTCTATTGTATTCTATTAGATTTTTCCCTGTTGAGGACTAACGATAATTTGTTCTATATTATCTTAGTTATAATGTTCTTTATTGGGCTAGTTGAGCTCACCCTTTCCTTTTTGTTCCATTTTTCTTCCAGAGAGCGAGAATTTAGCGAGTCTTAGTGGGGTGTGTGGAATGATGGTTCTAGAAGTTGTTTTAGTAGTCCTCACTATTTTGTAAAATAGTGTATCAATAATTGTAATGAGGACTTATTTGAGTGTGGATATTGTCTAGACGACAATATTTGTATTTAAACTCACATTTTAAGTGTTATCGTATTTTGCACGACAGTTGTATTAATAAAGTTGTAGTTGTTTCTGTACCATATATTTTGTGACTCAGAATGGGTGTTGTATACCTATTTTAGGGGCGTCACAGTTGGTATCAGAGCTTAGGGATATGATCTTTGGCGGAGATCGGGGAATAGAACTAGGAGGGAGAGCGAGTAAAAATCCTTCGCTAGTGTGTCCTACCTAAGCTTATTTGTTGGTTTCGTAATATAGGGATATTATGTGATATGTTAATTTATTAAATTAACCCTTGTTTTATGGTAGTATTTGAGAATGTCGACTGGGAATGTTAACAGTGGAGTAAATGAGACCGTGGAGACACCTTTGTTCACCAATGAGGAGAACGTGCAACAGACTGGCAATATTCCTCTTGTAAACAACACCACTGAGCAGACGATGAACGATGAGATGTTTAGAAGCTTTTTGCGATTCATGCAAAACCAGACGAAGGAGATTCCTGTTCAAAATATAGGAAGAAACAATGGCAACGCACAGCTGGTCACAACCAAGCAGTTCAAAGAGTTGGGACCACCAGAATTCTAGGGAAAGCCGGATCCGATTAGACGGAGACGTGGGTCAAGCAAATTACCAAGATATTCGATGTCTTGGGATGCACGGAGGAATAGAAAGTTCCATTCGCCACTTTTATGTTCCGTAATGAGGCTGACATCTTGGTGGGAATCGTGAAGCGCACTCCATCCGGTAGCCTTTCGGCATGTCTTGGGGAGACATTTCAGAATCTATTCAATGACAAATACTTTCTTGAAAGTGTTCGCTATATGAAGGAGGTAGAGTTTATTAGATTGGAACAAAACAACATGGCGGTGTCCCAAAGACGAGGCGAAGTTCGCGGAGTTATCTGTGGTTGCACCTCATTTGGTGGAGAATGAAGAACGATGACGCGGATGTTTCGAGAGGTTTGAAACCCAGACACGTCAATATCTCATTTCTCATAAATTTTCTCTATTCAATTGTTGTCAATATGGCTCAATTATTAGAGCGAGATAACGAGTACGGCCAACCGAGGGACCACAACCGGATCATCTCGGTGATGTTAAATCATCGTAACAACGATAACCACGGAGAAAGAAGAATACTGGAAAAGAGCTAAGACCCACTCTAGTGGTAATCATGGCCATGAGAATAGAAGAAGCGAATCAAGGGGGTGATTTTAAAAAGAGGAGATTCAACAATGACAATGTGAAGACGCCGTCGACCAAAGATGGCGGTTCTAAGGGAGGAGAACGACCACCGGTCGTATGCTATAAATGTGGAAAAGAGGGACATATCAGCCCAAACTGTCCACAACAGTTCAAGGTATGCTATAATTGTGGAAAGGAAGGACATATCGCTCGAATTTGTACTGTAGCGAAACCAAGTCCAGTGGGGATGGTGACTCAAAAGGCTGTCCTAGAAAAGTTAAAGTCAACGGTTCTTGGAATAGCGTTTGTCGTGACTGGTCAAAATGGGAGGAACCAAAATGAGGTGATGTAAGACCCCAAATTATTAATAAATGAAATTTATTTTCCTCTATTTATTATTTTGAAATAGTAAGGAATTCGATTTGATTAATGTGGATAGTTATGGGTAAAATCATAAATATTTGAATAAGCAAGTGGTTATAAAATATTCATTATTGTCGGGGAATATTCGTTTGGTCGTGGAATATTAATCTTTGTCGGGGAATATTAAATGCTGACAGTAGCGATCTTTATGGGCCCCATAACGGAAAGCGATTGGATGAAGAAAGCGACAAATATAGTTGTTTATAAATAAGCAGCGTAGTTATTCAGATTATCTTGTTGGAATACCCGGTGGTTAAAACACACTAATACGCGTTGTTGAGCAGATAGCACGCAGTATTGCACCAATTATTGATTCTTACGTGAAGGCACTACTCAATAATTGTTACGATAATTCTTATTCGATATTTTATTTTATTGATTCAATAATTGTTGCGTTGATATTTTATATTCTTTGTTGTTTTGATAATTGTCATTACGGTATTTTTTATTATCGAAGCAATAATTCATATTATCTGAATAATATTATTAGATAACATTATTGGCAATGTCTAGAAAGTTACATCTACAGGAGAGGTTTGGTCACCTAATTGCTTGCGCGATGAGGAGAAATTCTTATTGGAAAGCCCCTCTTTCTGAAGCTGCGCGGTTGTCAATAATGTGATTACATAATATTATTTGTGAATAATTAATTATTGATTTATATGATGAGGAAAATATTGATTTTATGTGGATATAGATGGAGAAAATTTTAAAATGACAATTGTTGAAAATTAATATTTTATCTTTTTACGATAAAATAATTCATTTAAATATATTATTTTAATAATATATTAACGGTTATATTTTACAACGAATGTGGGATATATGAGTATATCTGAGGAGGAAGAGTATTTTTGTTGCAATAAATGTTTTAAAACATGTTAAACATGTCGGTGGACCCCATTTGTTGATTGAAATTTGATTATAGCGCATGTAAAATTATCCGTATGTGGATTTTGGTCAATTTTTGTTTGGAATTTGGAAAAACTTTCTTACGTAAAGTTGTAGAGAATTGAATTTCCTATAAAAAGTCATGAGATTCGAATTTTCTGATAAAATGGCTATTTATTATGAATTATTGAAGTTTTGAAGTTAAAATAATTGATTTTGGAAGTTTTATTTATTTTTTATTAATAAAAACGTTTTTTATATGTTGTGGGCATATTTAACATGTGCATGGTGGCTGAATTCAGATTCAAGATGTGGGCGTATGAATTTTGTTTATATATAATATTATTATATTCAATTTTACGCTTTGGTGTTACAAGCGATTTCTATAAATAGGGTCTTAGGTTAGAATTGAAAATCACACCGTGAAGCTGAAGTTTTTCTCTCTATATTATCGGCGTATTTTTGTGAGTATTTTGAGTATACTTTGAGTATTGCTATATACGGTGCAAGTTCAAGTCATAGCTTTATATCAAATTGTTTCAACTAAAGTCTTATCTTTCGAGGTAAGGGATGTTATTTTCTTCTCAAATGATATTATTTCTTCAATATCATTATCTTTGAAATATTGGTTGGAACTTTTTATCAAATTTGGAACTTTTTCATGTCGGGGTTACTTATTCACGAGAGTTCTTATTCACGAGTTTATTATTATTCATGAGTTACTTATTCAAAAGTACTTATTCATAAGCGTGAAGATATTTTTTGTGGAATTTCTATCTTTTGGTGTGAGAGTTACTATTCACGATACTCGAGACTATTCACGATATCTGACACTATTCACGAATACGACACTATTCATAGAAAAATAAAAATTTTTTCTTTTCGTCTAAAATATCTATTACGGATACTAGCTTTGATTGTATCCATGTTTTGATCATTCTTGAATTTTACACCCTATGATTATTTTTGAGGTATTTTTGGACGTGGATAAAACAAAGTACGAATCCTTAATCCTTAATCCTTGTCATTTTGTTTCTTTGGATTCGTTTCTTTAAAATATTTTCATCATCTTGATCTTAAATGATGATATTATGGAATATCTTTTGGCTGTAGTGCAAAGATGAATGATTTCTGAAGAATATCTTTGGCCGTAGTGCAAAGATGAGCAGTGTTTAGATGAACATGACCAACCAGATGAATATCTTTGGCACTGTAGTGCAAAGATGAATATTTGATTCGGATGTATGTTGATTGATGTTACGGGGATAAAAGATATTTGACGAACTTTTAAATTCATACATAGAAGATAGTAGTTGCATTCTCTACTTAACTCTTCTAATGAATTATTATTTCATTGCGAATATTGGTTTAAAAACTTGTTGTCTATTGTATTCTATTAGTTTTTTTTTCCTGTTGAAGACTATTGATAATTTGTTGTATATTATCTTAGTCGTAATATTCTTTCTTGGGCTAGTTGAGCTCACCCTTTTCCTTTTGTTCCATTTTTCTTCTCAAGAGGCGAGAATGTAGCAGTACTTAGTGGGGGTATGGAATGAAGGTTCTAGAGAGAGTTGTTTAGTAGTCCTCACCATTTTGTAAAATAATGTATCAATAATTATGATGGGGATTTATTTGCGTGTGGATAATGTCTAGATGGCAATATCGTATTTAAACTCACAGTTTATATGTTGTAATAATAAAGTTGTAGTTATTTACATACCATGTATTTGGCGACTCGAGAATGGGTTGGATGGAATGGACCTATTTTGGGGCGTCGCGGTTGGTATCGAGCTTAGGGATATGATCTCTGGCGGAGATCGGGGAATAGAACTAGGAGGGAGAGGCGAGTAAATCCTTCGCTAGTGTGTCCTACTAAGCTTATTTGTTAGTTGGTCGAGTATATAGGGATATTATGTGATATATTGATTTCCTTAATTAACCCTTGTTTATGGCGGTATTTGAGAATGTCGGTGAGAATATTAACAATGGAAATGAGCCCAGTGGAGACGCTGTACTCACCAACGAGGAGAGCGTGCAACAGTGGCAATGTTCCTCATGTGAACAACACCTGCGAGCAGATGATGAGCGAGGGGATGTTTAGAAGCTTTTTGCGATTCATGCAAAATCAGACGAGGAGACTTCGTGTTCAAAATATAGGAGGAAATGATAGCAATTCACGGGTTGTCACAAACCAGCGATTCAAAGAGTTGGGACCCACGAATTTAAGGAAAGCGGATCCGATCATGGCGGAAACATGGGTCAAGCAAATTACCAAGATATTCGATGTCTTGGGGATGCGGAGGAATAGAAGGTTCCATTCACCACCTTTATGTTAGTGGAGAAGCGATTCTTGGTGGGAATCGTAAGCGTACCCATCCGGTAGACTCAAATATGGGGGAGCGTTTGAAGCAGTTGATGACAAGTACTTCCACGAAAGTATTCGTCATATAAAGAAAGAAGGAGTTTATTAGGTGGAGCGAGAATAACATGGCGGTGTCCCAATACGAGGCGAAGTTCGCGGAGTTATCGAGGTTTGCACCTCATTTGGTGGAGAATGAGGAGCGTATGGCGTGGATGTTTTTGAGAGGTTTGAAACCCGAGATACGTCAATTATCTCATTTCTCATAAATTTTCTCTCTATTAGGATGTTGTCAAGCGAGGCTCGAGTTGTTAGAAGCGATATAACGAAATACGTTCAACCGGGGACCATAACGAGGATCATCTAGAAGATAGCGATCATCGAATAACGATAACCGGCGGAGAAAGAAGAATCTGAGACAAAGCGGTAACCACTACGGTGGTAATCGTGGCCATGAAAATAGAAGAAGCGAGTGGGAGGAGATTTAAAAAGAGGAGATTCAACAACGACCATTTGAAGGCGTCGGCGCTTGATAGCAACTAGTTCAAGGAGGAGAAAGACCACCGGTCGTATATTACAAAATGCGGAAAGAGGACATATCATTCAAGCGCCCTACAACAGTTAAAGGTATGCTATAATTGTGGAAAAGAAGGACTTATCGCTCGAGAGTTATGCGATATCGAAACCCGATCCGGTAGGAATGGTGACTCAAAAGGATGTCCCGAGAAAAGTCAAAGTCAAGCGGTTCTGGAAGAAGCGTTTGTCGTGGCCGGTCAAAATCGAGAAACCCGAACGAAGTTAGCATGGGTTAGTTAATTATAAAATTTGCGAAGTTTATACCTTACTGAATCTGGGTTCTACCCATTCTTTTTTATCTCTCTTGCTTGCGCTCAGCGTTTGAACTTGACTACGGAGAAATTAAACTTTGACCTATCTGTGGAGACTCCATTAGGAGAAACTTTCATTACATCCGTTGTTTAAAAATCTTGCTTGATTGAGGTTGGCACTATCACATTACACGTTAACCTTATTTCTATAGAGATATTTGCTTTTGATGTGATTTTAAGGTTAACTACTCATCATAGAAATTGATTACTTTCGTAAGGTTGTTAGTTTTCATATTCCTAAGCAACTTTGTTATTGAATTCAAGCAATCAAACCATTGTAGTCAAACATTTTCATATCAAGCCATGAAGTCATTCGTTTATTACGGATGTCAAGTTTTCTTAGTCCGTGTTATGGATTTGAATAAAGACACGTCAGATTTGAATAATATTCCTGTTGTTATTTATTTTTTTCTGACGTATTTCTGAAGAATTTCTTGGCTTACTCCCAAAGCCCGATATTAAATTTTGTATCGAATTTGAACCGGTACAAAACTCATTTCTAAAATCTCATATCGAATGGCTCTATTGAACTTGAGGAGTTAAAAATTCAACTATAAATTTGGTACTGAGCCTTTATCTGGTGACTTCCTTTGTGGAATGCAAAGCCGAGACTCTCCGTAGGGGACACCATATTCGATGCGATAGTAAAGCGATAGGTGTCATTGTAGCGTCTTATCCAAGGTTGGGATATGAGTCGCGATTGAGAACAACCTAAGTCGGTAATCGAAATCGTAGCTTTACAGGCTTAGTTGGTTATTATCGGAGATTCGTTGAAGGATATTCTCGAATCGCTATTCCATTAACGCAATGGTGACTCGTAGAGATACAAAATTCGAATGGAGCAAGGAATGTGGGAAGAGCTTGAAGAACTCAAGAGGAGACTCATTTAGCACATGTTACGACCATGCCATCCTGGAAAAGCGAGCGTGGTAGGCGACGTGTTGAGTAGAAGATCGTATCAATCTGAGTACGATATTGTCAAAGACTATATTTTATATAATTTACAAATAATAGAGATGGAGATGAAAACTCTAGTTACCAGCGTGATGATATACGAGTATAATCGACTTTAATCGATAAAGTTAAAAAGTTATTGAGCTACACACCGGGTGATGAATTTGAAGAAGGAGGTGCAAGAAGTTGTTATTTCAAAAGCGAGAGAATCGGTGAGGTGAGGAAAGCTCAAACCTTCGATTTATTAATCCATTTAAAATTCTCGATCGAATAGGAAGCGTGGCCTATAGACTCGTTTTACCGCCAAGTATGGTGGCGCGTGTTCATAACGCGTTTTCACGTATCGATGTTTACGTAAATATGTGGACGACCGAACCACGTCATTGAGTTAGAACCCGGACGAGATAATAGAAGACTTAACGTATATGAAGAGGTACTGTCAAGATTTTGGATAGGAAGGAGCATGTCCTACGTGACGAAGGTCATACCACAAGTTAAAGTTTTGTGGAGAAACCATGCTTATTGAGGAAATGACACGGGAGTTGGAAGCGGAAATGAAAGCGATGTATTCTCATCTTTTGAAACACACCAGTGCGTCACGTCAATTTCGAGGACGAAATTTCATAAGGAGGGAGGTTGTAAGACCCCAAATTATTAATAAATGAAATTTATTTTTCTCTATTTATTATTTTGAAATAGTAAGGGTCGATTTGATTAATGTGGATAGTTATGGGTAAAATACATAAATATTTGAATAAGCAAGTGGTTATAAAATATTCATTATTATTGGGGAATATTCGTTTGGTCGTGGAATATTAAATCTTTGTCGGGGAATATTAAATGCTGACGGTAGCGATTTTTGTGGGCCCCATAACGAAAAAGCGATTGGATGAAGAAAGCGACAAATATAAGTTGTTTATAAATAATAGGCGTAGTTATTCACAGATTATCTTGTTGGAATACCCGGTGGTTAAAAAACACACTAATCTGGCGTTGTTGAGAGTAGCTGCAGTATTGCACCAATTATTGATTCTTACGTGAAGGCACTACTCGATAATTATTACGATAATTCTTATTCGGTATTTTATTTTATTGATTCAATAATTGTTGCGTTGATATTTTATATTCTTTGTTGTTTTGATAATTGTCATTACACGATATTTTTTATTATCGAAGCAATAATTCATATTATCTGAATAATATTATTAGATAACATTATTGGCAATGTCTAGAAAGTTACATCTAAGGAGAGGTTTGGTCACCTAATTACTTGGCCAATAAGGAGAAATTCTTATTGGAAAGCCCCTCTTTCTGAGGAACTATGCACGGTTGTCAATAATGTGATTCTATAATATTATTTGTGAATAATTAATTATTGATTTATATGATGAGGAAAATATTGATTTTATGTGGATATAGATGGAGAAAATTTTTAAAATGACAATTGTTGAAAATTAATATTTTATCTTTTTACGATAAAATAATTCATTTAAATATATTATTTTAATAATATATTAGCGGTTATATTTTACAACGAATGTGGGATATATGAGTATCTGAGGAGGAAGAGTATTTTGTTGCAATAAATGTTTAAAACATGTTAAACATGTCGGTGGACCCCATTTGTTGGTTGAAATTTGATTATAGCACAGTAAAATTATCCGTATGTGGATTTGGTCAATTTTTGTTTGGAATTTTGAAAAACTTTCTTACGTAAAGTTGTAGAGAATTGAATTTTCTATAAAAAGTCGCGAGATTCGAATTTTCGATAAAATGGCTATTTATTATGAATTATTGAAGTTTTGAAGTTAAAATAATTGATTTTGGAAGTTTTATTTATTTTATTAATAAAACGTTTTTTATATGTTGTGGGCATATTTAACATGTGCATGGTGGCTGAATTCAGATTCAAGATGTGGGCGTATGAATTTTGTTTATATATAATATTATTATATTCAATTTTACGCTTTGGTGTTCTAAGCGATTTCTATAAATAGGGTGCTGGGTTAGAATTGAAAATCACACGTAAGCGAAGTTTTCTCTCTATATTATCGGCGTATTTTTGTGAGTATTTTGAGTATACTTTGAGTATTGCTATACTCGGTCAAGTTCAAGTCATAGCCTTTATATCCAGGTGTTTCATTTAAATCTTATCTTTCGAGGTAAGGGATGTTATTTTCTTCTCAAATGATATTATTTCTTCAATATCATTATCTTTGAAATATTGGTTGGAACTTTTTATCAAATTTGGAACTTTTTCATGTCGGGTTCTTATTCACGAGTTCTTATTCATGAGTTATTCTTATATTCAGTACTATTCTATTGTAAGCGTGAAGAAGATGTTTTTGTGGAATTTCTATCTTTTGGTGTCGGAGTTACTATTCACGATATCTGGACTATTCACGTATCTGGCACTATTCACGAATCACGACACTATTCAATAGAAAAATGAAAATTTTTCTTTTTCGTCTAAAATATCTATTACGGATACTAGCTTTGATTGTATCCGTGTTTTGATCATTCTTGAATTTTACACCCTATGATTATTTTTGAGGTATTTTTGGGCGTGGATAAAAACAAAGTACGAATCCTTAATCCTTAATCCTTGTCATTTTGTTTTCTTTGGATTCGTTTCTTTAAAAATATTTTCATCATCTTGATCTTAAATGATGATATTATGGAATATCTTTGGCTTTTGTAGTGAATGAGATGAATGATTTCTGAAGAATATCTTTGGCCCGTAGTGCAAAGATGAGCAGTGTTTAGATGAACATGACCAACTGATGAATATCTTTGGCCTGTAGTGCAAAGATGAATATTTGATTCCAGATGTATGTTGATTGATGTTACAGGGATAAAAGATAGACGACGAACTTTTAAATTCATACATAGAAGATAGTAGTTGCATTCTCTACTTAACTCTTCTAATGAATTATTATTTCATTGCGAATATTGGTTTAAAAACTTGTTGTCTATTGTATTCTATTAGTTTTTTTTCCTATTGAAGACTAATGATAATTTGTTGTATATTATCTTAGTCATAATATTCTTTACTGGGCTAGTTGAGCTCACCCTTTTCCTTTTTGTTCCATTTTTCTTCTCAGGAGGCGAGAATGTAGCGAGTACTAGTCGGGGTATGGAATGAAGGTTCTAGAGAGAGTTGTTTAGTAGTCCTCACCATTTTTGTAAAATAATGTATCAATAATTATGATGGGGATTTATTTGCGTGTGGATATTGTATAGATGGCAATATCTGTATTTAAACTCACAGTTTATATGTTGTAATAATAAAGTTGTAGTTATTTCTGTACCATGTATTTGGCGACTCAGAATGGGTTGGATGGAATGGACCTATTTTGGGGGCGTCACAGGTGATCACTGGTAAGCTAATCATAAATTCTTGTGAAGTTTATACCTTACTAGATACCGGTGCTACTCATTCATTTATCTCTCCTACTTGTGCTCAACGTTTAAATTTGACTCCGGAGAAATTAGACTTTGACCTATCTGTGGAAACTCCGTTAGGAGAAACTTTCATCACATCCACTGTTTATAAATCTTGTTTGATCCAAGTTTGCACCATCACATTACCTGTTGACCTTATCTCTTTAAAGATACTTGCTTTTGATGTGATTTAAGGGATTGATTGGTTAACTACTCATCATGCCAAAATTAATTATTTTCGTAAGGTTGTTAGTTTTCATATTCCTAAACAACCTGTTGTTCGAATTCAAGCAACTAATCCATTAAAATCAATCACTATTATATCAAGCCATAAAGCCATTCGTTTATTAAAAAATGGATGTCAAGCTTTCTTAGCCCATGTTATGGATTTGAATAAAGACACGTCAGATTTGAATAATATTCACGTTGTTAGTAACTTTCCGACGTATTTTCGAAGAACTTCCGGCCTACCCCGGGCGTGAAGTTGAATTCTTTATTGATCTTGAACTGGTACAAAGCCCATTTCTAAAACCCCATATTGAATGGCTCTATTGAACTTGGGAGTTAAAGGTCCAACTACTGGGAGTTATTGGACATCGGTTTTATTCGCCCTAGTACATCTCCTGGGGTGCTCCTATTTTATTTGTAAAGAAGAAAGAGCGGGAGTATGCGACTTTGTATCGACATCGGAATTAAACCACGTCACTATCAAGAATAGGTATCCGCTACCTCGCATTGATGACCTGTTTGACCAGTTGCAATGAGCACAATTCTTTTCAAAAATCGATCTTCATTACGGATATCATCATTTGAAGGTTAAAAGCGAGGATATTCGAAGATTGCCTTCTAACTCCTTCGGTATGGGCATTATGAATTCGTCATGTCTTGTGGATTGACTAATGCTCCTGCGGCTTTCATGGATATGATGAACCGAGTATTCAAAGATTATTTGGATCAGTTCGTTGTTGTCTTTATTGATAACATCCTCATATATTCCAAAAGCCGTGAAGATCATGAGCACCATTTGAAGCTGGTACAGCAAAGGCTTCGTGATAACAAGCTATATGCCAAGCTGAAGAAATGCGAGTTCTGGCTTGTGGAAGTAGCATTCCTTTGGCACGTGGTGTCAGAACATGGAGTATCTGTTGACCCGGAGAAGATTGAAGCAATACAAAGTTGGGAACAACCGAAATAGGTGACTGAAGTACGTAGCCTTTTGGGCTTAGCTGGTTATTATCGAAGATTTGTGGAAGGATTTTCTCGAATCGCTACTCCGTTAACTTAGCTGACTCGTAAAGATACAAAATTCGTATGGAGCGAGGAATACGAGAAGAGTTTCCAAGATCTCAAGAGGAGACTCATTTCAGCACCTGTTTTGACAATACCATCTGGTTCGGATGGATTTGTTATCTACAGCGATGCTTCAGGCAAAGGGTTAGGATGTGTTCTCATGCAACGTGAGAAAGTCATAGCCTATGCCTCGCGACAACTTAAAGAATATGAGAGGAATTATCCTACTCATGATCTAGAGTTGGCAGCAGTCGTTTTCGTGCTAAAGATCTGGAGGCACTATCTATATGGGGAGAAAGTGAAGATATATTCAAACCATAAAAGCCTCAAATATTTCTTCACCCAAAAAGAACTCAACATGCGGCAACGACGTTGGCTCGAGCTGTTGAAAGACTACGACCATACCATTCAATACCATCCTGGAAAAGCGAACGTGATAGCCGACGCATTGAGTAGAAGATCATACGCGGGAACGAGTGCGATGTTGTCAACACAAAGGTCCATTTTGTGTAATTTACAAAAGATGAAGATAGAATTCAAGACTCCGGGGACCCATGCAATGATGTCAAATATACATATAGAACCAACTTTAATCGAAAAAGTTAAAGTTGCTCAAGTCACAGACCCGGAGCTGATGCGTATGAAGAAGAAAGTACAAGAAGGTGTTATTCCAAAGGCAAGAATCGATGAAGAAGGAATACTTCAAGTCCACTCCAGACTTTGTGTTCCTAACGATTTTTATTTGAAGTACAAGATCATGATGGAGGCACACAATACACCATTTGCAATCCATCCTGGAAGTACCAAAATGTATCGTGATCTTCGACATACATTTTGGTGGAATAATATGAAGAGAGAGATTGCAAAGTTTATCTCGATGTGTTTAACTTGTCAACGTGTAAAGGCGGAGCATCAAGTGCCTAAGGGTCCATTGCAACCACTTGAGATTCCGAAATGGAAGTGGGAACATATTACCATAGATTTCGTTACGGGTCTTCCCACGGTTTCTCAAGGCATAAATGCTATTTGGGTTATTGTTGATAGATTAACCAAGTCTTCTCATTTCTTGCCGATACGGGAGACTTATTACCTTGAACGTCTTGCTCATATATATGTAAATGAGATTATGAGATTGCATGGCATGCCAGTATCCATTGTTTCAGATCGTGACCCAAGATTCACTTCAAGATTTTAGGTTAGCTTGCAAAAAGCTATGGGCACGGATTTACGATTCAGTTTGGCATACACTCCTCAAATGGACGGGTAATCAGAGAGGACTATTCAAACTCTTGAATATCTATTAAGATTTTGTGTCCAAAATTTCAAAGGGAGTTGGGATAAGTACCTACCATTGGTGGAATTCTCTTACAACAACAGTTATCAGACAAGTATAGGTGTGGCTCCATTTGAAGCATTGTATGGACGAAAGTGTCACTCTCCATTATGTTGGGATGAGGTGGGAGAAGCAACGTTGTTGGGACCAGAGTTGGTACATATGACTACGAAAAAGATTCAAATGATTCGACAACGTATACAAACGGCACAGGATCGACAAAAGAGTTATGCGGATCTTCATTGAAAGGACGTGGAATTTAGTATTGGGGATCATGTATTGTTAAGAGTTGCTCCATGGAAGGGAGTTACAAGATTCGAGAAGAGAGGAAAGCTCAATCCACGATTTATTGGTCCATTTCAGATTCTTGACCGAGTAGGAAATGTGGCCTATAGACTCGCGTTACCTCCAAGTATGTCTCGTGTTCATAATGTTTTTCATATATCTGTGCTATGTAAATATGTGAAAGACCCAAAACACGTTATTGAGTTAGAACCAGACGAGATAGCCGAAGACTTAATGTACGAAGAGGTACTTGTCAAGATCTTGGATAGGAAAGAGCATGTCCTACGCACAAAGGTCATACCACAAGTCAAAGTTTTGTGGAAGAACCATGCTATAGAGGAAATGACTTGGGAGTTGGAAACGAAAATGAAAGCGAGGTATCCTCACCTTTTCGAAACACCAGGTACGTACGTCAATTTTGAGGACGAAATTTCATAAAGAGGGGAGGTTGTAAGACCCCAACTTATTATAAATCAAATTGAATTTCTCTATTTATTATTTTGAAATAGTAAGGGTTGAATTGATTAATGTGGTTAGTTATGGGTAAAATGCGCAAATATTTCAAATAAGCAAGTGGTTATAAAATATTCATTGTTGATGGGGAATATTCGTTTGGTCGTGGAATATTCTTCCTCCGTCGGGAATATTAAATGCTGACGACACGCTTGATCTTTTGTGGGCCCATGCTTGAAAGCGAATGGATGAAGAAAGCGACAAGTATAAGTTGTTTATAAATACTTGGCGTAGTTATACACAATTATCTTGTTGGAATACCCGATTGGTTAAAAACGATGTCTGGCGTTGTTACAAAGATAGCACACAGTTATTACACTGTGGCGCCCCAAAATTTGGTATACATCACCCATTTCGAGTCATGGATACATGGTACAAAATTCAAATACAACTTCATTTGTACTAATCATTGAAGCGTCAGTATAGAATACGACCATAGTTAATTGTGAGTTTTAATACAAATGTATGTAACTCTCATGGTGCCTCGACCACAACCTTACAATGGTACTTTACATAAAAGTATAGTCAAAAACTATTTTAGAAATTAAAATCTTTGGGAAATGCTCAAGGAAACCTTCATACGTGGGAGGCCATGCGTCTAAGTTATAATAGATATCATATGTCCACAGAATTATCCTTGGTTGACCCAATAGACCCCAAAGTAAAGCGAGAAGATTACTATCATCTTCTTTCCAATGGTGAGTCTTCTCTTGACATATAACTATCTCCACTGTCTCCAAGTGAATATTATATTTCAAATAAACTCCAAGATCATATAGGTAGTGCCCGTAGATATACTCAGCAAGTGGATGTGTACAACCCTGTCTTATGATAACACGAGGTTGTATGTCATTAGACATCTTGTATGATAGTGGCAAAACACCCTTCCAAAGTTGGGTTCACCTCACCCTATTCAGTTCACCAAAATTAAATATCAAATGACGTATACAATACGACACACTAATCTAAAGTTATCAATAAAATTATTTCCATACTATTTAAGGAGAACCTCAACAGCTATAATGCGAGACCCCAGATTTTATGAATAAAGATTTAATTTTCTCGAAATAATTTTTTTTATATTATGGTGTTGATTTGAAGTAATGTTATAGTTGTGGGTAATATTTACAAATTTTGCAAAGTAATCAAGTGGTTGTATAATATTCGATTGGTCGGGGAATATTCTTTTTGTCAGGGAATATCCAAATGCGACGGTACAATCATTAGTGGACCCCTAATAAATGTAATTATTGTCGGATAGAAAACGACAAAAATACTTTATGAAAATAACGACGGAAGTTTTACCGTTAATCTGTTGAAACACCGGTGTTAAAAGTACAAGAATGTCTGGCGTGGTCGCATAAAGAAGACACCGGTATTGATTATTGATGCTTACGTGAGAAGTCACTCGGTTATACTCAATTATTGCTACAAGAATTCTTCGCATCATATCTCTCATATTATTGATTCAATTATTGTTACAATATCATCTCGCATAATATGATATATTGTTCAATCGAAGTATTCGGGATACTTTTCGTGTCGTAGTACTATTCATTCAAGTTACTATTCATGAGTTACTATTTACGAGTTACTATTCACGAAGTTACTATTCATGAGTTATTATTCATGAGTTACTATTCACGAAGTTACTATTCATGAGTTACTACTCATGAGTTATTATTCACCCGATGCTATTATTCACTCTAGTATTGTGTATTGAAGTATTTGGGTACAATATTATTCCATGAGGAGATGTGCTAATTTTTTGAATCGTTGGTTGAAGATATAATAGTAAGTCAATATGGACCATTTGGTGGAGTTATAATAGTAAATCAATATGGATCATTTGGTTTAAAGTTTTAATAGTAAATCAAGATGGACCGTTGTTTTAAGTTTTAATAGTAAACCAATATGGACCGTCCATTTAATAGTAAATCAATCTGGACCGTTCATGAATTAATTAGTTACTATTCATTCCATTTTCCTATAAATAGAAGCTCATTCTCGTAAGACCCCAAACTTTTATAAATAAAGATGAATTTTCTATAAATATTATTTTGAATATTATGGAATAAATTTGATATAATGTTATAGTTGTGAGTAATATTTATAAATTTTGCAAAGTAAGCAAGTTGTTATAAAATATTCGTTTGGTCTGGGAATATTCTTTTTGTCGGGGAATATTAAATACGACGGCTCAAACATTGGTGGACCCCATTAACGGAAGTATTGTCGTAGTTAGAAAAGCGACAAAATTATCTTTCTATAAAAATAACGGCGGAGGTATTACCGTTAAAAAGCATTGAACTACCGGTGGTAAAAAAATACGATGAATACGTGTGGTTGCATAGTATACACACGGTATTGATTATTGATCTTACGTGAGAAGTCACTTAGCTATACTCAATTATTACACTACGAGAATTCTTTGCATCATATCTCTTATATTATTGATTCAATTATTGTCACAAGATCATATCGTATAATATGTTATATTATTAATTGAGACGACGACAAGTTATAAATGATTAATAATTGTTGAAAGATTAAAAATGTGTTGATTAAAAATAAAATGATTTGTGGTAATATTTATTCAATCCTTGATGTATATAAAGAGTCTCATTATGAGGCGTTTGTGGTAAGTTTGATTATTTTATGGGGGGCCCATATGTCATCATCTAAGAGTCTTTTAAATCAATAGTAATTACCTTTGTGAATAGTAATTACCTTCGTCAATAGTATTTACCTTCGTCGATAGTAGTTGTCCCTTCAATATTACCAAGAGTTAATCGCCTCTTGGTTTTCCAAAGGTTAATTACCCTTCATGAAATAGTAGTTGTCTCTTCAATATTACCAAAGTCATTTTGACCCTTCGTTAAGACCAAGAGCCACCCTCGCTTTTTCTATAAATAGAAAGCTCATTCCTTCATTATTTCTTACGAATTCATTGAAACTCTAGAGAGAAACTATAGAGAGAAAGAAGAAAAGTATTCTCGCTACTTCACTTTTCCAATATTCAGGTTCTTCTAAGGTAAGGGATATTATTTGTTGTAATTCGTAGGGGTGTTATTCTTTCTTATTCATGAAGAGAACTTCATTATTCCATTCTTTATTATTCATTAGAATAACTCAGATACGTGACATACCCTATACATAATCTGTATCGTGGTTTACCCTATACTTGGTGACATTCTTCTATTATTCTCATTGGAACATCCTCATGCGTGTGTTTTACAGGACTGGTTAAAATCTTTATTATTATTCATTGGAACATCCTGCATGCGTGTGTTTTACACCGGACTGGTTAAAATCTTTATCATTTTGTTGGAATATCCTATCTCGTGTGTTTTACACCGGATCCGGGTTCCATCTTTATTATTCTGTTGGAACATCGCTGCCGGTGAAATTTCACGACACGGGTTCTCATTATTATTATTACATTTGAATACTTCATCATCGGCAATCACCGCATGCATGGTGATTTCCTTTGTTATTCCATACTTTATTATACCCAGTTGGTTAAAACTTTGACTTCTATACTCTATGAAATTAGTAGAATATTCTCGATATTTGCGTTTCATCCAGTATCTTTTCATGGAAATAGTCTTCTGATCATTCTTGAATTTTACTCTACAAAGCAGTATCATGTTGACAATTTGGACGTTATTAGTTCTTGAATAAATTAATTTGTGAACTTGTTTTATTGAATTATTATGTCATTGTCATCATCCTCATGTTATATTATGTTATCTTTTGGTCGACGCGTGCATAGATGAATTTAGTATGATTATGACCGAGGATCATTCAGTATAATCATGGCTTGTTATAAATGATGTGATAAAAGTCCTCGGTGGCTGTAATGCAAATGATGGATAGTTTTTGGTATGATTATGACCGGGGTGATTCGGTATAGTCGCGACCATTGATAATTTGATGAAAATCCTTGGCCAGCGGGTACGAGGATGATTAGATATTGTGGTTTATTCATTAAACCGAGTCTTAGTGATAAAATTTATGAAAACCTTTTAAAACCTAAAAGATTGTAGACTTTATTTTCTACTTGACTCTTTTAATGGATTGCGATATTCACGCTGCAGATTAAACCGGTTGTCTATTGTATTTTATCGGTTTAACATTGTTGAAGACTATTGATAATTTATTCTGCATTATCTTAGTTATAATATTTCTTACTGGGTTAGTTGAGCTCACCCTTGCTTTCACTGTTCTCTTCAGGAAATGAGAATATAGCTGGGACGAGTCGGGGAACGGAGTAATGGTCCGAGAGGATAACATTAGTAGTCCTCACTATTCGTGAAATAGTGTGATAATAATTGTAATGAGGACTCCTTTTGAGTTTGTATAATATCTAGTAGACAATATTTGTATTCAAACTCACGATTTATGTATGTATTATTGTACATTTACGCTTATATTAGTAAGTTGTATTTAAATTACATACCATGTAAGTGGCGACCCAAGATGGGTGGCGTATACCTAATTTTGGGGCGCCACGGTTGGTATCGAGCTTAGGATATGATCCCTGGGCCGAGATGTGAGATAAGAACTAGGGGGGAAAGCAGGGGAATTCGCTTAGTTAGTATGACCTACCTAAATTTATTTGGTATTTAATTGGTGGAATCGGCCGAGTATAGGGATAATATGTGATATGTTAATTAACCCTTGTTTTTGTGACGGTGTTTGAGAATGACATCCGAAAATCTTTGAGATAAGCAATGAAGCACATGAGAGTGTTGATTGTGTCAAACAAAAGGTAACGACCAACAATACGATAATAATCATATGGTGGTGGCAAGCTGGCTATCGTAACAATGATAACCATCGTGGGGAAATTATCATGGTAAGAATGGTAACCACTTGGTGGTAATCATGGCAAAGATAATAGAAGTGGAAATTGCAAGAATAGAAGGTCATTTAGCTCAATTTTGTTGTGCACCAAAGTCAAGTCTAGTTGGGATGGTGGCACCAAAGGTGGATATGGACAAAATAAAGTCGTTGGTTTTAGGAAGTGCATTTTCATGACTTCTCAAAAAGCGAGTAAACCGAACGAAGTTAGCACGGGTTAGTTAATTATAAATTCATGAAGTCTATACCTTATAAGATCTGGGTTCTACCCATTATTTTATCTTTCTTGCTTGCGTTCAACGTTTAAATTTGACTCAGGAGAAGTTAGACTTTGACTTATTGGTTGAAACTTCATTACAGGAGCCTTTCATTCGCTTACTATTTTTAAATCTTGTTTGATTCAAATAAACACTTTCACGTTACTCCGTCGATCTTATCTTTTGAAAACACTTGCCTTTGATGTGATTTTAAGAATCAATTGGTTAACTACTTATCATGCTTTTCGTAAGGTTGTTAGCTTTTATATTCATAACCAAACTCTTTGTTGTGCGTAATTCAAGTAACCAAACTACTAAAGTCAATTATTGTCATATCAAGCCATAAGTAAAGAGCCCCGAACCTTTCGTTGTTGACTTCCTTGTGTGGAATGCGCGAAAGCGGACTTTCTATAGGCGACATCGTGAATGAAGATGGCAAGTTTATAAGTATCATTGTGAGGTGCTATCTCAGTTAAGGATGAAGTCACAGTTGGTATCAATGTGACGCATACTATCCAAGTCTTGGATGAGATTCATTTTGAATGATATTTCTATTATTAATAAATTTCTGGCGTATTCTTGAAGACTTCTTAGCCTACTTAGAGCGTAAAATCGAATTTCAGATTGACCCCAAAGATAAAACCCATTTCTTAAACCTCAAATATTTCTTCAACTAAAATGAGCAGGTTTACGTGGTTTATGATGAAAGTCATAATAAAAGCATTGGACTAATGAAAATCATGGGTATACGTGGTATTAGTAAGTGTTATGATGAGTTATGTTGGTTAGTATGTGAAAACATGAAAGTTTCTTAAAAATCACAAGGAGTTAAAACCGGATTTTGGTGAAAAACGTAACATGAAATTCAATTGACCAAATGTCCTATTATATTTTGAATTTTTGAGTGTGGTCAAGTCCTAGAGTTAGATCTATGAGTTACCTAACTAATCCAAGTGGAATCACCGAAAGCGGTGTTGTAGATTTTCGTGTGGTGATTTTAGCAAAGGAGTCAAAACTTCAAAATGTCCAAAAGTCAGCCACGTTTTTGTAAGGCCTGTTTTGGCCACTTAATTAGTGAGAAAATTCAGGCCTTTTGAGACATAAAAGTATATGGTATAAAGAACATCGTGTCCAAAAATGAGCTCATTCAGACTTAAAATGAGCAAGTTATGACCATTTCAATATTTAGGATTTTTCGATGAAAATGCTATAACCTGGAGTTCTACAACTCCGATGACCATGAAATTTAAATTGAGGCTCACATTAACATGTGTAAGGTCCCGCCAAGATTTGGGAATTTCTGGAGTTAAACTTGAGGTAGCAAATTTCTTAAGGAATTAATTAGAAATTGATTTTTTGAAAATAGTAAATAAATTTTAAAAATTTCGAGAAAAATATATTTTCATTATGGGACTATATTATGCTAAATCCCAGAAAAGAAATATTTTTGGAACTGATTTGATATTTTCATAAAAATAGTTTGGTTCTGAACATATGAGTTAAATATGTTATGTGAAGTAATAAAAATTGAAAAATAGGATTTTATGGCTAGAGAATCCTATATAGAGTATATGCATATTTTTGATGAGGGATTTGATCATTGGTGATGATATCTTATGAGTATGGCATTTTTGAATGATTAAATGCATTATATGTAAAAGCGTAAACAATTAAAATAAATTGTTTATAAATTTAAAGTGATTAAAATATTGTTATAATATTAATGATATTAGATTATAAGATTATTAAGTGATTGATAACATGGGGATATTCTTGAATCCTGGATAAATTATATTATAAATGTTTAATATTTATCCTTTATCTCATTTGATTGATTCTTTATATCATTGACATGATCCTCATGCTTATATTATGTTGAAAGTCATCTATGGCTCACGTGCATAGATGGACTTGGTATGATTATGACCAGGGATTGTTCGGTATAATTATGACCGTAATTGAAAATACGATATCTTTGGCACGTAGTGCATGGATAATTTGTGGTCGTGATACTAATGAATACACGATTATCTTTGGCACGTAGTGCATGGATAATTTGTGGCCATGATACTAATGAATACACGATTATCTTTGGCACGTAGTGCATGGATAATTTGTGGTCGTGATACTAATGAATACACGATTATCTTTGGCACGTAGTGCATGGATAATTTGTGGTCGTGATACTAATGAATACACGATTATCTTTGGCCGTAGTGCATGGATAATTCGTGGTCGTGATACTTAATGAATATCCTTCGCCCGTAGTGCGGGGATGATTCGATGATATGGATTAATTATTGGTGAGTCTCAAAGAATGAAATATTAATTCATGGATGTGGTAAAAGTCATCTTTGGGTCAGTAGTGCATTGATAGACTTGGTATGATTATAACCAAGGATTATTCGGTATAATCATGATCAGATTGAAAACACGAATATCCTTGGCCAAGAGTGCATGGATAATTCGTGGTCGTGATACTATTAAAGCTGCGCCTCAAAGATTATTAGTTTTACGATTGTATATCTTTGGCTCAGTAGTGCAAAAGATGAATTGTTAATGAATATCTTTGCCTAGGATTGCGAAGATGAATTTAATATTTTAACGATAAAGGTATTCAAGGTATCCTCACCTCTTTATCGTGATCGTGTACGCACCCTAATTTCGAGGGCGAAATTTCATAAGAAGGGAGGTTGTAAGATATGACTTTTATAAATAAAGATGAATTTTCTATAAATATTATTTTTGAATATTATGGAATAAATTTGATATAATGTTATAGTTGTGGGTAATATTTATAAATTTTGCAAAGTAAGCAAGTTGTTATAAAATATTCGTTTGGTCTGGGGAATATTCTTTTTGTCGGGGAATATTCAGATGACCAAGACAAACATTAGTGGACCCCATTAATGGAAGTATTGTCGTAGTTAGAAAAGCGACAAAATTATCTTTCTATAAAAATAACTGGCGGATGTATTACCGTTAAAAGCGTTGAACTATCAAATTGGTAAAAGTACGAAGAATACGCGTGGTTGCATAAGAAGACACCAGATTGATTATCGATGCTTACGTGAGAAGTCACTTAGCTATACTCAATTATTCGCTATAAAGAATTTGCCGTGATCATATCTCTTATATTATTGATTCAATTATTATTACATAAGATCATCTCGTATAATATGTTATATTATTAATTGAGACGACAAGTTATAAATGATTAATAATTGTTGAAAGATTAAAAATGTGTTGATTAAAAATAAAATGATTTGTGGTAATATTTATTCAATCCTGATGTATATAAAGAGTCCATATATGAGGCGTTTGTGGTAAGTTTGATTATTTTATGGGGGCCCATATGTCATCATCTAAGAGTCTCTTTCGTCAATAGTAATTACCTTTGTGAATAGTAATTACCTTCGTCAATAGTATTTACCCTTCACAATAGTAATTACCTTTGAATGAATAGTAATTACCTTTGTGAATAGTATTTACCTTCATCAATAGTATTTACCTTCGTCAATAGTAATTACCTTTGTGAATAGTAATTACCTTTGTGAATAGTAATTACCTTAAATCGATTGTATTTACCTTTCGATAGTAATTACCTTTGTGAATAGTAATTACCTTTGTGAATAGTAATTACCTTCGTTAATAGTAATTACCTTCTTCAATAGTAGTTGTCCCTTCAATATTACCAAGAGTTAACTGCCTCTTCGGTGTTCCAAAGGTTAATTATCCCTTCGCAAATAGTAGTTGTTTCTTCAATATTACCAAGAGTCATTTTGACCCTTCGTTAAGACCAAGAGCCACCCTCAGTTTTTCTATAAATAGAAAGCTCATTCCTTCATTATTTCTTACGAATTCATTGAAACTCTAGAGAGAGAAACTATAGAGAGAAAGAAGAAAAGTATTCTGCTACTTCACTTTTCCAATATTCAGTTTGTAAGACCCCAACTTATTATTAATGAAATTTAATTTTCTCTATTTATTTTTTTGAAATAGTAAGGGTTGATTTGATTAATGTGGATAGTTATGGGTAAAATACGCAAATATTTCAAAATAAGCAAGTGGTTATAAAATATTCATTGTTGTTTGGGAATATTCGTTTGGTCGTGGAATATTCAGATGCTTTGTGGGAATATTAAATGACGACTGCGCTAAACCATGTGTGGGCCCCATAACTGAAAAGCGATTGGATGAAGAAAACGACAAATATAAGTTGGTTAAAAATAACTGGCAGTAGTTGTTACTGCTATTATCTTTGTTAAAATACTTATTGGTTAAAACACAAGAAGACATGGTATTGCACCAATTATTGATTCTTACGTAAGAAGACACTACTCAATAATGGTTATGTAATTATCGCTCAAAGATATTTTATTAATAATTGTTGCGTTGATATTTTATATTCTTTGTTGTTTCAATAATTGTCATTACACAAGATTTTTCATTATCGAAGCAATAATTCATATTATCCGAATAATATTATTAGATAACATTATTGGCAATGTCTAGAAAGTTCGCATTAAGGAGAGGTTTGGTCACCTAATTGCATGCTACCAAGAAGTGAGAAATTCTTATTGGAAAGCCCCTCTTTCCTGAGGCGCCTCGGTTCATAATATTGTGATTACGTAATATTATTTGTGAATAATTAATTATTGATTCATATGATGAGAAAAATATTGATTTTATGTGGATATAGATGGAGAAAATTTTTATTGTGACAATTGTTGAAAAATTGAAATTTTATCTTTTTACGATAAAATAAATATATTATTATATTTTAATAATATAATAATGGTGATATTTTTACAACGAATGTGGGATATATGAGTATCTGAGGAGGATGAGTATTTTGTTACAATAAATGTTTAAAACATGTTAAACATGTCGGTGGACCCCATTTATCGATGAAATTTGATTATATAGCTTGTAAAATCTCCGTTTGTGGATTTTGATCCAATTTCATTTGGAATTTGGAAAAACTTTCTTACGTAAAGTTGTAGAGAATTGAATTTTCTATAAAACTCATAAGATTCGAATTTTCTGATAGAAGGGCTATTTATTATGAATTATTGAAGTTCCGAAGCTCCGAAATAATTGATTTTTGGAAGTTTAAAATATTTTAAATAATAAAAACGTTTTTTGTTTGTTTTGTGGGCTACAACATGTGCAAAATGAGCTGAGATCAGATCTAAGAAGGTTGGCGTAGAAATTTTAATATATATATTAATATTTTATTAAATTTTCTGCTTTGGTGTTCTAAGTATTTTCCTATAAATAGGGTGCTTAGGTTAGAATTGAAAATCACATTTAAGCTCAAGTTTTCTCTCTATATTATCGAGCGTATTCTTGTGAGTATTTTGAGTATACTTTGAGTATTGCTATACGGTGCAAGTCCAAGTCATAGCCTATATCCTGTTTCTCAGCTAGAGGTACTGGATCTTTCGAGGTAAGGGATATTTTTTTTTCGTAATGATATTATTTCTTCAATATCATTATGTTGAAATATTGATCTGAAGTTTTTTTATCAAATTTGGAACTTTTGGTGTCGGAGTTACTATTCACGATACTGCACTATTATTCACGATATCTGAGACTTATTCACGAATCGATTAATTATTCATCGAAAAATAAAAATTTTCTTTTTGTCCAAAATATCTACTATAGATACTAGCTTTGATTGTATCCATGTTTTGATCATTCTTGAATTTTACACCAATCGTGATTATTTTTGAGGTATTTTGGGACGTGGATAAAACAAAGTACGAATCCTTAATCCTTAATCCTTGTCATTTTGTTTCACTTTGGATTCGTTTCTTTAAAAATATTTTTCATAATCTTCTATCTTAAATGATGATATTATGGAATATCTTTGGCTTTGAAGTGCAAAGATGAATGATTTTGAAGAATATCTTTGGCCCGTAGTGCAAAGATGAGCAGTGTTTAGATGAACACGATTAATCGATGAATATCTTTGGCTCAGTAGTGCAAAGATGAATATTTGATTCCGATGTATATTGATTGATGTTACTGGGGATAAAAGATGAGCGATGAACTTTTAAATTCATACATGTAAAGATAGTTGTTTGCATTCTCTACTTAACTCTTCTAATGAATTATTATTTCCCTGCGAATATTGATTTAAAATTTGTTGTCTATTGTATTCTATTAGATTTTTCCTGTTGAAGACTAACGATAATTTGTTGTATATTATCTTAGTCATAATATTCTTTATCGGGCTAGTTGAGCTCACCCTTTTTCCTTTTTGTTCCATTTTTCTTCTCGTGAGGCGAGAAATATAGCGAGTATTTAGTGGGGTATGGAATGAAGGTTTTAGAAAGAGTTGTTTAGTAGTCCTCACCATTTTTGTAAAATAATGTATCAATAAATGCGATGAGGATTTATTTGAGTATAGATATTGTACAGAAGATAATATTTGTATTCAAACTCACGCTTTCTTGTTGTAATAATAAAGTTGTAGTTGTTTACTGCACTCATGTATTGACAACTCAGAATGGGTGATGTATACCTATTTTTGGGGGTCACATGGTTCTTCTAAGGTAAGGGATATTATTTGTTGTTTCTGTAAGGGTGTTATTCTTTCTTATTCATGAAGAGAACTTCGTTATTCCATTCTTTATTATTCATTGGAATAACTCAGATACATGAAGATACCCTATACATAATCTGATAATCGTGGTTTACCCTATACTTGGTGACATTCTTCTATTATTCTCATTGGAACATCCCGCGCATGTGTTTTACACACGACTGGTTAAAATCTTTATTATTATTCTGTTGGAACATCACGTCGTGTGTTTTACAGGACACGGTTAAAATCTTTATCATTTTGTTGGAATATCCTATCGTGTGTTTTACACCGGATCCGGGTTCCATCTTTATTATTACTGTTGGAACATCCTCGTCGGTGTGAATTTCACGACGACCGGTTCTCATTATTATTATTCATTGGAATAACTTTTGTCTCATGCCAAGTACCACATGCGTGGTGATTTCCTTTGTTATTCCATTCTTTATTATACCAAGTTGGTTAAAACTTTGACTTCTATACTCCATGAAATTAGTAGAATATTCTTGATATTTGCGTTTCATCCAAAGATCTTTTCATGGAAATAGTCTTCGATCATTCTTGAATTTTACTCTACAAAGCAAAGATTCATGTCGATAATTTGGGACGTTATTAGTTCTGAATAAATTAATTCGTGAACTTGTTTTATTGAATTATTATGTCATTGTCATCATCCTCATGTTATATTATGTTATCTTTGGGTCGACGTGCATAGATGAATTTAGTATGATTATGACCGAGGATCATTCGGTATAATCATGGCTTGTTATAAATGATGTGATAAAAGTCCTCGGTGGCTTGTAATGCAAATGATGGATAGTTTTTGGTATGATTATGACCCGGGGTGATTCGAAGATAGTCATGACCATTGATAATTTGATGAAAATCCTTGGCCAGTAGTACATGGGGATGATTAGATATTGTGGTTTATTCATTAAACCGAGTCTTAGTGATAAAAATTTATGAAACCTTTTAAAACCTAAAAGATTGTAGACTTTATTTTCTACTTGACTCTTTTAATGGATTGCATATTCACCGCAGATTAAACTGGTTGTCTATTGTATTTTATCGGTTTAACATTGTTGAAGACTATTGATAATTTATTCGCATTATCTTAGTTATAATATTTCATTGGGTTAGTTGAGCTCACCCTTTCTTTCACCGTTTCTTCGTGAAATGAGAATATATTTGGGACGAGCCCTGAGAGCGGAGTAATGGTCCAGAGGATAGCATTAGTAGTCCTCACTATTCTGTGAAATAGTGTGATAATAATTGTAATGAGGACTCCTTTTGAGTTTGTATAATATCTAGTAGACAATATTTGTATTCAAACTCACAGTTTATGTCGTATTGTACACGAAAGTTATATTAGTAAGTTGTATTTAAATTCTGTACCATGTAAGTGGCGACCCAAGATGGGTGACGTATACCTAATTTTGGGGGCGTTACACATTCCTTCATTATTTCTTACGAATTCACTGAAACTCTAGAGAGAGAATTACAAGAGAACCTATAGAAAAATATTCTGCTACTTCCCTACTCTTATATTCATTTCTTTTACGGTAAGGGATGTTATTTGTTGTACTCATGAAGAGAACTTCATTATTCCATTATTTATTATTCATTGAATAACTTGTATACGCTGCTACCTTATACATGGTGACATTCTTCTAATATTCCGTTCTTTATTATGTCGTCGAATATCCAATCAATGCGTTTCTGTGGGACTGGTTCCATTATTTATTATTCGCCGTAATATCACGTCATGCGTTTATCTTGGGACTGGTTCCATTATTTATTATTCGCCGGAATATCACGTCATGCAAGGCTTGGGCGGACCGGTTCCATCCTTTATTATTCTACATTGGAATAACTCGCCGCATGGCCTATCGCATGCGTGGTGATTTCTTTTGTTATTTCATTCTTTATTATACTAAGTTGGTTAAAACTTTGACTTCTATACCTATGAAATTAGTGGAATATCTTTGATATTAGCGCTTCATACAGTATCTTTTCATGGAAATATTCTTCTGAGCATTCTTGAATTTTACTCTACAAAGCAGTATCATGTTGACAATTTGAACGTTATCAGTTCTTGGATAAATTAATTCTTGAACTTGTTTTATTGAATTCTTATATCATTGTCATCATCCTCATGTTTATATTATGTAATATCCGAGATTTCTATGTAATCTAACAATTTTAATAAACAAACTTATGTGAAATTCTTACGTGACAATTATTCATAAATGAATTATTTAATTTCATTATATGTTATGTGATAAGATGTATTGGAATGGTTGGTACAGTTGAGTCAACTATTCAATTTGGATAAGTATGAAATTAATTCTAATTAATTTCGTGGGATGACTTTAAAACATGACTTTGAGTTCGGAGCGGAATTTAGTGACGCGGACAACGTATTTGAGTCCGGAACGTCGAAATTAGTCAGGATAGACTGTAACCACGAAAATGCGTCACGGTTGACTTTTTGGTCAAAGTCAACCGATTGACTTTTTTGGGGAAAAAGTCAACTATGAATTTTGAAGTTGAGTTTGACGAAACGGATAGTTCCATGACATTCGGGACGTCGACTTTAGTAGGAATCGATATAAGTATCGAACACGTTTTGCTACGTGGGGCAAAATGGTCAAAATAATTAGTAATTGATTAAATGATTAAAATAATGTTTTTATTTACATAAAGTTCAATTGCTTAACTCCTACCCATAATTAGCCTAATGAATTGTGAGTGTAATGATATCTGATCATGGGGGAGTTGTAATGGGCTGGAGATTTCAGTTTCATTACACTATATATGAGGTATATACATTCCATCTAAGCCTCTTCTTCCTTTCACAACAACTTTCTAACTAGAGAGCAAAAATAAAGAAAAGAGAAGAAAATATTGAGGGTTTTAGAGTGGTTCAAGGTGGGCTACGAATTCTGGAGAATCTTGCAAGCAAGGAAGGTGGTTATCAAGCTCCAATCAAGAAGAATTCGCAACCAAGGTAAGCTATGAGACCCACTTGTATGTTCTTGAGGAAAAATAATGAAAAATGCATGTATAGCTATGATAAATGTTTTGTTTTGGCTTGGTGATGCCATGATTTCGTGTATTACTGCTATGTGGATGATAAGAACGAAAATTCTGGTATATAACATTTTACTATTACATAAAGAATCATAGAATTCATGTATGCATGCTAACTATTTGATAAAATGCCTCTTAGTTGCTAATTTGATCAAAACATGAAAAGTTAGAGGGTTTGATTGTTGTAACATGTGTATATATGTTAGTAAATGTGGTCAGACAAGAGGAATCAAATCCATGCATGCTAGAATCAAAATCATGATTTTCTCAAAAGTTGGGTTAAACTAGTTTGCATGAGTTTTCGTAATTTTTGATTCGCTTGAAATCATGTCTTCGGTAATCCGTTTGGTGCATGTAGTAAATTTGTAAAATAGTATGTAGCATGAAGTATAAACTGTCCAAATTTCATTCGGATCGAAGCTATATTGAGTAAGATATGAAAATCGTAAGCAAGCATGTTCACAACAAAAATATCGTAAACTGGAATTTCCAGAATTTTTCTAAGTATGAAATCTGTTCGGGCACGCTTTTCAAGGCAGCCTGTTCGTGGTCTTAACTTGCTGTTTTCTGGGATGTGATATTTTTGTAAAATACTACGCTATATGAAGTATAATCTGTCCAAATTTCATTCGGATCGAAGCTATATTGAGTGAGATATGAAAATCGTAAGCAAGCATGTTCACAACAAAAATCTGCAGAAATCTGGAATTTCAGAATTTTTCTAAGTATGAAATCTGTTCGGGCACGCTTTTCAAGGAGCATGTTCGTGGTCTTAACTTGCTTTCTCGGGATGTGATATTTTTGTAAAATACTACGTTATATGAAGTATAATCATTCAAATTTCGTTCGGATCGAAGCTATATTGAGTGAGATATGAAAATCGTAAGCAAGCATGTTCACAACAAAAATCTGTAATCTGGAATTCGAATTTTCCAAGTATGAAATCTGTTAAGCACGCTTTTCAAGGTAGCCTGCTCGTGGTCTTAACTTCTTTGTTTTTCGGGATGTGATATTTTTGTAAAATACTACGCTTATATGGAGTATTTGTGTCAAAATTTCGAGTCATATCATGCATGATTGATAGGAATAAAATTGCAAAGTAGGTCGCTCGAACTTGCAGAAAAAATTTCTAGCACCAAGAGTGATTTTAAAGATTGCCTCGGTAAAGGTCCGATCCGGTCGAGTCGGGTGGGAAAAATTCAAAAACTTTATTTTGTCCAGATTTTCATCTGAACCCTGGACCTTTAAGATGCAACACTCGCTTGTGTAATTTAAAGTGTATTTAATTAAGTATTAGTTTATAAACATATTAATATTAAAAAGGAAATTGTTTTCTTTCGTTTTGAAGTTTGAGAACCACTTCAACTATGTGAGGCTATGTGTTATGTGATTGAATAAGCTTGACCTATGTGATGCAACATGATATATAATTGAATTTTTTTGAATACAAGTTAACTTAATAAATCTTATTAAAATAATAGGAGACCCTTATACTTCAAACTAGATTGTGTATGAATGGTGATTAACGTGACACATGTGATTAGGTTATGTGAAGGTTAATTGCTAGCGTTAATTGTAGCGGGCTTATCAGGCAAGTTTCCTAACCCTAATTTCTTTTGGGTATTTATTAAATCCTTACTAAAATTATCGCAGTAAGGGTAAGTATTGGACTTGTGTTAATTATTTATTCGTGCAAGTTTCTTCGTTGAAAAGTCATACAAACTTCAATTATCTTGCAAGCTTATCGATGATTATTCAGTTATTATTTTAACTGCCATATGTTTAAATTTCATTTCATTATCGAATCGTTTCTAAGTATGTTCTCGGCCTTTGTTTTCGACTAGTTATTATTGATGGAAAAAGTGATTTAAAACAAATCTTTGAAGTTATTAAATGTTTACCAACCAAATTGCTTTTAGTGCGGTCTCACATGATTACTAAGATGAACAACCCGAATAAGCGGGCAAATAGATGTCGGGCAAATAGTCCCATTTCGTTTTTTGCGCTTTAAAACTTAATACTTGTGCACAACGTAGGTACAATAGTCGATCACTGGCGTATTTTGCAGAGACCGCTTACGCCTATTGGATTGTTAAACCGTCGATGAATTTTGATGAAAGAAAATATGTTCAGGGTATTTTACACCCCTTAATATGATATTAAAAATTCTTAAATTTCCATTCTTGATGTTCCTATGTAACACTTGACAATCATTTCAACTGTTGAGGTTTAGCTATTCAACTGTTTTCACTCCTGATGTATGTTTTCAAATTTCTGTATATACTTGCTGGGTAATTCATGCTCATTCTTGCTTAAACCTTTTAGTTAAGGGTGAGAAGGCTGAGGGTTCGGGCAAGGACAAGGGAAAGTACAAGATGAAGTGATGCTAATGGTTATGTAATAAATTAATTATTTCCGCATATGTGTAATGTAGCGATAAACGCAAAGACTAAGTTCCAGTATGTTTTAAGGATGTAAAGACTTGGCATGTTATTTCGACTATTTATGTAATGGCTAATATAATATTATTATTATTGTTAAAGTTTACTTAGATAGATGATGTTGTATGTTGTATCGTGAGCATCAAGTCCTGTAATCGATGTTACACGGATTTGGGGGCGTCACATATTATGTTGAAAGTCATCTGTGGCCTGTAGTGCATAGATGGACTTGGTATGATTATGACCAGGGATTATTCGGTATAATCATAACTATAATGTTGCAAATGATGTGGAAAAAGTCCTCATTGGCCCGTAGTGCATTGATGGACAGTTTTTGGTATGATTATGGCTATGGATTCTCTTTGGTCAGTAGTGCAAAGATGAATTGTTTTATGGAATGATCGGGATAGTTGATGAAAACATGATTATCTTAAGTCAGTAGTGCATGGATAATTCGTGGTCGTGATACTAAAGAATATCCTTGGCAGTAGTGCGGGGTGATTCGATGATGTGGATTATTTATTGTCGAGTCCCAAATGATAAAAGTGATGAAAAACCTTTTAAGTCATAGAAGATAGTAGATTTTATTCCTACTTGACTTCTAATGGATTGCTTGTTCATACCGCAGTTAAACTTGATAGTTATTATATTTTATCGGTTTAACACCATTCAAGGCTAACGATAAATTATTTTGCATTATCTTAGTCATAATATTTCTTCATCGGGCTAGTTGAGCTCACCCTTTCTTTCACCGTTTCTTGAGGAAATGAAGCGTAGCTTGAACCGGTCTGGGAACAGAGTGATGGTCCTAGATATTGCATTAGTAGTCCTCACTATTCGTGAAATAGTGTGATAATAATTGTAATGAGGACTCCTTTTGAGTTTGTATAATCTCTAGTAGACAATATTTGTATTCAAACTCACGGTTTATGTTTTGTTGTATTGCATACCTACAATTGTATTATTAAGTTGTATTTGAATTACGCATCATGTATCTAGCGACTCAAGATGGGTGATGTATACCTAATTTTGGGGGCGTCACAGTTGGTATCAAAGCTTAGGGATATGATCCCTGGCTAGGATGTGAGAATAGAACTAGGAGAGGAGAGACGGGGAATTCCTTCGCTAGTATGACCTACCTAAGTTTATTTGTTATTTAATGGCTCACGTCGAGAATATAGGGATAATATGTTATATGTAAATTAACCTTTGTTTTGTGGCATTATCTGAAAATGACATCCGAGAATGTTGAGAATAGCAATGGAGCATGTGGAGACCGTTGATTCTCCACGGATCAATAATCGTGACAATGTGCAATAGGATGGCGATAATCCTCCCGTAAACAAACAACACCGATCAATCGACGAACGACCAGACGTTTAGGAGCTTTTAGAATTCATGCAACATCATCGGTGAAGGCGGCTCCTGCTCATAATGCAGAGGAAACAATGGCAACCACGGTTTGGTCACCGCTAAGCAATTCAAGGAGCTGGGACCACCGGAGTTTTTAGGAAAGCCAGAACCACTTAAGGCGGAGACGTGGTTAAAGAAGATCACCAAGATATTTGATGTCTTGGGATGCTTCGAGGAGCAAAAGGTTCCCTTTGCCACCTTTATGTTGCGTGAAGAGGCGGATCTTTGGTGGGAATCAGAAACGCACTACCCGACTGACGCACTCAAGATGTCTTGGGAGAAGTTCCAAGAGTCATTCAATGACAAGTACTTTCAAAGCAGCATTCGTCACATGAAGGAGGTGGAATTTATCAAGTTAGAGCAAAACAACATGACCGTGTCGCAGTACGAAGCCAAGTTTGTCGAGTTGTCCCGATTTGCATCCCACTGGGTTGATAATGAAGAGAGAATGACGCGGATATTTTTAAGAGGTTTGAAGCCGGAGATACGTCAATATCTTATTTCTCATAAACTGTGTTTGTATTCACTCTATAGTTTCTCTCTCTAGAGTTTCAGTGAATTCGTAAGAAATAATGAAGGAATGAACTTCTATTTATAGAAGAATGGACTGCATAGTAACTAACTCATGAACGGTCCAGATTGATTTACTTTAATCTGACGGTCCATATTTAAAAAAAAATCATTTAAATAAAATATAATATATTCTATTTATAATCTAATAAAACGAATAACTTTATAAAAGATTTTACTATACAAATACTATGCAGGCACTATACAAACACTATGCATAATAAAATATAATATATTCTAATTATTGTCTAATAAAACAGATAACTTTATAAAAGTATTCTGTTTTATATAAAAAGATTTTACTATTAGCCTAATAAAATGAATAACTTTATAAAAGTATTCTTTTTTATATAAAAGCTTTTTCTGTTTTATTACATTAATAATACCAATAAAACAAAACTGAGTGACTTATCACATAAGCATCAATAATCAATACCGTGTGCTACTATGCAACCATGCCAGACATCGCATTTTTTACTACTGAAAGTAGTTCAACAGCTTTTTTAACAGTAACACTTCCGCCGTTATTTTATAAAAAGATAATTCTGTCGTTTTATAAATATATACGACAATACTTTCGTCGTGGGGTCCACCAATGATTGTGCCGTTGTACGGATATTCCCCGACAAAAAGAATATTCCCCGACCAATCGAATATTTTATAACAACTTGCATACTTTTCAAAAATTATAAATATTACCCACAACTATAACATTATATCAAATCCACACCATAATATTATAAAAAAAATATTTCGAGAAAATTAAATATTTATTCATAAAACTGGGTCTCACAATCTCCTCCTTATGAAATTTTCGCCCTCGAAATTTACGACACACGCACCGATATTTGAAGGGATGATAATACCTTGTTTTCTTTTCAGATTGTACCTTCCCGGTAATTTCCTCGCTATCATGATTTTCCCATTTCTCATCTCCTGTATTTCAGATATCATTCTAGAATATAGCTTCAAAATAAAGGTTAATTGAGATATCACAATTTGTCAACTTATCAAGTAAACAATTTCTGCTTAGGTAAGTCACACACTAGCGAAGTATATAACTCGTCTCTCCCTTCCTAGTTCTAGACTTTTATCTCCGCAAGCGACCATATCCCTAAGCTCTGATACCAAATGTGACACCCCCAAAATTAGGTATACATCACCCATTCTAAGTCGCCAGATACATGGTACAAAATACAAATACAACTTCATTTATACAATTGTTGAACTGTCATATAGAATATGACCACAATTAACTGTGAGTTTTAATACATATGTATGTAACTCTTATGCTGCCTCGACCACAACCTTACAATGGTACTTTATATAAAAGTATAGTCAAAAACTGTTTTAGAAATTAAAATCTTTGGAAAGTGCTCAAGGAAACCTTCATACATGGGAGGCCATGCGTCTAGGTTATAATAGATATCATATGTCCACAGAATTATCCTTGGTTGACCTAATAGACCCCAAAGAAAAACGAGAAGATTACTATCATCTTCTTTCCAATGGTGAGTCTTCTCTTGACATATAACTATCTCTGCTGTCTCCAAGTGAATATTATATTTCAAATAAACTCCAAGATCATATAGGTAGTTCCCGTAGATATACTTAGCAAATGGATGCGCAAAACCATGTCTTATGATAACACGAGGTTGTATGTCATTAGATATCTTGTATGATAGTGGAAAAACACCCTTCCAAAGTTGGGTTCACCTCACCCTATTCAGTTCACCAAAATTAAATATCAACTCGACGATATACAATATTATTACACTTATCTAAAGTTCTCAATAAAATTATTTCCATACTATTTAAGGAGAACCTCAACAGCTATAAACCACCGTTCTAATCCTCTTAATACCCCGCTTGACCTAGTTACACTTTTATTACCTGAAAGGAATTGTGAAGCAAAAGGGTGAGCACAACTAGCCCAGTAAAGAATATCATGACTAAAGATAATCAAATTTTAAATAGCTTTCATCAATAATAAATAAGAGATTTAGAACATATGGTAGATAATAAAACTTTTCAACCATAGTTGCAGCGGAACGAGCAATCCATTAGAAGAGTCAAATAGACCATAAGGTCTATTATCTTCTCTACGTTAAAAAGTCTACCAATAATGTTTTATCCTTGTAACATCAATCAATAATTCCCATCCACGATCATGGGAATAACTCATAATCACAATTGTGATTCTAAATCTCTTCGCACTCCGGTGACTAAGATAATTTTCATCATTGCCTTCACCTTTGAAAGAAGAGTCCGGATATAGAAGTAGTGAAGTAAAGAACACTTTTTTCTTCTTTCTCTATAGTTTCTCTATCTAGAGTTTCAAAGAAATTCGTAAGAAATAATGATGGAATGAGCTTCTATTTATAGAAGAATGGACTGCATCGTAACTAACTCATGAATGGTCCAGATTGATTTACTTTAATTTGACGGTCCATATTTAAAGCAAAATATTTTAAATAAAATATAATATATTCTATTTATAATCTAATAAAACGAATAACTTTATAAAAGATTTTACTATGAAAATACTACGCAGCACTATGCAAAACACTATGCATAATAAAATATAATATATTCTAATTATTGTCTAATAAAAAATGTATAACTTTATAAAAGTATTCTGCTTTTATATATAAAAAGATTTTACTATTAGCCTAATAAAACGAATAACTTTATAAAAGTATTCATTTTATATAAAAAGCTTTTACATTTTATTACATTAATAATACCAATAAAACAAAACTGAGTGACTTATCACATAAGCATCAATAATCAATACCGTGTGCTACTATGCAACCACGCCAGACATCGTATTTTTTACTAATGTAGTAGTTCAACAGCTTTTTTAACGGTAACACTTCCGCCGTTATTTTATAAAAAGATAATTTTGTCGTTTTATAAATATATACGACAATACTTTCGTCGTGGGGTCCACCAATGATTGTGCCGTTGTACGGATATTCCCCGACAAAAAGAATATTCCCCGACCAATCGAATATTTTATAACAACTTGCATACTTTTCCAAAATTATAAATATTACCCACAATTATAATATTATATCAAATCCACACCATAATATTACAAAAAAAATATTTCGAGAAAATTAAATATTTATCCATAAAATCTGGGGTCTCATAATCTCCCCTCCTTGTTAAATTTCACCCTCAAAATTTATGTACGTACCTGATATTTGAAGGGATGATAATACCTTATTTTCTTTTCAGATTGTACCTTCCCGGTAATTTCGTCTATCATGATTTTTCCATTTCTCATCTCCTGTATTTCAGATATCATTCTAGAATATAGCTTCAAAACAAAGGTTAATTGAGATATCACAATTTGTCAACTTATCAAGTAAACAATTTCAACTTAGGTAAGTCACACACTAGCGAAGTATATAACTCGTCTCTCCCTTCCTAGTTCTAGACTCTTATCTCCGCCAAATAATTATATCCCTAAGTGTGATACCAAATGTGACGCCCCCAAAATTAGGTATACATCACCCATTCGAAAGTGCCGATACATGGTACAAAATTTAAATACAACTTCATTTATCTAATTGTTGAATCGTCAGATAGAATCGACCACGTTAATCGTTAGTTTTAATACAAATGTATGTAACTCTCATGCTGCCTCGACCACAACCTTACAATGGTACTTTACATAAAAGTATAGTCAAAAACTATTTTAGAAATTAAAATCTTTGGAAAGTGCTCAAGGAAACCTTTATACATGGGAGGCCATGCGTCTAGGTTATAATAGATATCATATGTCCACAAAATTATCCTTGGTTGACCCAATAGACACCAAAGAAAAACGAGAAGATTACTATCATCTTCTTTCCAATAGTGAGTCTTCTCTTGACATATAACTATCTCCACTGTCTCCAAGTGAATATTATATTTCAAATAAACTCCAAGATCATATAGGTAGTTCCTGTAGATATACTCAGTAAATGGATGCGCACAACCCTGTCTTATGATAACACGAGGTTGTATGTCATTAGACATCTTGTATGATAGTGGCAAAACACCCTTCCAAAGTTGGGTTCACCTCACCCTATTTAGTTCACCAAAATTAAATATCAAATGACGTATATAATATGACACACTTATCTAAAGTTCTCAATAAAATTATTTCCATACTATTTAAGGAGAACCTCAACAGCTATAAACCACTGTTCTAATCCTCTTAATACCCCACTCGACCCAGTTACACTTTTATTACTTGAAAGGAATTGTGAAGCAAAAGGGTGAGCACAACTAGCCCAGTAAAGACTATCATGACTAAAGATAATTAAATTATCAATAGCTTTCATCAATAATAAATCAGAGATTTAGAACATATGGTAGGTAATAAAACTTTTCAACCATAGTTGCAGCGGAACAAGCAATCCATTAGAAGAGTCAAATAGACCATAAGGTCTATTATCTTCTCTACGTTAAAAGTCCACCAATAATGTTTTATCCCTGTAACATCAATCAACAATTCCCGTCCACGATCATGTGAATAACTCATAATCACAATTATGATTCTAAATTCCTCTTCGTACCCAGGACGAAGATAATTTTCATCACCTGTCTTCACCTTAGAAAGAAGAGTACTGGATATAGAAGTAGTGAAGTAGCAGAACACTTTTCTTTTTTCTCTCTATAGTTTCTCTCTCTAGAGTTTCAGTGAATTCGTAAGAAATAATGAAGGAATGAGCTTCTATTTATGAAGAATGGACGCATAAGTAACTAACTCATGAACGGTCCGTATTGATTTACTTTAATCGACGGTCATTCCATATTTAAAGTAAAATCTTTTAAATAAAATATAATATATTCTATTTATAATATAATAAAACGAATAACTTTATAAAATATTTTACTATGCAAATACTACGCAGCACTATGCAAACACTATGCATAATAAAATATAATATATTCTAATTATTGTCTAATAAAAAATGATAACTTTATAAAAGTATTCTATTTTATATAAAAAGATTTTACTATTAGCCTAATAAAATGAATAACTTTATAAAAGTATTTCTGCTTTTATATAAAAAGCTTTTTCTGCTTTTATTACATTAATAATACCAATAAAACAAAACCGAGTGACTTATCACATAAGCATCAATAATCAATACCGTGTCTACTACTTATGCAACCACGCCAGACATCGCATTTCTTTACTACCGAGTAGTAGTTCAACAGCTTTTAACAGTAATACTTCCTACCGTTATTTTATAAAAGATAATTTTGTCGTTTTATAAATATATATACAATAATACTTTCGTCTGTGGGGTCCACTAATGATTGTCTTGGTTATACGGATATTCCCCGACAAAAAGAATATTCCCCAACCAATCGAATATTTTATAACAACTTGCATACTTTTCCAAAATTATAAATATTACCCATAATTATAATATTATATCAAATCCACACCATAATATTACAAAAAAATATTTCGAGAAAATTAAATATTTATTCATAAAACTGGGGTCTCACAATCTCCCTCCTTGTGAAATTTCACCTCCAAAATTTACGTACGTACCTGATATTTGAAGGGATGATAATACCTTATTTTCTTTTCAGATAGTACCTTCCCGGTAATTTCCTCGCTATCATGATTTTTCCATTTCTCATCTCCCGTATTTCGGATATCATTCTAGGATATAGCTTCAAAACAAAGGTTAATTGAGATATCACAATTTGCAACTTATTAAATAAACAATTTCAAACTTAGGTAAGTCACACACACTAGATAAGTATATAACCTGCCTCCCTTCCTAGTTCTAGACTCTTATCTCCGCCAGCGACCATATCCCTAAGCTCTGATACCAAATGTGATGCCCCCAAAATTAGGTATACATCACCCATTCTGAGTCGCCAGATACATGGTACAAAATTTAAATACAACTTCATTTATGCAATTGTTGAACTGTCGTATAGAATACGACCACAGTTAATTGTTAGTTTTAATACAAATGTATGCAACTCTCATGCTGCCTCGACCACAACCTTACAATGGTACTTTACATAAAAGTATAGTCAAAAACTCTTTAAGAAATTAAAATCTTTGGAAAGTCCTCAAGGAAACCTTCATACATGGGAGGCCATGCGTCTAGGTTATAATAGATATCATATGTCCACAAAATTATCCTTGGTTGACCCAATAGACACCAAAGAAAAACGAGAAGATTACTATCATCTTCTTTCCAATGGTGAGTCTTCTCTTGACATATAACTATCTCCGCTGTCTCCAAGTGAATATTATATTTCAAATAAACTCCAAGATCATATAAGTAGTTCCTGTAGATATACTCAGTAAATGGATGCGCACAACCCTGTCTTATGATAACACGAGGTTGTCTGTCATTAAACATCTTGTATGATAGTGGTAAAACACCCTTCCAAAGTTGGGTTCACCTCACCCTATTCAGTTCACCAAAATTAAATATCAAATGACGTATACAATACGACACACTTATCTAAAGTTCTCAATAAAATTATTTCCATACTATTTAAGGAGAACCTCAACAGCTATAAACCACTGTTCTAATCCTCTTAATACCCCACTCGACCCAGTTACACTTTTATTACTTGAAAGGAATTGTGAAGCAAAAGGGTGAGCACAACTAGCCCAGTAAAGAATATCATGACTAAAGATAATCAAATTATCAATAGCTTTTCATCAATAATAAATCGTAGATTTAGAACATATGGTAGATAATAAAACTTTTCAACCATAGTTTAAATTTAAGCAAGCAATCCATTAGAAGAGTCAAATAGACCATAAGGTCTATTATCTTCTACGTTAAAAGTCCACCAATAATGTTTTATCCCGTAACATTAATCAACAATTCCGAATCCCACGATCATGTGAATAACTCATAATCACAATTATGATTCTAAATTCTCTTCGCACCCGTGATTTAAGATAATTTTCATCACCGTCTTCACCTTAGAAAGAAAGTCTTTGGATATGTAAGTAGTGAAGTAGCAGTAACACTTTTCTTTTTTCTCTCTATAGTTTCTCTATCTAGAGTTTCAAAGTTGAATTCGTAAGAAATAATGAAGGAATGAGCTTCTATTTATGTAAGAATGGACCGATATAGTAACTAACTCATGAACGGTCAGATTGATTTACTTTAATCTGACTCGGTCCATATTTAAAGTAAAATCTTTTAAATAAAATATAATATATTCTATTTATAATATAATAAAATGAATAACTTTATAAAAGATTTTACTATGCAAATACTACGCAGTGCACTATGCAAACACTATGCATAATAAAATATAATATATTCTAATTATTGTCTAATAAAATGATAACTTTATAAAAGTATTCTATTTTATATAAAAGATTTTACTATTAGCCTAATAAAATGAATAACTTTATAAAAGTATTCTGTTTTATATAAAAAGCTTTTCTATTTTATTACATTAATAATACCAATAAAACAAAACTGAGTGACTTATCACATAAGCATCAATAATCAATACCGTGTGCTACTATACAACCACGCGTATTACTGTACTTTTACTACCGAGTAGTTCAACAGTTTTAACGGTAACACTTCCGCCGTTATTTTATAAAAAGATAATTTTGTCGTTTTATAAATATATACGACAATACTTTCGTCGTGGGGTCCACCAATGATTGTGCCGTTGTACGGATATTCCCCGACAAAAAGAATATTCCCCGACCAATCGAATATTTTATAACAACTTACATACTTTTCCAAAATTATAAATATTACCCATAATTATAATATTATATCAAATCCACACCATAATATTACAAAAAAATATTTCGAGAAAATTAAATATTTATTCATAAAATCTGGGGTCTCACAATCTCCCCTCCTTGTGAAATTTCACCCTCAAAATTTACGTACGTACCTGATATTTGAAGGGATGATAATACCTTATTTTCTTTTCAGATAGTACCTTCCCGGTAATTTCCTCGCTATCATGATTTTTCCATTTCTCATCTCCTGTATTTCAGATATCATTCTAGGATATAGCTTCAAAACAAAGGTTAATTGAGATATCACAATTTGTAACTTATTAAGTAAACAATTTCAGCTTAGGTAAGTCACACACTAGCGAAGTATATAACTCGCTCTCCTTCCTAGTTTTTAGACTCTTATCTCCGCCAAATGAATTATATCCTAAGCTCGATACCAAATGTGACGCCCCCAAAATTAAGTATACATCACCCATTCTGAGTCGCCAGATACATGGTACAAAATTTAAATACAACTTCATTTATACAATTGTTGAATCGTCAGATAGAATACGCACCACGCTTAATTGTTAGTTTTAATACAAATGTATGCAACTCTCATGTCATTTGCCTCGACCACAACCTTACAATGGTACTTTACATAAAAGTATAGTCAAAAACTATTTAAGAAATTAAAATCTTTGGAAAGTCCTCAAGGAAACCTTCATACATGGGAGGCCATGCGTCTAGGTTATAATAGATATCATATGTCCACAAAATTATCCTTGGTTGACCCAATAGACCCCAAAGAAAAACGAGAAGATTACTATCATCTTCTTTCCAATGGTGAGTCTTCTCTTGACATATAACTATCTCCGCTGTCTCCAAGTGAATATTATATTTCAAATAAACTCCAAGATCATATAGGTAGTTCCTGTAGATATACTCAGTAAATGGATGCGCACAACCCTGTCTTATGATAACACGAGGGTGTATGTCATTAAACATCTTGTATGATAGTGGTAAAACACCCTTCCAAAGTTGGGTTCACCTCACCCTATTTAGTTCACCAAAATTAAATATCAAATGACGTATACAATACGACACACTTATCTAAAGTTCTCAATAAAATTATTTCCATACTATTTAAGGAGAACCTCAATGCCTATAAACCACCGCTCTAATCCTCTCTTAATACCCCACTCGACCCAGTTACACTTTTATTACTTGAAAGGAATTGTGAAGCAAAAGGGTGAGCACAACTAGCCCAGTAAAGAATATCATGACTAAAGATAATCAAATTATCAATAGCTTTCATCAATAATAAATCAGAGATTTAGAACATATGGTAGATAATAAAACTTTTCAACCATAGTTGCAGCTGAACGAGCAATCCATTAGAAGAGTCAAATAGACCATAAGGTCTATTATCTTCTCTACGTTAAAAGTCCACCAATAATGTTTTATCCCTGTAACATTAATCAACAATTCCCGTCCACGATCATGTGAATAACTCATAATCACAGTTGTGATTCTAAATTCCTCTTCGCACTCTGTGATTTAAGATAATTTTCATCACCTGTCTTCACCTTAGAAAGAAGAGTACTGGATATAGAAGTAGTGAAGTAGCAGAACACTTTTCTTCTTTCTCTCTATAGTTTTCTCTCTAGAGTTTGAAATGAATTCGTAAGAAATAATGAAGGAATGAGCTTCTATTTATAGAAGAATGGATCGCATAGTAACTAACTCATGAAACGGTCCAGATTGATTTACTTTAACTCGACGGTCCATATTTAAAGTAAAATCTTTTAAATAAAATATAATATATTCTATTTATAATCTAATAAAACGAAAAACTTTATAAAAGATTTTACTATGCAAATACTACGCAGCACTATGCAAACACTATGCATAATAAAATATAATATATTCTAATTATTGTCTAATAAAAATGTATAACTTTATAAAAGTATTCATTTTTATATAAAAAGATTTTACTATTAGCCTAATAAAACGAATAACTTTATAAAAGTATTCTGCTTTTATATAAAAAACTTTTCTGTTTTATTACATTAATAATACCAATAAAATAAAACTGAGTGACTTATCACATAAGCATCAATAATCAATACCGTGTGCTACTATGTAACCATGCGTATTACTGTACTTTTACTACCGAGTAGTTCAACAATTTTAACGGTAACACTTCCGCCGTTATTTTATAAAAAGATAATTTTGTTGTTTTCTAAATATATACGACAATACTTTCTTCGTGGGGTCCACCAATGGTTGTGCCGTCGTACGGATATTCCCCGACAAAAAGAATATTCACCGACCAATTGAATATTTTATAACAACTTGCATACTTTTCAAAAATTATAAATATTACCCACAACTATAACATTATATCAAATCCACACCATAACATTACAAAAAAAATATTTCGAGAAAATTAAATATTTATTCATAAAATCCGGGGTCTCACAGCACCAATTATTGATTCTTACGTAAGAAGGTACTACTCAATAATTGTTACAGTAATTACTGTTCAATATTTTATTTTATTGATTCAATAATTGCTACGTTGATATTTTATATCACTGTTGTTTCAATAATTATCACTACATAGTAGTTTCCATTATCGGAGCAATAATTCATATTATCTGAATAATATTATTAGATAACATTATTGGCAATGTCTAGATAGTTCGCTTCTAAGGAGAGGTTTGGTCACCTACCTAATCGCGCCAAGAAGGAGAAATCCTTATCGAAAGCCCCCTCTTTCCAGGGAACTACCGGTCACAAGATTGTGATTCGTAATATTATTTGTGAATAATTAATTATTGATTTATATGATGAGGAAAATATTGATTTTATGTGGATATAGATGGAGAAAATTTTTAATGTGACAATTGTTGAAAATTAATATTTTATCTTTTTCTGATAAAATAATTCATTTAAATATATTATTATATTTTAATAATATAATAATGGTGATATTTTTATAATGAATGTGGGATATATGAGTATATGAGGAGAAAGAGTATTTTTGTTGCATTAAATGATTAACACATGTTTTTCATGTTTGTGGACCCCATTTCTTGACTGAAATTTTATTATAGCATGTAAAATCGCTTGTTTGTGGATTTCGGTCAATTTCTGTTTGGAATTTGGAAAAACTTTCTTCTGCAAAGTTGTAGATAATGGAATTTCTTATAGAAAGACATAAGGTTCGAATTTTTCTGACAAAAGAGCTATTTATTATGAATTATTGAAGTTCCAGATTAATTAATTATTATTATTTGGAGTTTTAAATATATTAATTGAGAAAAACGTTTTTGTGGTTGTTATTGAGGTGTGGCTGATGTGTAGACTATATTGGTGTGCGTAGGAAATTTGAGAAAAATAAATTATTATTTTATTAAATTTTCTGCTTTGGTGTTCTAAGCAATTTTCTATAAATAGGGTGCTTAGATTAGAATTGAAAATCACACTAGAATCTGAAGTTTTCTCTCTCTATAATATCGAGCGTATTTTTGTGAGTATTTTGATACTTTGAGTGTTGTGATATTTGCAAAAGTTCCTTTAGCACTATATTCAAAGATTCCAAATGTAAGTCTTATTCTTTCGAGGTAAGGGATATTTTTTTTTAAAAAAAAATGATATTATTTCTTTCAATATCATTATGCCAAAATATTGAGAGTATTTTTCTTGTGAAATTCTTGTCTTTTAGTGTCGAGGTTACTATTCACGTATACGGCACTATTCATGAATACGACACTATTCACAGAAAAATTAAATTTTTCATTTTTCGTCCAAAATATCTATTATGGATACTAGCTTTGATTGTATCCATGTTTTGATCATTCTTGAATTTTACTCCACTATAATTATTTATGAGGTATTTTTGGACATGGATAAATCGAAATACGAATCCTTAATATTTGTTATTTTGTTTCACTGGATTCGTTTTCTTTAAAATATTTTTCATCATCCTCAGTCCTAAATGATGATATTACTAAATATCTTTGGCATGTAGTGCAAAGATGAATAATTTTTGATGAATATCTTTGGCCTGTAGTGCAAAGATGAACAGGTGTTTAGATGAACATGACCAACTGATGAATATGTTTGGCCTGTAGTGCAAAGATGAATATTTGATTCCAGATATATATTGATTGATGTTACATGGATAAAATATCGATGATGAACTTTTAAATTCATATATAGAAGATAGTAGATTTCATTCTCTACTTAACTCTTCTAATGAATTATTATTTTCGCTGCGAATATTGATTTAAAACTGGTTGTCTATTGTATTCTATTAGATTTTTCCCTGTTGAGGACTAATAATTTGTTCTATGTTATCTTAGTCATAATATTCTTTATTGGGCTAGTTGAGCTCACCCTTTTTCTTTTTGTTCCATTTTTCTTCTCAGGAGGCGAGAATGTAGCCAGTACTAGTCGGGGTGTGGAATGATGGTTCTAGAAGTTGTTTTAGTAGTCCTCACTATTTTGTAAAATAGTGTATCAATAATTTTAATGAGGACTTATTTGAGTGTGGATATTGTCTAGACGACAATATTTGTATTTAAACTCACAGTTTAAGTGTTATCGTATTTTGCACGACAGTTGTATTAATAAAGTTGTAGTTGTTTCTATACCATGTATTTGGCGACTCAGAATGGGTGTTGTATATCTATTTTGGGGGCGTCACACTATTCATGGGTACTATTCATATTCACGGGGTACTATTCATAAAGTACTATTCACATGGTACTATTCACGACAAAATTGATTTCTTTTCTGTCCAAAATTATTTTTGGATACATGAATATCATTCTTGAATTTTACTCAAAAAATGGTGATCATGTTAACAATTTGGATATTCTTGAACTATGGATAAATTTAATTATAAATCTATAATATTTATCCTTGATCTCACTTGATTGAATCCTTATATCATTGTCATCATTCTCATGCTTATATTGTGATGAAAGTCATATTTGGCCCGTAGTGCATAGATGGACTATTGATTGGCATGATCATGACTATTGGTTTTATAGTTTAATGTCTTTGGTCGTAGTGCATTGACAGACAATTGATTGGTATGATCTTGACCATTGGTTTTATAATTGAATATCTTTGGCTCATAGTGCAAAGATAGACAATTGATTGGTTTGATCATTGTTATTACTTTTGAATATCTTTAGCTTGTGGGGGCAAGAATATTGAGTGAACGTACTATTTAGCCTTTGTGGCATGGGAAAATTATTGATTATTGGTTTTACAATTGTATATCCTTGGCTTATGTGCAAAGATGGACTGCTGATTATTAGTTTTACAGTTGAATATCTTTGGCTTACGTGCAAAAATAGACTGTTGATTATTGGTTTTATAGTTGTATATCTTTGGCTTACGTGCAAAGATGGACTATTAATGTGACGCCCCCAAAATAGGTATACATCACCCATTCTGAATCTCCAAATATATGGTACATAAATCAAATACAAACTTCTTTAATATAACTGTCGTGTAAAAATACGACAAAACATAGCTGAGTTTTTAAATGAATATTGTCTCCTAGACAATATCCACACTCAATGAAGTCCTCATTACAATTATTATCACACTATTTCATAGAATAGTAAGGACTACTAAAGCCACTTATCCTGGACCATCACTCCATTCCCCGACTCGTCCCAGCTATACTCTCATTTCCTGAAGAGAACAATGAAAGAAAAGGGTGAGCTCAACTAGCCCAGTAAGAAATATTATGACTATGATAATGCAGAATAAATTATCCTTAGCCTTCAACAGTATAACAATTGATAGAATATAATATACAACAAGTTTTAGATCAACAACTGCAGCGGAACAAACAATCTATTAGAAGAGTCAAGTAGAGCATGATATCTACTATCTTCTATGATTTAAAAAGTTTTTCTTCAACTTTATCGCTGAGACTCAGCTTAATAAATAAACCACATCATCGAATCATCCCTGCACTACGGGCCAAGGATATTCATGTTATCATCAATGGTCATGATTATACCGAAAAATCCCTGGTCATAATCATACCAATAACTGTCCATCAATGCACTACGAGCCAATGAGGATTTTTACCACATCATTTATAACATTACAGGTCATGATTATACTGAATGATCCCTGGTCATAATCATACCAATCAACTGTCCATCTATGCACGTAAGCCAAAGATGACTTTCATCACAATATAAGCATGCGGATGATGACAATGATATAAGAATTCAATTAAAAGAAAGCAAAGGATAAATTTTTAAAGATTTATAATTTAATTTATCCAAAATTCAATAATGATCAAATTGTCAACATGATACTGCTTTGTGGAGTAAAATTCAAGAATGATATTATATCAAAATGGATTTGGACCAAAAGAAATTAATTTTTGTCATGAATAGTACTCCGGGTGAATAGTACTTCAGAAATAGTACCCCGTGAATAGTATTTTGTGAATAGTACTCGTGAATAGTACTTTATGAATAGTACCCGTGAATAGTACTTTTATGAATAGTACCGTATAAATGAATAGTACTCATGGACAGTACTCCGGCATGAAAAGCTTAAAATTTAACAAGAATGTGTAGAAAATATCCTTGTGAAATGATACTAGATGAAGCGTAAATTTCAAGGATATTCTACTAATTTCACAGAGTATAGAAGGAATACTTTATCAAAATGAGGGTATAATCAGGAATAAAAGATGAAATAATATTACTCACATACTACAGGGTATTAAAGAAAATATTATTCTTATGAATACTGAACAAAATAATATCCCTTACGAATATCGAATGAAAATAATATTCCTTACGAATATTAAACGAAGATGGTGAATATTGAACGAAAATGATATTCCTTACGAATATTGAACGAAAATAATATTCATACGAATACGAAAAACAATATCTCTTCAGAATATGAAATAAATAATATCCCTTACCTCTGAAGAAGACTGGATACTGGAATAGTGAAGTAGCAGACTACTCTTCTTCTTTTTCTCTATAGCTTCTCTCTCTATAATTGCTCTTGTGAGTCTTAGTGAATTGGTGAGAATGAAGGAAGAATGAGATTCTATTTATAGAAAAATATAGTTTCGATAATTGCACGTTTTGGGGCTCGAAATATTACAGTATAATACCTTCATCTTTTCTTTCATTTTTAATTTAGTCCTACAAGTAGTATCAAACTTGCACCACCTCCCCTAATAGTATATCATGTGAATCAATAGTACAATCATTTGACTCAATAGTTCTATATATGTGAAAAAATAATTACAGTATAGTACCTTCATCTATACCTCCATTTTTAATTTAGTCATTCAAGTATTATCAATCTTGCACCACCTCCCCTAATAGTACATGCATGTGAATCAATAGTACACACATGTGAACAAATAGTTATAAGCATGTGAATTAATTACAATTAATTTCTCATTTGTCCGATTAATTACCCGATTGGTCAATATAACCTCCAGACATCAATTATTATCGAAATAGATGCCGATTCCCATTAACACTAATAATCCTAACACAATGGAAATATTAATTTAATCTTTAATCAACACGAACTTATGCATCATTAATATTATAACTCACAATATTTAACAACCAGGTCGTTCCTAGGAAAGAGGGGGCTTTTTGATAAGGATTTCTCCCTATTGACGCGCAATTAGGTGACCAAACCTCTCCTTGATAGAACTTTCTAGACATTGTCAATATTGCAAACAATAATATGAATAACTTTGTCGTCTCAATTATTGATTTAATAATATAAAATATTATGTAGATGATACTGTGATAATAATTGAATTAATAATATGAGAGATATTACGCAAAGAATTATCGTAGTAATAATTGCGTATAACCGAGTGACTTCTCACGTAAGCATCAATAATCAATACCGCAGTGTTACTTATGCAACCACGCCAGACATCGCATTTCTTTTACTACTGTGTAGTTCAACGGTTTAATAAAGAAAACTTTCGCCTTTATTTTTATAAAAGATAATTACATCGCTTTCTAACTACGACAATACTTCCGTTGTGGGGTCCACCAATGATTGTGCCATCGTACGAATATTTCTTATTAAAACGAATATTCCCCGACCAATCAAATATTATATAACCACTTGCTCACTTTACAAAATTTTCAAATATCACCATTAAGTTTAGCTTTTTATCAATTTAACCATTTACTAAATATAATAATAATTATAGGAAAATTGAATACTTTCATTTTATAAAATTTGGGGTCTTACAATCTCCCCTCCTTATGAAATTTCGCCCTCGAAATTTACGTACATACCTGGTATGTCGAAGAGGTGAGGATACCTCGTCAGATTCTAATTCTTGAGGTATAACCTTTGAGCGTAGATTATATTTCTTCTTATCCAAGATTTTAACAGGTACCTCTTCATACGTTAAATCTTCCGTTATCTTGTCTGGGTCTAATTCAATACTGTGGTTCGGGTCGTCCACATATTTACGTAACATCGATATGTGAAAAATGTTATGAACACGCGACATACTTGGCGGTAAAGCGAGTCTATAGGCCACACTTTCTACTTGATCGAGGATTTCAAATGGGCCAATTAAATCGAGGGTTGAGATGTCCTCTATTCATTGACTCTTCCTTCTAGAATAACGCCCTCTTGAACCTTCTTCTTCGTATTTATCAGCTCCGGGTCTGTAGCTTGGGCGGCCTTTAACTTTATCGATTAAAGTCGATTCTACTCATATATTTGTATCAGCACGTGGGTCCCTAGAGTCTTTAACTCTATCTTAATCATTTGTAAGTCATATGAAATGGGTCTTTGTGTTAACAATATCGAACTTGTAAACGCATACGATCTTCTACTCAATGTGTCAGCTACCACGTTCACTTTTCTAGGATGGTATTGAATCGTATTATCATAATCTTCAACAACTCAAGCCAACGTCTTCGGCGCATGTTACGTTCGTTTTGGGTGAAGAACTATTTGAGGGTTTTAGAAATAGGTTTTGTACTGGGGTCAATACAAAATTCGATTTCACGCTCTGGGGTAGGCCAAGAAGTTCTTCAAGGAATACGTCAGGAAATTTTTGAAGAGAGAAATATCATTCAAAACTGTGACTCTCATCCAAGACTTGGATAACACATGTAATGAAGGTTTCTCATAACTGAGTTTCAACAGATAAGTCAAAGTCTAATTTCTCTGAAGTTAAATTTAAACGTTGAGCGCAAGTAGGAGAGATAAAAGAATTGGTAGAACCGGTATCAAAAAAGGTATAGACTTCGCTAGAGTTTATGATTAACTAACCCGTGATAACTTCGTTCAGGTTACTCACTTTTTGAGAAGTCACGAAAAACGCTCTTCTTAAAACCGCCGACTTTGTTTTGTCCAGATTCTGCTCTTTGGTGCCATTGCTTCAATTTGGATTTGATTTTTTACTGTGACAAAATCGAGCTATGTGACCGTTTTTTCCACAACTAAAACATACCTTGGAAGGATATGAACAGTTTGGACTTATGTGTCCCTCTCTCCGCATCTCAGAAGCATCTAAATCAAGGTCGTTCTCCTCCCTAGAATTTATTCTTTGGTCTTTGGTGTCGCCGACGTCTTCCCATCATCGTTAAATCTTCTCTTCTTAAATTTTCCACTTGAATCATTTCTTCTATTATCTTGGCCATGATTACCACCGAAGTGGTTACCATTTTTGGCATGATAATTTCCCCCACGATGGTTATCATTGTTCTGATGACCGTTGCCATCGGTACGATTATTATCGTGTTGTTGCTCGTTATCTTTTGGTTGGACTAGCTCATTATCGCGTTCCAATAACTGAGCCCTATTCACTACATCTGAATACAAACACAATTTGTGAGAAATGATGTATTAACATATTTCGGGTCTCAAATCTCGTAGAAACATTCGCGTCATTCTCTCCTTATTATCAACTAAATGGGATGCGGACTGGGAAAACTCGGTAAACTTAGCTTTGTACTATGACACGGTCATATTATTTTGCTCCAACTTGATAAACTCCACCTCCTTCATGTGACGAATACTTTCGGGAAAGTACTTGTCGTTAAACAGCTCTTAGAACTTCTCCCAAGACATTTTGAGTGCGGCAGGCTGAGTACGCTTTACTGATTCATAGCAGTAATCTAGTTCTCCTCTCAACATGAAGGTGGCAAAGGGAACCTTTTGCTCCTCGGAGTATCCCAAGACATCAAATATCTCGGTGATCTGCTTTATCCACGTCTTCGCCTTAAGTGGTTTTGGCTCTCCCAAAAACTCCAGTGGTCCCAGCTCCTTGAACTGCTTAGCGGTGACCATCCGAGAGTTGCCAGTGTTTCCACCTACATTTTGAATCGGAGTCTCTCTCGCCTGATGTTGCATGAATTACATAAAGCCTCTGAACATCCCATCGTTCATCATTTGATCGGTGTTGTTGTTTACCTGAGAATTATTGTCTTCCTGTTGCAGATTATCCTGCGTATTGATCGTTGGTGACTCAACGGTCTTATGTGCTTCATTGCTTATCTCAAAATTTTCATATGCCATTCTCAAACACTGTCACAAAACAAGGGTTAATTGACATGCCACATATTATCCTTATACTCTGACCGACTAGTTAAACAACAAATAAACTTAGGTAGGTCATACTAGCAAAGGAATTACCCGTCTCTCCCCTCCTAGTTCTAGTCTCACATCTCAGCCAGGGATCATATCGCTAAGCTTTGATGTAAGACCCCAAAATTTTTGAAATGAAAGTATTTAATTTTCTTATAATTATTATTTTATTAGTAAATGGCTAAATTGATAAAGGTGAAAGTTAAGGGCGACATTTGAAAATTTTGCAAAGTAAGAAAGTTGATATAAAATATTCGTTGTGTCAGGGAATATTCGATTGGTCGGGAAATATTCGTTTTAACAGGTAATATTCGTACGACGACACCATCATTGGTGGACCCCACAACAGAATAATTGTCGTAGTTAGAAAACGACAAAATTATCTTTTTATAAAAATAAAGGCGAAAGTTTTACTGTTAAATTATTGAACTACCCGGTGGTAAAAATACAGTAATACACGTGGTTGCATAGTAGCACATTGTATTGATTATTGATGCTTACGTGAAAAGTCACTCAGTTATACTCAATTATTGCTACAGTAATTGCAGCATAATATCTCTAATATTATTGATTCAATTATTGTCACAGTATCATCTGCATAATATTTATTATTATTAAATCAATAATTGAGTTGACAAAGTTATTCATATTATTATTTGCAATATTGACAATGTTTAGAAAGTTCTGTCGAGGAGAGGTTTATTCACCTAATTGCGCGCCAATAGGGAGAAATCTTTATCGGAAAGCCCCCTCTTTCTTGGGAATGATCTGGTTGTTAAATATTGTGAGTTATAATATTAATGATGAATAAGTTTGTGTTGGTTAAAGATGAAATTGATATTTCCATTGTGTTGGGATTATTAGTGTTAGTGAAAATCAACATCTATTCTGATAATAATTGATGTCTGGATGTTATATTGACCAATCAGGTAATTAATCGGATAAATGAGCAATTAATTGCTACTAATTCACATGCTTATAACTATTTGTTCACATGTGTGTACTGTTGAGTCACATGAATGTACTATTAGGGGAGGTGGTGTAAGATTGATAATACTTGCATGACTAAATTAAAAATAGAGGTATAGATGAAGGTACTATACTGTAATTATTTTTTCACATGATTGTACTATTGAGTCACATGATTGTACTATTTATTCACATGATATATTATTATGGGAGGTGGTGCAAGTTTGATAATACTTGCAGGACTAAATTAAAAATGAAGAAAAAGATGAAGGTACTATACTGTAATATTTTGAGCCCCAAAATGTGCAATTATCGAAACTATAATTTCCTATAAATAGAAGCTCATTCTTCCTTCATTCTCACCAATTCACTAAGACTCACAAGAGCAATTATAGAGAGAGAAGCTATAGAGAGAAAGAAGAAGAGAAGTCTGCTACTTCACTATTCTAGTATCCAGTCTTCTTCTGAGGTAAGGGATATTATTTGTGGTATTCGTAAGGGGTATTATTTATTTCATATTCTGAAGAGAAATTATTTTTCGTATTCGTATAAATATTATTTTCGTTAAATATTCGTAAAGGGTATTATTTCTTTCGTATTCATGAAGAGAGTTATTTTCTTTCAATACTCGTAAGGGTTGTTATTCCATTTTTTATTTTTCTGTTGGAATAACCTGTCTATGCGAACTACCGCATGCATGGTGAAATTATTATGTTATTCCATTCTTTATTATTATGTTGGAATAACCTATCTATGCAAACTACCGCATGCATGGTGAAATTCTTCTGTTATTCCATTCTTTATTATTATATTTGAATAACCTGTCTACGCGGACTACCATATGCATGGTGAAATTCTTCTGTTATTCCATTCTTTATTATTACATTGAATAACTGCTCATGGATCATCACTGCATGCATGGTGAATGACCCTTCGTATTCATTCTTTATTAAATTATGGAAATGATCTGTCTATGTGGATTACCGCATGACGGGTGAAAATCCATTTACAGTTTCATATATTCTATTATACTCGTATGAGATATCATTTCTTTTGTACTCGTTATGGAATATTTTTTTCTTTGGTATTTTCCTTTTATGAGTACTATTCACGAGTTACTGTTCATGAGTTACTATTTCGGGTTACTATTCAACCAATTACTATTCACTCGAATATTATTCACTCGGGTATTCGGGACACTTTTCGTGCCGGAGTACTATTCACGAGTTACTATTCACGGGTTACTATTTATCCGATTATTATTTACTAGAATATTATTCACTCGGGTATTTGAGGCACTTTTCATGCTGGGGTACTATTCACGAGGTACTATTCTCGAAGTATTATTCACAGGGTACTATTCACAGAGTACTATTCACCCAAAAAATATATTTCTTTTCTGTCTAAATTATTTTTTTTACATGAATATTATTCTTGAATTTTACTCCACAAAGTAGTATCATGTTGACAATTTGGATATTTTTAAACTCTGGGTAAATTTAAAGTCTTTAATATGTATCCTTGATTTCGTTTGATTAATGCTTATTTCATTGTCATCATCCTCATGCTTATATTGTGATGAAAGTCATCTTTGGCTTACGTGCATAGATGGACTGTTGATTTGTATGATTATGACCAGGGATCATTCGGTATAATCATGACCGTAATGTTTCAAATGATGTGGTAAAGTCCTCATCGCCCGTCAGTATTGATGGATGGGCTTTTTGGTATGATCATGACCTATGGGTTCTCTTAGGCCAAGGGCAAAGATGAATTGTTTTATGGCGTGATCATGCACTGTTGATGAAAACACGATTATCCTTTGCCGTAGTGCATGGATAATTCGTGGTCGTGATACTAATGAATATCCTTGGCCTGTAGTGCATGGATAATTCGGTGATGTGGATTATTTATTGTGCTGAGTCTCAGCGATAAAATATTGATAATAAACTTTTAATTAGTAGAAGATAGTAGATATCATGCTCTACTTGACTCTTCTAAAATACACTTGCATGTCTTTGGCCTGTAGTGCAAGGATGAACTGTTAATGAATATCTTAGGCCCGTAGTGCAAAGATGAATTTATTAGTATGATTATGAACATGAACTTTGATTTGGTATAACCATGATCTTTGATGTTTCAGGTAAAGACAGGTGATGAAAATTATCTTCGTCCTGGGTGCGAAGAGGAATTTAGAACCATAATTATGATTATGAGTTATTCACATGATTGTGGACATGAATTGTTAATTGATATTACAGGGATAAAACATTGTTGGTGGACTTTTAACAAGGAGAAGATAATAGACTTTATGGTCTATTTGACTCTTCTAATGGATTGCTCGTTCCGCTGGAACTATGGTTGAAAAGTTTTATCATCTATCATATGTTCTAAATCTCTGATTTATTACTAACGAAGGCTATTGATAATTTAATTATCTTTAGTCATGATATTCTTTACTGGGCTAGTTGTGCTCACCCTTTTTGCTTCATAATTCCTTTCAAGTAATAAGAGTGTAGCTGGGTCGAGCGAGGGTAACAGGGGAATAGAACGATGGTCTATAGCTGTTGAGGTTTCCCCTAAAACAGTATGGAAATAATTTTGTTGAGACTTTTAGATACGTGTGTCGTATTTTATACGTCATTTTAACCATTGATTTTGGTGAACCGAATAGGGTGAGGTGAACCCAACTTTGGAAGGGTGTTTTGCCACTATCATACAAGATGTCTAATGACATACGACTTCGTATTATCATAAGACAGGGTTGTGCACATCCACTTGCTGAGTATATCTACGAGCACTACCTATATAATCTTGGAATTTGGTTGAAATATAATTCTCAATTGGAGACAATGGAGATAATTATATGTCAAGAGAAGACTCACCATTGGAAAGAACCTGATAGCAATCTTCTCATTTTTCTTTGGGGACTATTGGGTCAACCAAGGATAATTCTGTGGTCATATGATATCTATCATAACTTAGATGCATGGCCTCCCATGTACGAAGGTTTCCTTGAGCATTTTCCAAGGATTTTAATTTCTAAAACAGTTATTGATTGTACTTTTATGTAAAGTACCATTGTAAGGTATTGTGGTCGAGACACCATGAGAGTTACATATATTTATATTAAAACTCACAGTTTATGTGTTGTCGTACTCTACACGACAGTTCAACTATTAAATAAACGAAATTTGTATTTGATTTCTATAGTGTGATATCTGGCGACTCAGAATGGGTCGTGTGGACCTATTTTGGGGGCGTCACATTTGATACCAATTGTGACGCCCCTAAAATAGGTATACATCACCCATTCTGAGTCGACAAATATATGGTACATAAATCAAATATAAACTTCTTTAATACAACTGTCGTGTAAAAATACGACAAAACATAGCTGAGTTTTTAAACGAATATTGTCTTCTAGACAATATCCACATTCAATGAAGTGCTCATTACAATTATTATCACACTATTTCATAGAATAGTGAGGACTACTAAAGCCACTTATCCTGGACCATCACTCCATTCCCCGACTCGTCCCCAAATTTATACTCTCATTTCTGAAGAGAACAATGAAAGAGAAAGCGGTGAGCTCAACTAGCCCAAGAAGAAATATTATGACTAAGATAATGCGAATAAATTATCCTTAGCCTTCAACAAAGATAACAACCGATAGAATATAATAGACAACAAGTTTTAGATAAACAACTGCAGCGGAACAAGCAATCCATTAGAAGAGTCAAGTAGAGCATGATATCTACTATCTTCTATGATTTAAAAAGTTTTTCTTCAACTTTATCGAGACTCAAATTTTAATAAATAAACCACATCATCGAATCATCCCTGCACTACGGGCCAAGGATATTCATGTAATCATCAATGGTCATGATTATAACGAATAATCCCTGGTCATAATCATACCAATAATAATCTATCAATACACTACGGGCCAATGAGGATTGTTACCATATCATTTATAACATTACAGGTCATGATTATACCGAATGATCCCTGGTCATAATCATACCAATCAACAGTCCATCTATGCACGTAAGTCAAAGATGACTTTCATCACAATATAAGCATGAGGATGATGACAATGATATAAGAATTCAATTAAAAGAAAGCAAAGTATAAATTTTTAAAGATTTATACTTTAATTTATATAGAATTCAATAATGATCAAATTGTCAACATGATACTGCTTTGTGGAGTAAAATTCAAGAATGATATTATATCAAAATTGATTTGGACCGAAAAAAATCAATTTTTGTCATGAATAGTACTCTAGGTGAATAGTACCCAGGTGAATAGTACTTCAAGAATAGTACCCTGTGAATAGTAGTTTATGAATAGTACTTGTGAATAGTACTTTATGAATAGTACTTTATGAATAGTACCGTATAAATGAATAGTACTCATGGACAGTACTCCGACATGAAAAGCTTAAAATTTAACAAGAATGTGCAGAAAATATCCTTGTGAAACGATACTAGATGAAGCGCAAATTTCAAGGATATTCTACTAATTTCACAGAGTATAGAAGCAATACTTTATCAAAATGAGGGTATAATCAGGAATATGAGATGTAATAATATTACTCATATACTACAGAGTATGTAAGAAAATATTATTCCTATGAATACTAAACAAAATAATAACCCTTACGAATATCGAACGAAAATAATATTCTTTACGAATATTAAACGAAGATGATGAATATTGAACGAAAATAATATTCATACGAATACGAAAAATAATATCTCTTCAGAATATGAAATAAATAATACCCCTTACATTTGAAGAAGACTGGATACTGGAATAGTAAAGTAGCAGACTACTCTTCTTCTTTCTCTCTATAGCTTCTCTCTCTATAATTGCTCTTGTGAGTCTTAGTGAATTGGTGAAAATGAAGGAAGAATGAGCTTCTATTTGCAGGAAAATATTGTTTTGATAATTGCATGTTTTGGGGCTCGAAATATTATAGTATAACACCTTCATCTTTTCCTTCATTTGTAATTTATTCTTGCAAGTATTATCAAACTTGCACCACCTCCCCTAATAGTATATCATGTGAATCAATAGTACAATCATGTGACTCAATAGTTCTATACATGTGAAAAAATAATTACACTATAGTACCTTAATCTATACCTCCATTTTTAATTTAGTCATGCAAGTATTATCAATCTTGCACCACCTCCCCTAATAGTACATGCATGTGAATCAATAGTATACACATGTGAACAAATAGTTATAAGCATGTGAATTAGTAGCAATTAATTGCTCATTTATCCGATTAATTACCCGATTGGTCAATATAACCTCCAGATATCAATTATTATCAAAATAGATGTTGATTCCCATTAACACTAATAATCCCAACACGAAGGAAATATCAATTTCATCTTTAATCAACACGAACTTATTCATCATTAATATTATAACTCACAATAATTAACAATCAGGTCGTTCCTAGGAAATAGGGGGCTTTTCGATAAGGATTTCTCCCTATTGGCGCGCAATTAGGTGACCAAACCTCTAATTGACAGAACTTTCTAGACATTATCAATATTACAAATAATAATATGAATAACTTTGTCGTCTCAATTATTGATTTAATAATATAAAATATTATGCAGATGATACTGTGACAATAATTGAATCAATAATATGAGAGATATTATGTAAAGAATTATCGTAGCAATAATTGAGTATAATTGAGTGACTTCTCACGTAAACATCAATAATCAATACCGGTGTGCTACTATGCAACCACGCCAGACATCTTGTACTTTTACTACTTAGGGTAGTTCAACAGTTTAACGGTAAAACTTTCGTCGTTATTTTTATAAAAAGATAATTCTATCATTTTCTAACTACGACAATACTTCTGTTGTGGGGTCCACCAATGATTGTGCCATCGTACGAATATTTCCTGTTAAAACGAATATTCCCCGACCAATCAAATATTATATAACCACTTGCATACTTTGCAAAATTTTCAAATATCACCATTAACTTTAGCCTTTTATCAATTTAACCATTTACTAAATAGAATAATAATTATAGGAAAATTGAATACTTTCATTTCATAAAATTCGGGGTCTTACAATTAACTATTGGTTTTACAGTTGTATATCTTTGGCTTACATGCAAAGATGGACTGTTGATTATTGGTTTTACAGTTATATATCTTTGGCTTACGTGCAAAGATGCACTGTTGATTATTAGTTTTATATTTGTATATCTTTGGCTTATATGCAAAGATAGACTGTTGATTATTGGTTTAAAGTTGTATATATTTGGCTTACGTGCCAAGATGGACTGTTGATTATTGGTTTTAAAGTTATGTGTTTTTGGCCCGTAGTGCAAAGATGGACTGTTGATTATCGGTTTTACAGTTGTATGTCTTTGGCTCGTAGTGCAAAGATGGACTGTTGATTTACATGATTATAAATATGAATTGTGAAATTGACTATAATCTTTGGTGGTTCAGGTGAAGACAAGTGATGAAAGTTCTATTTGTCTTGAGTGCAACAAAGAACTGTTGATCGGTATTACATGGATGAAATATTAATGATGGACTTTTAATGTGTATATTGTCATATTATATTCAATGTAATATATGTTTTGAAACTCACAGCTTATGTGTTGTCGTATTTTGCACGACAATTGTATAAATGAAGTTTGTATTTGAATTCTATAGTGTGCATCTGGTGACTCAGAATGGGTTATGTGGACCTATTTTGGGGGCGTCACAACCTTCATGTTGCGAGGAGAGGCAAATCATTGGTGGTAATCTGTAAAACGTACTCTGTGACACCCCCAAATTTGGACCTCTACTTGGTCACTCGAATTCTGTTCATCTCGTGCTCATGGTAATACCATAATAACTAGAATTACACATTCACAGCGGAAAATCCAATTTAGAATAATATACAATGATTTATTATAATTATTCCCTCAAGTCTCGCAACCTATAGTACTTAATAGATTACATAATAATATCAAATAAAGACTTATTACATAATCCTACTTAAGCTTAAACATAGTATGAAAATAGTCTTAATACAATATAACACTTTTAAACATAAAGGAACAAGCTAGTCGGTAGCCTTGCCCTTGCCCTTGCCCTTACCTTTCCCAGAGACACTTCCCTGTTCCGCCTTAACTGAATGGTTTTAAATAAGCAAGAATGAGCACAAATTACCCATCAAGTAATATACGATAAGGGTAAAGAGTTCTATGACACGATTTTGAAATATCGAAGTATCATCTCTAAGATAGTTCAAGGTTTCAGAATAATATCATGAATAATGAAAATCAACAATTCTTGAATCAAATCCTTGGAATATGAACGATAATTCAATATAGATCAACAGATATATATGAATTCAAAGGCTATCAATATATCCAACTAGATAAACAATTTATACTGAGCAGTCACTAAGGACTATTGAACATCTACTAGAATTACCAATATTAAACTGATAACCCAAAAGAATCAAGTATGATAGATGATCAGTCTACAATACTCTAAGTTATGCATAACTACACATTAATATTCACGCGTGTGTTGGGGCTTCCAACAATAAACACTCCCCTTACCATAAGGGTTGTTCAACTCAGTTTTTAAGATTTTCGCACCAGTCAATTGGTTCGGACAGTTTTATAAACATGCATATGTTCTAGCCGAATCAAATGGCATAGACACTTTTACAATATTCAAGAACAATACCAAGTTCAACATGAATAATAGTTTTCTCAAGAGTTTAACATACTAGTTCTATTGAATGAGAAAGTAAGATAACTTGTATTCAAAGAGATAAGGTTTACTTACGATATCCATTGAATAAAGTAATGCAAGGGTTTAAGATACTTTCCTTAAGCGTAGTCTATCCACGTAATTTAACCAACACCTTTGAATCCTATTATAGTGTATTATATGTATAGGATGCTCATTAGTTATATAAACTCATATAGGTAAGTTCAAACGTACACATAAACGTCTAACTTAGTTTTAACTTCATACAACATCACCTATCCTATATTTTTATAGCACAAATCAGATTGTAAGACATCACAAATTCAAACAACGTATCATTGCTTTATATCTTGTAAACATTCTTTTGGACCTAACATTTGAAAGTCATGATTAACTTTCATCTCTATCACATAACATGCTTCTTAACATATTACATAGCATATTGGTCATATATTACAAGTTAAAGTAATCATATAAGCATGCCTTGAACTTTAGATCAAAAACATAAACTATTCATGACTGTAAGATGGCGCAGATCATCTGTCTATGCAAACTTAGGGACGGTACACAAGACTTTGTCCCTGACTGCACCAAGGTTGAGCTTTTCACTTCTTGTTCCTGTCCAATTCTTACACACCTATGCACTAATACTCTATCATATATACATGTTAGAGGTGCTCACATAAACATATGACCATTCTTGAGTTTATTTGTACAAGTTTTAGCTTACAACTTACATGGTATTAAAGCGTAACAAGATCAATTGGTTACCATATCTTATAACTTGGTTATATGTCCACATAGAGATATTACATAATCTGTTAATACTCGTGCTTATAGTAGTCATATTGTTATTCACAATTATCACTGTTTAACACTTTGAATCATGCTTTAAACTCATGTTTGGTTTAGTTATCATCATGTTCAATACATATGGATCATGTCTAGGGATATTATAGACATAGCATGACATCTTAACCCTTTAGAATCTAGATATTCATATGATGCAACTAGATTGTTGAAAATATGTTCAAGTTTTCTTTTGAAACAATTTTAAACTTGAATAATGCAATTTAAGACTTACAAGACAACTTTAAGGCTCAAATCATATGTAGTCAAGTCATGTTAACATGCTCGCAAGATCAAAATGTATATCATGTAATGTTCATGCATGTTAGCTTTAACATATCAAGCTTTTTCTTGAAAACTTCTCTAACATAAGGTCTAATAAGTTTGGTCATGAATATAGTACTAGGAATCATACATCATACCTATTTAGGTTCTAAATCAGTCATGTATATGGGCTACTAAGTTTAGAATTTGTAGAACATGAATCACTTCTGTTAGTTCCCAGTAGGCACAATATAGATCTAGAAGGGGGGGGGGGGGGTTGAATAGATCCTTTTAATTTCAAAATACTTTTCTCGTTTATTTTGTATTTCTCTGAATTAGCATATGACAAACATGGGAATTTTTTCAAGCACAACAGAATAAATAAAAGATCTCCTTCATTGATATATTCATAATCAAACATACAATGTTCATAGAGTTAATTCAGTAGTAAGCAGTCAAAACATACATAGCAGTTATAGCAGTTAATGTATATAATGTAAATGACATAAAATAAAAGACACAGGGGGTTTTAAGTGGTTCAGAGACTCAAGCTCCTAATCCACTCTTCTGCTTTCAACTAGCAGGATTTTCACTAAGGAAAGGCAAAGACCACGAATCACTAACATTCCTTGAGGCCGCTGACCTTGGGACTTCAGTTCACTAAGAACTTTTCAAGGCCATCAGCCTTAGAACTTATCTAGTTCCCTAGGAACTCTTCAAGCCCAGCAGGCTTGGAACTTCATTTAGTCCTTTCGGACAAGGACTCCTCAGGCCCTGGCTTCTTGTTGTTGTTGTTGGTGGTGCTGAACTGCAAAGATATCTTTAAGCTTGATCATCTCTTATACTTAGCACCTTGGTGTGGTCCTCTTTGCATTCTGCTTCGAGTCTGGACCACATCTTCTTTGGTGCAGCTGATCTTCTTCTGTTCTGCTCATCATCATATAGTATCAGTTGTGTACTATAACCATTTCGTGAACCCTTCTTAACATGTTGACAGACATGGTTCTGCACTTGCTCTGGTTCAGCTTTAGATTCATGGTGAATCGTAGAGTGGCTCTCAGGATCTGCCTTGTGCTTTGCCACTCTTCTGAATGCTATCTTCTTGTCCTTCTCGGCTCTCAGCTTAGATGCCAATTCAAGTGGCATTCTCATCTTTGTTGAGTGAAGCGTTGTTCTATTCAAGTCCTTCCTCAAAGATGCTTCACTTCCACCTTCGTAGTCTCACTGTCACTGAGACTTGTTCTGTTAAGCTCAGGTGGAACTCGTAGAGTCAACGTTAGCATTCTACCAGCTCAACGATTTTGCAACATAGCAATCATCAGCAACTCTTGATCTTTGAAGCTCTGTTGATTTATACTCCTTCCCAATCTTCCCGTTGGAAAGTAGCCGTTGAAAGCTCTTTGATTTTCTTCGCAGATCTCGAGTTATTTGGTGTAGACTGCAGATGTGACATGACATCCCCTTTTCTGACTTTCTTACACTGCAGTCTACTGTTTCACCTACCCTGTCAGAGATGTCACTCTGATGTCTTGGGCAGGTCGACGACTTTATTTCCTCCTTCTGATTTCTTGATCAGAAGTTGTCCTTTTGCATCGATGCTCTCAGTAAGCTCTTGTCTGAATACCAACCTTCAGATTGAACCGTTGCCAATGCTTCAATCTTCGGATGACCAAACTCTACGATTCTGATGCATGCTTTCTTGGACCTGATCGTAGTGTCTTGTTGACTGCTGCCCATTTGACATGTGGAGACAACACTACGATCTTTGAAGAGTGTTCATTTGATCTTCAGTGTAGAACACCTCTTCCTTCTATTGTGCAGTGCTTTAACACTTTTGTTTGCTTCGATTGCTCTCAGATACTAATGGCTTGACTCCTTATTCTGGCCCCTTCTGAATAGTAAGACACTTCAGATTTGTGGCGTGTCCAACTCTCTTTCTCCTTGTGATCTCCCATTCATTTATCATTAATGGACTGACCCAATACTTAATCACTTTAGCCTTGTTCTTCAGAGGCTGACCAGTATCTCTGTGTACACTCCATCAGTTCTTTCTTTGTTTGGCAAACACTACGATCCTGGTTGCATCCAAGATCGTTGTCTTTTGTCTACTTGACAGCTAATGCACCTGCTGACTTTCATTAATCATCTACTGAAGTCTTCTTATAATCATCTTGTGGAAGATTTCATCTCGAATGGCTTCACAACTTAATCTGGATGCTGATTGAGTTGATGCTTAGATCTTCTGTTAGTTTGCATGCCATTCGTTGAGTGCTCTCTGGTCTCCTTCAGGTGGGATGTATCTTTGCAGTATCAACCAGAGGCTTCATTCCTTTAGATATTCTGGGAGTGCTCATTTGTTGAGAATCGTATTTGCTCTACGATTACAATTCTGCCTTGGCGTTGTGAGCACATATGTTGAAGTCTTAGTTCTACACTCTACGATTCAGCATCGACTGTGTAGACACTACGACTCCGAGATCAGATCTTAACACTCTACGATTTCTGACTTTGTGTTTGTTGTCTTCATCTGATCTTGCTCGACTACGATCTCTGCCTCTGATATGATTAGTAGACTCTACGACTCTGAGTGTAGTCTACGATTCTTGACTTGGCTTTGGCAGATGCTCGGTCGGCTCGTAGGCAAGCTGTCTCTATGATTCTGAACATTACTTCCTCAGCAGACTACGGCTTCGAGGAAGTTTTACTTGACACATTACGATCCTTCCTCGTCTCTCCTGGCAGTCTACGAACTCTGAGATCTACTATCTTGCAGACTACGATTCTGTCTTGATAGCTCTCGAGTTTTCCTTGACTCTCCTGGCAGACTACGATTTTTGGTGCAGTGCTCGACGATCAGACAAGCCTATCTATTACATCATAAGATCTACCTAACCTGCTTGATCTTTCTATATTTATAGTCCTTATACATCATTTCTTTTTAAGGACTTTACAAAGCTGTTTTGCTTATGTAGGATCAACCTAACATATTTGATTAATTCATTCTAAGTCCTTGTACATATGTTTCTATTATCTATCAAATGACTTTACATCTTTTCTTAATGCTAACATACTTGCATATTCATTCATATATATCATAATCAAATTATATATAAATAGGAATATCATTCACATGTTTATTCCTGACAATTTCCCCCTATTTGATTATGACAAAAAACAATAGGTGCATATGCATTTTATGAATGAATCTTATATACAGTGAACAGCTATATTTCTAAAACAGATAATCATAAATGTCATCTATAATAATATGGATTTTAATACACTATGACATTTCTACATCCTGGATCCAGAACATACCTAATGATTAGAGATATACCTCTTTGGCTCCATGTGTGTTTCCAGGATGTCTGTTGATCAGTTATTCATCTATTTGATCTTCTTGCACCTACTCACCTTGGGATGTTGACTTCTCTTCTTTTGTCTGCTCCCCCTCAGATGTATGCTTCTCTTCTTCTTCTTCTGGCTCCTCCTCAGCCTTTGCAAACACAGGCTCATCATCTTTTGGCTCCCCCTCAGATGATGACCCAGCTTCTTCTTTTGCTGTCTTCTTCTCTTGTTTCCTTATGCTCTTCTTGCCCTTTCTTGAATGCCTCTTGCTATGCCTATTTTTCTCCACCTTTTTGTCATTAATCAGTTGGGAGAGCTGCTCCATGTTGGACAATAGTTGCTCCATCAAGTAGGAGGAGTTACCAACTTTAATCTTGAGTTCTTGTTGGCTCAACTCAAGTTGCATAGAGAAAGATTGATTCATGTGGTCAATCTTGTCAAAGAGGACTTGGAGTTTCTCTTCATTTGCCTTCTGTGCTCTTAGAGCTTCTGCCTTCTGATTATTTATGGCCTTCACATAGATGCGATCTCTCTCTTTGATTTTGAGAGATACATCAACCATATTAGCTTGAAGTCTATTCTGAACTGAATTATCTCCTTCTGCTGTTAACACCTTTCACCCTTCATTGATTAGAGATATTTTCTCAATCAGCTCATCCGAATTCTTCATCAGCTCCTGCTCCAAAGGAATTTGGTCATCTAGTTGGGCAGCCTCTTGTTGAACACCAAATTAGACTCTACGATTTTCATCCTTGGACAAATTTTTGAAAGTGTTGAGAATCTGAAAAATTGTTGAGTACCAATCACTATTGGAGGATGAAGGAATGTCGGGCAACTGTGCTTGAGCAAATGGAGGCTTCTCATTTTAGACTTGAACACCATTAGTAGTAGAGTTAACAGACTCTACGACTATCTCCTTTGCCATGAACCTTCTTCCTTCAGAGTCCACTCTACGATCATAAGGAATATAATGATTTCCAGCATGTCTGTAGACTTTGTAATGAGGCTGGTCTTTTATCATCATTGTTGCATAACTTTTCACCCTTGGGAAGTTCTGAGCCACCAGTTCTAGGCTTCAAATTTCTAGAAGTACTTTTGGTCATTCATTTGAGGCTTCCACTTCTATTCTTCTGTTACTCCCAGCTGGAGAGATGACAAGATAGTATTCTGGTTTCTCTGATTCCTGATGTGCAGAATCAGAATCTTTCTCTATTTCTCCTCCTTTTGAGCCTGAATCATTCTGATCAGATTCATCAGTGAATCCTTCTTGTTGATTTTCATTACCAGAACCTTCTTGAGCAATAGCTTCCTTGGATTCATCATCTTCATCACTAGTCCCACCTTCAACATTTTCTTCCTTTGATTCAAATTCATCATCACTTACTTCAATGACTACAATAGAGTGATCACTTTTCTTCTTGGAGGCAAATTGAGCAAGTAATCTGTAGCTCTTCCTTCTCCTTGGGGGTTCAGCTATGGGAGAGTCAGACTCTTCTTCCTCTTCAAACTCTGAGGCCTTTGAATCATCGGGCAAACTTCCTTGACTTTCAGAATTGGCAGGGGCATGTCCTTCTTCTTTAGAATCAAGATCATTTGAGCCATCTTGTGGGCTTGTAGGAGTAGTTGCAGTAAGAGATGAAGTTTTGTCATCTTGTCGCTTTTATTCATCATCAGAGTGAATGCTCTGAGAGTTAGTCACATGGCTTGTGCTTTCTTCTTCATCAACAGATTCTGCATTTTCTTCCATGAATCCAGCTTCAGCTTCATTGCTAGATTTTTTCTTTGGGGATTCGGTCTTGAGACCATCAGTTCCTTTCTCTTCTTCTGACTCTACGTTTTCCTCTTCGTCAGTTGTACTTTCTTGGGAAACTGGGGCTTGCTTGTTGACCACCTTAGCTTTGTTCCCTGATGGCCCTTGAAGCAGTCTATTGCATCTTCTCTTTGTGGTCTCTGGTGCAGTTAAGACCTTTTCACCTTCATCTTTGTCTTCGGTGGAGAGATTTCTTGGTGGGGCCTCAGTTTTCTTCGCACCCCTGGATCTCTTCCTTACTGGTGTGGCTGCTACTGATGCAGAGTCGCCAGACTCAAAACTTTCCACCTCTTTCGCCTTCCTCTTCTTTGTAGAGACCTTGCTTCTGCTCCCAGTTGTTGTTAGCTTCTTGTTTTCCTTTGGGTACTTCTTCCAGTTCACGAACAGCTGTGGAGACATCACTTTATGAACATTTAGAGGCTCTCCTTCATCATCCTTGATTTGGCCTCCCAGATCCTTCTTCATCACAATACTCAGCAGTCTTCCATGAAAGACCTTAGTCAGGGGTCTATCTACAGACTTCTTTATCTCAGCCTTTTCTACCCATTTGGAGATCTGATCGAACATGATAGCTCCAAAGTTAATTCGCTTCTTTAGAACTATTAAAGACATAATCTTCAACTGCTGATCAAGCACAGTGTCATGTGCAGTGTCCTTGCATAGTATACATTTTCCAACTATCTCAGCAAGGAACTCGAATTCCTCAGAAAACTCCTTTTTCTTCATGTCCTTCAGACTAGGGTTTCTTTGGTACCCCATAATCTCCTTCGCTCGCTCAGTGTCGATTTCATCAAGGCTTTTCAGTCCTAGGTCAGGAAAGCCTAAGCATTGATTGATATCTGATGATTTTAGTTTTAGACACTGACCTTTGACCTTGGTAGAAAGGGTTCTGGCATTTATGGATGCATTTGAGTAGAACTCCTTAACAAGTTCAGTATATACTCGAGTGCTTGCCTCAAGACATTCTGAGAATCCAGCTTTCTTCACAAATTCAAGAATGTCTCTGAACTTCTTTTCGGATTTCTCAAACAACTTGGTTCTGAGCTGAATGCCAGTGATTACTCGTAAATCTTCCATTTGAATGATTCGAGGAATATGGGTATTTATTCAGAGAGATTTATGAGAGATAGCTTATTGTGATTTGGGCAGGGCTTTGGAGGTTTAATTTATTTTGGCTTCGAAGAGGATTCTAGGGTTCAAAAATGGGAGGTAGAGAGGTTCGATAGCTTCTGATATCTGTTTGTAAATTTTGAATTTGTCTTTATGGCAATTCCTTTTGACTCTTCATAAGCTGTGATGTGTTAACCAGCCAATGGTTGCACGATGTCCAGTAATGAGCTGTAACTCCCCATAAACTTTTCAGTTAGATATTTCTTTTAGTAGAGTAGATGTTTAATTGACGTGGATTGACCGTTGACCTCTTTGGTTCGTAGAGTAGCTCGGTGAAGCGGCTATGAATTCTACGATTTACTTTGTTGACTTAACGATCATCTTTTGAGAGATGTTGTAGTGGATGGTTTTGACATTAATCCTTGACTTGAAACTGCATAGCTTGACCACTGTTGTATCCCATACTAGTTTGGGCACTTAAGTTTTGAGGTGCGTTTGCATGATATCTTTCCAAGCTGTATTCGAACTTATCTCTTCTTAATCTGAATGGTTGAGCAATTGTCCTGTTCTTCCAAGCTCCTTGTGAGCTAGAGTATCCTTTGGTAAGTATGCGATCGTCGAGTCGGCTTCTACGATCGCTGAGGTTGCACTATGATCGTGGAGTTCTCTTCAACCTCTACTCTACGATCGTTGACTGTCTTGGTCCTTGAGATGAACTTGATTAAGCAATCCTTCTAGGTTAAGGTAGCTCAGGAAGGGCCAACCTCTTAGAGTGAGCTAAGGGTCAAGTTTGTCCCTGAGGCGCTTTCCAGATGAAATACTTTAGAAGTGATTTGCACTGATATCTCATTTGACCTTTTCTGGTGGGGAGGTCCTCTAACAACTTTAGACAATTGCATTTGTTGTAATCGTGGTGTCATCCTGTTCTTACACTACGATCATATGTTTTGATCGTAGGCACTCCACGATTTTGAGTTGGGTGGCTGATAGGTTATCAGTAGTACGTTTTGAGACGTTCCTACTGACTATGGATCTTCATTTGGTTCATCAGCCACAAAGTTTTGGGACTTTATAGCTGGTACATTGCTTCATAGTATATCTCTAATGTTTTAGAGCTGCAGTTCTGTTAGCAGATCACTGCTCCCCCATAGTTGATATTGTCTTCTCAGAGAGACATAAGTTCTTCTTCTTCAGGTGTAGCAGGAGGCAGCCATGCATATCTCATTCTAGCTGAAGTCATCAAATCTTCTTGTATCGTAAAAGTGAGTATCTCCAGGGTTGATCATTCTACGATCCTTTGACAGCACTACGAACATAGTCTTTCTTATAAGCTTGTACTTGTGAAGTTCTGCTCTCGTAATGAGTTCCTCATGTTTGATGCTCGATGATCCTCTAGTGAGCTTCCTTGAGGACATGCTTTGCATGCTTGAGCATCTAAGACCCTTTTCATCTTTTGGTTGAATGGCCTGCTTCCATATAAAGATCAGCAGCCATGTGAGCTTCATTCAGATTAGCTCAGAGGGTCTTCAAGGACAGGCTTTCATATATAGGAATTTTGTCAGAATCATTTTTGAACAGACTTAAGCCTTCTGCTGGTTGAATCTTTCTTTAACTGAAGTCTTCTGCTTTAGCATTCCTTAGTGTGGTCAGATAGGCCAAGTGCCTACAGGTTAGATACATTTCTTTCTGCTGTCAGTTTCTTAACAGTCATTTATCTTAGATATACTGAGTTTAGGCATTGATGTGCATAGTTTCTCATTTACTTCTGATAGCTTGTTGCTCCATTTGACCTTCAATCAATCAATCGTGGTCTTGAAGATGCAAGCTAAGAATCCTTGAGTTCACAAAGTTTGCACCCAGCTGCTGGTTGGCCAGACACATGTTTGAGAAGTTCTTCTTTCTTCCCTGGATCAACATTTCTTAGTATGCAAGGCCTTTTCATCTTTCAGGCTGGTAGATGCTTGACACATTGTTGTTAATGTTTCCTGAGCTTTCTCGCCTGGTCTTTAGACTTACAAGATTGACTGCAGGCAAGGATTGGTCTTGTTGATATAACAATCGAGAACATGGACCAATCTGAGCAGCTTCAGTTGTATATACACATTTACCTGTACACAATATTTCCAACGTGTGAGCTCATCTGCATATAACAAGTGACTTACTACTATATAAACTAAGTTTAGAACAATGTTTGTGCCTAGGATCAGACTCAAAGCGATTAGCTTTTGAATATAGCATAAGAACCTGCTCTGATACCGGTTGTTAGTTCCCAGTAGGCACAATATAGATCTAGAAGGGGAGGGGTTGAATAGATCCTTTTAATTTCCAAAATACTTTTCTCGTTTATTTTGTATTGCTTTGAATTAGCATATGACAACCATAGGAATCTTTTCAAGCACAACGGAATAAGTAAAAGATCCCCTTCATTGATATATTCATAATCAGACATACATTGTTCGTAGAGTTAATTCAGTAGTAAGCAGTCAAAACATATATAGCAGTTATAACAGTTAATGTACATAATGTAACTGACATAAAGTAAAAGACATAAGGGGTTTTAAGTGGTTCAGAGACTCAAGCTCCTAATCCACTCTTCTACTTTCAACTAGTAGGATTTCCACTAAGGAAAAACAGCACCCTGAATCACTAAGATTCCTTCAAGGCCAGCAACCTTGGGACTTTAGTTCACTAAGAACTCTTCAAGGCCAGCAGCCTTGGAACTTCTCTAGTTCCCTAGGAACTCTTCAAGCCCAGCAGGCTTTGAAATTCATGTAGTCCCTCCGGACAAGGACCCCTCAGTCCCTGGCTTCTTGTTGTTGTTGTTTGTCGTTGTTGTTGGTGCTGAGCTGCTAAGATGTCTTTAAGCTTGATCATTTTTGCATTCTGCTTCGAGTCTGGACCACATCTTCTTTGGTGCAGCTGATCTTCTTCTGTTATGCTCATCTTCATATAGTATCAGCTGTGCACCATCACCATTTTGTGAACCCTTCTTAACATGTTGGCAGACATGGTTCTTCACTTGCTCTGGTTCAGCTTTAGGTTCATGGTGAATCGTAGAGTGGCTCTTAGGATCTGCCTTGTGCTTTGCCACTCTTCTGAATGCTATCTTCTTGTTCTTCTCAGCTCTCAGCTTAGATGCCAATTCAAGTGGCATTCTCATCTTTGTTGAGTGAAGCGTTGTTCTGTTCAAGTCTTTCCTCAAAGCTGCTTCACTTTCACCTTCGTAGTCTCACTGTCACTGAGACTTGTTCTATTAAGCTCAGGTGGAACTCGTAGAGTCAACGTTAGCATTCTACCAGCTCAACGATTCTGCAACATAGCAATCATCAGCAATTCTTGATCTTTGAAGCTCTATTGATTTATACTCCTTCCCAATCTTCCCGTTTGAAAGTAGCCATTGAAAGTTCTTTTATTTGCTTCTCAGATCTCGAGTTATTTGGTGTAGACTGCAGATGTGATATGACATCCCTTTTTCTGACTTTCTAACACTGCAGTCTACTGTTTCACCTACCCTGTTAGAGATGTCACTCTGATGTCTTGGGAAGGTCAACGACTTTATTTCCTCCTTCTGATTTCTTGATCAGAGGTTGTCCTTTTGCATCGATACTCTCAGTAAGCTCTTGTCTGAATACCAACCTTTAGATTGAACCGTTGCCAATGCTTCAATCTTCGAATGATCGAACTCTACGAATCTGATGCATGCTTTCTTGGACCTGATCGTAGTGTCTTGTTGACTATTGCCCATTTGACATGTGGAGACAACACTACTATCTTTGAAGAGTGTTCATTTGATCTTTAGTGTAGAAAACCTCTTCCTTCTATTGTGTAGTGCTTCAACACTTCTGTTTTCTTCGATTGCGCTCAGATACTGATGGCTTTACTCCTTGTTCTGGCCCGTTCTGAATTTCAAGACACTTCAGATTTGTAGCGTGTCCAGCTCACTTTCTCCTTGTGATCTCCCGTTCACTTATCATCAATGGACTGACTGTGACGCCCCCAAAATAGGTATACATCACCTATTCTGAGTCGCCAAATACATGGTACAGAACATAAATACAATCTTAATTATACAACAAGAGAGCTGTGAGTTTAAATACAAATACTGTCTTCTAGAAAATATCCACTCTCAGAATGAGTCCTCATTACATTATTGTCACACTATTTAACAGAATAGTGAGGACTACTAGCTAATACTATCATCCGGACCATCACTCCGTTCCCCGACTCGTCCTACCTACGTTTTCATTTCTTGAAGAGAACAGTGAAAGAAAGGGTGAGCTCAACTAGCCCAGTAAGAAATATTATGACTAAGATAATGCAGAATAAATTATCATTAGCCTTAAATAGTGTTAAACTGATACAATATAACAAACCTCAAGTTTAACTGTAGCGAAAACAAGCAATCCATTAGAAGAGTCAAGTAGAGAATAAAATCTACTATCTTCTATGATTTAAAAGGTTTTTCATGACTTTTATCGCTGAGACTCAGCTTAATAAATAATCCACATCATCGAATCACCCCTGCACTACGGCCAATGATATTCTTTAGTATCGCGACCACAATTATCCATGCACTACGGGCCAAGAATATTTGTGTATTCATTAGTGGTCATGATCATGCCAACAACTGTCCATCAATGCACTATGGGCCAATGAGGACTTTTACCACATCATTTGTAACATTATAGTCATGATTACACCGAATAATCCCTGGTCATAATCATACCAAGTCCATCTATGCACTACAGGCCACAGATGATTTTCAAAAATATAAATATGAGGATGATGACAATGATATAAGAATTCAATAAAACAAGTTCAAGAATTAATTTGTCCAAGAACCAATAACGTCTAAATTGTCAACATGATACTGCTTTGTAGAGTAAAATTCAAGAATGCTCAGAAGAATATTTCCATGAAAAGATACTAGATGAAGCGCAATTATCAAGGATATTCCACTAATTTCATGGAGTATAGAAGTCAAAACTTTAACCAACTGAGTATAATAAAGAATGGAATAACAAAAGAAATCACCATGCATGCGGTACTTCGCATAAACAGGTTATTCCAACAGATTAATAAGTAGCGGAACCGGTCAAAGTAAATTCGCATGACCGATAGGATGTTCCAACAAAATAATAAAGAGCGAAACCAGTCCCACAGAACGCATTGCAGACGAGGATATTCCAATGAATAATAATAAAGATGGAACTGTGTCCAAGCGCGAACGCACGTATATGATATTCCAAATGAATAATAATAAAGATGGAACCGGTCCCACAGAACGCACGTACATGTGATATTCTAACGAATAATAATAAAGACGGAACCAGTCCGGCATAAACCCATGAACAAGATATTCCAATGTAATAATAATAAAGATGGAATATTAGAAGAATGTCACCAAGTATAGGGGTAGCTCACAGTATCTGAGTTATTCCAATGAATAACAAAGAATGGAATAACATAAGTTCTCTTCATGAATACAAAAGAATAACACCCTTACGAGTACAACAAATAATATTCCCTACCTTAAGAAGAAGAGTCTTTGGATATATAAGTAGTGAAGTATAGCGAATACTTTCTTCTTTCTCTCTATAGTTTATCTCTCTATAGTTTTAGTGAATTCGTAAGAAAATAATGAAGGAATGAGCTTCTATTTATAGAAAAATAGACTGCATAGTAACTAACTCATGAATAGTCCAGATTAATTTACTTTAACCTGACAGTCCATATTTAAAGCAAAATCTTTTAAATAAAATATAATATATTCTATTTATAATCTAATAAAATGAATAACTTTATAAAAGATTTTACTATGCAAAACTTATCTGTGCACTATGCAAATACTATGCATAATAAAATATAATATATTCTAATTATTGTCTAATAAAGCAGATAACTTTATAAAAGTATTACATTTTTTAGAAAAAGATTTTACTATGCAAAATACTATGCAGACACTATGCAACACCATGCATAATAGAATATAATATATTCTATTTATAGAATAACTTTATAAAAGTATTCTGTTTTATATAAAAAGATTTTCTGTATTATTACATTAATAATACCAACAAAACTGAGTGACTTATCACGTAGGCATCAATAATTAATATCGTGTGCTACTATGCAACCACGCGTATTACTGTACTTTTAACACCGGGTGTTTCAACAGTTAATGGTAAAACTTCCGCCGTTATTTTCATAAAGTATTTTTGTCGTTTTCTCAATCCAACAATAATTCCGTTATGGGGTCCACCAATGATTGTGCCATTGTACAAATATTCCCTGTTAAAATGAATATTCCCCGACCAATCGAATATTATATAACAACTTGCGTACTTTGCAAAATTTATAAATATTACCCACAACTATAACATTATATCAATTTCACTCCATAATATTCAAAAATAATATTTATAGAAAATTCATCTTTATTCAAAAAGTTGGGGTTTTACACTGACCCAATGCTTAATCACTTTAGCCTTGTTCTTCAGAGGCTGACTAGTATCTCTGTGTACACTCCATCAGTTCTTTCTTTGTTTGGCAAACACTACGATCCTGGTTGCATCCAAGATTGTTGTATTCTGTCTACTTGACAGCTACTACACCTGCTGACTTTCCTTAGTCAGCTACTGAAGTCTTCTTATAATCATCTTGTGGAAGACTTCATCTCTAATGGCTTCACAACTCAATCTGGATGCTGATTGGGTTGATGATTAGATCTTCTGTTAGTTTGCATACCATTCGTTGAGTGCTCTCTGGTCTCCTTCAGGTGGGATGTATCTTTGCAGTATCAACCTGAGGCTTCATTCATTTGGATATTCTGGGAGTGCTTATTTGTTGAGAATCGTATTTGCTCTACGATTACAATTGTGCCTTGGCGTTGTGAGCACATCTGGTAAAGTCTTAGTTCTACACTCTACGATTCAGCATCGACTGTATAGACACTACGACTCCGAGATCAGATCTTAACACTCGACGATTTCTGACTTTGTGTTCGTTGTCTTCATCTGATCTTGCTCGACTACGATCTCTGCCTCCTCGATATGATGATCATGAGACTCTCACGACTCGAGAGTGTAATCTACGATTCTTGACTTGGCTTTGGCAGATGCTCGGTCGGCTCGTAGGCAGGCTGTCTCTACGATTCTGAACATTACTTTCTCAGCAGACTACGACTTCGAGGAAGTTCTACTTGACACACTACGATCCTTCCTCGTCTCTCCTGGCAGTCTACGAACTCCGAGATCTACTATCTTGCAGACTACGATTTTGCCTTGATAGCTCACGAGTTATCCTTAACTCTCCTGGCAGACTACGATTTCTGGTGCAGTGCTCGATGATCAGACAAGCCTATCTATTACATCATAAGATCAACCTAACATGCTTGATCTTTCTATATTTATTGTCCTTGTACATCATTTCTTTTTAAGGACTTTACAAAGTTGTTTTGCTTATGTAGGATCAACCTAACATATTTGATCAATTCATTTTAAGTCCTTGTACATATGTTTCTATTATCTATCAAATGACTTTACAACTTTAAGTTTTTAGTACAAATCTCTCATTAAATCATGTTGATCACCCCATACTACATAAGAAAACCTTATACGTCATGTTATACACCTTTTTAGGTATATATATAAGTCATAATACCAAGTTCACAACATGTAGCATCATAGAAATCAGAAACTAATTCGAAAGTGCGGTGGCATCATTACCGCACCCTAGTATAAATAGGGCTTAAACTGCGCTTGCGCCGAGTTCGTAAGCGAGAAGCAGACTCTATTTTGAAGAACAACTACCAACTTGATTTCCAATGATTTAAGCTAGTTCCAAACCATCATTAAAGTGTTCACACATGTAAGTAAACTTCTTAAACACATTATAACATGTTAATTCATATCAATTGACATAGAAATTCAAGAAATTTCAAAAACTAAACAAGACCCATTTCAAGAACATAACTAGGGTTTATACCTTCTAAAGCTTGAATTGGACTCCCTACACTTTGAGTATGGTTCTATAGTAGCTCAGCAACTTATAACTCTCCAATTAGACTATCAAATAACTTGTAGCAACACAAAAACTAAAATTTAAGCTTATATTTATAGAAGAAACTTGAACTAGTCATTGGCATTACATCAAGGTTGGAGTTCATGGTGTAATGGAAGAAAACATTGGTTACTAGAGAGTTGATCAACCACCCTTACCAGCCATCTTCCTAGTAAATGATCACCTATTCCATAGCCTTTTGGAAAAATACGTGTTTTAGCTTCAAGTCACTGTTCATGTACTTTGTGACACTCAATTTGGGACAAGAGCAAATCTCAGCAAGTTTATTAATTGAGGCTTGGTTTAGTCCTTTTAATTCCCAAAATGAAATCTTAATGTACCATTGTTACCATATTAGGAATTTAGGGATTTAATATATCTTCACATCATATAATCTATGTACATTAAATACATGCAATAAAATATCACATTTAGGTATTATTGTCCGGGTATTCCCCATAATTATTTTTACTGCTCACATAACCATATTATAACATTATTTAATATTAATGTTTATTGAAGCATTTAATTTCCTTCACAGTTTCTAGAATACACAAATATTTAATTATTTCTGTATTACAACTACATGGGATTTCATTGTACTACTAGGTACCTCATGTCATTGAAACATACTCCTATCATATGGTTTTATTAATGTCATACATAATGCATAAGTGTTCCATTTCATTTTTATAGAAGAAAATTAATTTTCTCAAACTGACTACTGCCGCAGCTGCGCCAGTTTGTATTGCTGGGAGGGCGCAACTGCGATAGTGCCAAACTGGTTTAGCTTCAAGCCAGTTCCAACTTTTATCGCCATATTATTTTTACATGATATGAATTAATGTCCACATGAGTGATATTGTTAATCTAAGAGTGTATTCATTTCTTATATGAAATCACATAATCATACACGATTAATCTTCCTAATTCTCTTTTAACTCACTTAGTGAATTTTCTCATTTCACATTATGCGCCACAAGGCACTTCACAAATGCTCATCACATTTCCAAACTTCTTAATTCGTATTAATCCAATGCGGATCAATTTAATTACTCAACTTACAAAGCATTAACATTTATATTCAAATAAATATTTATTTCCATTTATATATTCATTTAATAAGATGCGAAAATTCTTGGGTATTACATCCTCCACCCTTATAAAAATTCCGTCCCAGAATTGCTACAAGGTTATACAAATAGATGGGGATAGTCCCTCATCATCCTATCTTCTAACTCCCACGTAGCCTCATCGGTATCGTGGTTACGCCAAAGTACTTTTACAGAGGAAATGACTTTGTTCCTTAAAGTTTGCTCTTTCCTATCTAGAATTTGGACAGGAATTTCTTCATATTCTAAATTCTTCTCCACTTGAATGGGTTAATAAGAAATTACGTGTTTGTAGTCGTCTTTGTACGATCGCAACACGGAGATGTGGAACACATTATGGATTTGCTCCAACTCGGGTGGTAATGCAACTTTATACGCCACTTCACCCACTCGCTTCAGTATCTCGAACGGTCCTATGAATCTTGGACTCAGTTTTCCTTTCTTGCCAAAATGGATTTTTCCCTTCCATGGAGATACCTTCAAGAATACAAATCTGCGTATTTCTTCTGGCGAACTTGAGCTGTTACTAGTCTGGCTCTTATTACTGTCACCACGTTTGCGGTTTTTTGTACTAACTCTGGTCCGAGTATTCGTGATCTCCGACTTCATCCCAACATAATCGCGTTCTGCACTTTCTTCCGTAAAGAGCTTCGTACGGTGGCATGCTGATACCCGCATGCTAACTATTATTTTACGCAAATTCAACTAAGGGTAGGTGGTCATCCCAATTTCCCTTGAATTCCATCACACAAGTCCTAAGCATGTCCTCTAGCGTTTGTATAGTTCGCTCACTTTGTCCGTCTGTCTAGGGGTGATAAACGGTACTCAACCTTAACTGTGTCCCCATATTCTCTTGCAAGCTTCTCCAAAAATTTGACATGAAGCGCGGGTCTCGATCAGAGGCAATTGACACCGGCACTCCATGTCGTGAAACAATCTCCTTTATGTACAAACTCGCTAACTGATTTAAACTGTAGCGGAACTTGATCGATAGAAAAAGTGCGGTCTTTGTAAGTCGATCCATGATAACCCAAATGGCGTCAAAACCTTTCTGCGTGACTGGAAGTCCTACCACGAAATCCATCGTAATATGCTCCCATTTCCACTCCGGTATTTACAACGGTTGTAGTAAACCACTTAGCCATTGATGCTCTGCTTTCACGCGTTGGAAAGTCAAACATCTACTAACTCACTCTGCGACTTCCCGTTTCAAATTCGGCCAGCAAAAATGTTTCCTCAAGTCTCGGTACATCTTAGTGCCTCCCGGATGAATGGAATATGTCGTATTGTGTGTCTTGTGAAAAATCTCTTCTCGCAACTCGTTTACCACTAGTACCCACTATGACGCCCCCAAATTCAGACCACCACTTGGTCACTCGAATTCGGTTCGTCACGTGCTCAAAGTATTACCATAATAACTAAAATCACACATTCACAACGAAAGTTCTAATTTAGAATGATATACAATGATTTATTATAATTATTCCCCCAAGTCTCGCAACCTACAGTGCTTAATAGATTACATAATAATATCGAATAAATATTTATTACATAATCCTACTTAAGCTTAAACATAGTCTGAAAATAGTCTTAATACAACATAATAGACTTAAACATAAAGGAACAAGCTAGTCAGAAGCCTTTCCCTTTCCCTTATCTTTCCCAGAGACACCTCCCTGTTCCGCCTTAACTGAAAGGTTTTAAATAAGCAAGAATGAGCACAAATTACCCAACAAATAATATTCAACAAGGGTAAAGAGTTTTATAACACCAGTGTGAAATATCAAAGTATAATCTCTAAGATAGTTCAGAGTTTCAGAATAATATCAGGAACAATGAATATCAACAATTCTTGGAATAAGAACGATAATTCAATATAAATCAACAGATATATATATGAATTCAAATACTATCAATGTATCCGATTGGATAAACAATTTATACTGAGCAGTCACTAAGGACTAATGAACATCTACTAGAATTACCAATATTAATTTGATAACCCAAAAATCAAGTACTCTAGATGATTAATCTACAATACTTTATGTTATGCATAACACCACAGTAATAAACCATTCATGTATTGGGGTTTCCAACAACATGCATTTCCCTTACCATAAGGGTTGTTCAACTCAACTTTCAAGATTTTTGCACCAATCAATTGGTTTGGACAGTTTTATAAACATGCATATAGTTTAGCCAAATCAAATGGCATAGACACTTTCACAATATTTAAGAACCATACTAAGTTCAACATGAATAATAGTTTTCTCAAGAGTTTAACATACTAGCTCAATTGAACGAATAAGTAGGATAACTTGCATTCAATGAGATAAGCTTTACGATATCCGTTGGATAAAGTAATGCAAGAGTTAGAATACTTGCACAATGTAAAGGATAATTTAGATACTTGCCTCAAGCGTAGATTATCCTCGTTAAGAAATCAATACTTTCGAATCTTATTTATAGTGTATTATAAGTATAGGATGCCCATTAGTTAAATGTGCTCATGCTTGATATATAAGTTTAAATGCATACTTAAACATTTAACTTAGTTGTATTATGACACCCCCAAATTCGGGTACTTCATTCCCATTGAATTTGGTGCTCACTATCAAAATAATTACATCTAACTACCCATAATAAAGGATAAAACATCAATTAACTTAAATAATAATCTTTCCCATTAAAGGGTTACATCATCTCATAAATAATCCCAGGTAATCTAACCTTAAATTATTACATATGTTTGCGGAATACATCATAAAAGAAAATAAGCCTTATAACATTGTGAGACTCCGAATTTTATGAAATAAAAGTATTCAATTTTTTTTCTATTTTGGTAAATAGCACGGTATTAATTATTGATGCTTATGTGATAAGTCACCCAGTTTTGTTTTATTGGTATTATTAATGTAATAAAACAGAAAAGCTTTTTATATAAAACAAAATACTTTTATAAAGTTATTCTATAAATAGAATATATTATATTCTATTATGCATAGTGTTTTGCATAGTAAATTTTTTATATAAAATGTAATACTTTTATAAAGTTATCTGCTTTTATTAGACAATAATTAGAATATATTATATTTTATTATGCATAGTGTTCGTGATAAGTGCTTGCATTCAGGTTTGCATAGTAAATTCTTTTATAAAGTTATTCGTTTTATTAGATTATAAATAGAATATATTATATTTTATTTAAAAGATTTTGCTTTAAATATGGACCGTCAGATTAAAGTAAATCAACTGGACCGATTCATGAGTTAGTTACTATGTATCCATTTTTCTATAAATAGAAGCTCATTCCTTCATTATTTCTTACTAATTCACTGAAACTCTAGAGAGAGAATCTATAGAGAGAGTTCTTCTTCTATAATCTTAAGCGTATTTCTTTAGAGTTTAAGAAAGCTTTGAGCGTAGTACAAGTTTTTCGAGTATATCCTCGCCCCTACCAAATGGAATACTCTTCTTTCAAAGGTAGGGAATATTATTTGTTGTACTCGTAAGGGGTGTTATTCTTTTGTATTCATGAAGAGAACTTATGTTATTCCATTCTTTATTATTCTATCGAATAACTTTGATACGCTGCTACCCTATACTTGGTGATATTCTTCTAGTATTCCATCTTTATTATTACATTGGAATATCATATTCATGCATTTTACGTGGGACCGATTCCGTCTTTATTATTCTCGTTGGAATATATCACATCTCATGCGTTTTACTTAATGGGACTGGTTCCGTCTTTTTTTATTATTATTCGCATTTGGAATATCCCCGTCTGCATGCGCTTTTACGTCGGACCTGGTTCCGTATTTATTATTCTATTGGGAAAACCTGTCTGTGTGGTCTCTATCGCATGCATGGTGAATCCTTCTGTTATTCCATTCTTTATTATTCTGTTGGAATAACCTGTCTATGTGGATTACCACATGCATGGTGAATGATCCTTTGTATTTCAATCCTTATTAAATTGTGGAAATGATTTGTTTACATGGATTATGATGAAAGTCATAATAAAAGCATTGGACTAATAAAAATCATGGGTATATGTGGTATTAGTAAGTGTTATGTTGGTTATTATGTTAAAACAGGAAAGTTTCTTAGAAATCACAAAGGGTTGAAAATCAGGTTTTTGTGAAAATGGAACATGAAATTCAATTGATCATATCTCCTATTATATTTTGAATTTTTGAGTGAGGTCAAGTTCTAGAGTTAGATCTATGAGTTTCCTAACTTATCCAAGTGGAATCACTGGAAAAGGTATTGTAGATTTTCGTGTGGACTGATTTTAGCGAAGGAGTCAAAAACTGAAAAGTGCCAAAAAAGGCTGCTGCCACGATTTTAAAAGGGCTATTTCAGCCACTTAATTTGTGAGACAAATTCTAGCCTTTTGGGACATGAAAGTATATGGTATAAAGTACGTCATGTCCAAAAATGAGTCCATTCCGACTTAAAATGAGCAAGTTATGACCATTTCAATATTTAGGTTTTTTCGACGAAAAATGCTATAACCGGAGTTCTATAACTTCGATGACTATGAAATTTAAACTGGAAGCTCATGTTAACATGTGTAAGATCCTGCCAAGATTTGAGAATTTTTGGAGTTAACCTTGAGGTAGCTAATTTCTTAAGGAATTAATTAGAAATTGATTTTTGAAAAATAGTAAATGAATTTTAAAAATTCCGAGAAAAATATATGTTTAATATGGGACTATATTATGCTTAATCTCAGAAAAGAATAATTTTTGGGACTGATTTGGTATTTTTCATGAAAATAGTTTAGTTACGAACATATGAGTTAAATATGTTATGTGGAGTTGAAGAATTGGTAAATAGGATTTTAGGGCTTGAAAATCCTATATAAGGTATATGCTGATTTTTGATGAGTGATTTAATCATTGGTGATAAAATCTTATGAGTATGGCATTTTTTAATGATTAAATGCATTATTGGGTAAAGTGTAAATAATTGAAATATATTGTTTAGAAGTTTAAGAAGTAATTAAAATATGTTTATAATATTAACAATATTAGATCATGAGTTTATTAAATGATGGATAATATTTGGATAAATTTAAAGTCTTTAATATGTGTCCCTGATTTAATTTGATTAATGCTTATAATATTGTCATCATCCTCATATTTATAGTGTGCTGAAAGTCATCTTTGGCCGTAGTGCATAGATGGACTTGGTATGATTATGACCAGGGATTATTCGGTATAATCATGACCGTAATGTTACAAATGATGTGAGAAAAGTCCTCATTGGTCGTAGTAGTGCATTGATGGGACGCTTTTTGTATGATTATGGCTATGGATTCTCTTCGACCAAGGGTGCAAAGATGAATTATTTTATAGCATGATCAGGACCGTTGATAAAAACACGATTATCTTTGGCCCGTAGTGCATGGATAATTTGTGGTTGTGAAACTAATGAAAAAGTCCTCATTGGCCCGTAGTGCATTGATGGACAGTTTTGGTATGATTATGGGTATGGATTCTCTTCTGCCAAGGGTGCAAAGATAAAATGTTTTATGGCATGATCAGGACCGTTGATGAAAACACGATTATCTTTGGCCCGTAGTGCATGGATAATTCGAGGTCGTGATACTAAGAATATCCTTGGCCTGTAGTGCAGGGATGATTCGATGATGTGGATTATTTATTGAGCTAAGTCTCTGCAATGAAATATTAATTCATGGATGTGATAATAATGAATATCTTTGGCCATAGTGCATAGATGATTTAATGATTACGAGCATGAATTGTGATTTGGTATAACCATGATTTTTGATGTTTCAGGTGAAGATATGTGATGAAATTATCTTCGTCTTGAGTGCGAAAAGGAATTCAGAATCACAATTATGATTATGAGTTATTCATATGATTGTGCACAGGAATTGTTGATTGATGTTACAGGGATAAAACATTATTGGTGGACTTTTAACATGGAGAAGATAATAGACCTGATGGTCTATTTGACTCTTCTAATGGATTGATCGTTCCGCTGCAACTATGGTTGAAAAGTTTTATCATCTACCATATGTTCTAAATCTCTGATTTATTATTGATGAAAGCTATTGATAATTTAATTATCTTTAGTCATGATATTCCTTCTTTGGGCTAGTTGTGCTCACCCTTTCGCTTCACAATTCCTTTCGTGTAATAAGAGTGTTCACGGGTCGAGTGCGGGGATAATAGGAATAGAACAATTGGTCTCTAGTCATGGAGGTTCTCCTTAAACAAGATAGAAAAGTGTATTGTATTCTATACAACATTTAGTAGTTATATTTGGTGAATCAAATAGGGTGAGGTGAACCCAACTTTGGAAGGGTGTTTTGCCACTATCATACCAGATGTCTAATGACATACAACCTCGTGTTATCATAAGACAGGGTTGTGCGCATCCACTTGCTGAGTTAATTTACGGGCACTACCTATATTATCTTGGAGTTGATTTAAAATATAATATTCACTTGGGGACAGTGGAGATAGTTATATATCAAGAGAAGACTCACCATTGGAAAGAAGATGATAGTAATCTTCTCATTTTTCTTTGGGGTCTATTGGGTCAACCAAGGATAATTCTGTGGCCATATGATATCTATTATAACCTAGAATCATGGCCTACCATGTACGAAGGTTTCCTTGAGCACTTTCCAAAGATTTTAATTTCTAAAACAGTCTTTGACTATACTTTTATGTAAAATACCATTGTAAGGTTGTGGTCGAGGCACCATGAGAGTTACATACATTTGTATTAAAACTCACAGTTAACTGTGGTCGTATTCTATGACATACTCAACATTAATATAAATGAAGTTGTATTTAAATTTTGTACCATGTATCTGGCGACTCAGAATGGGTGATGTATACCTAATTTTGGGGGCGTCACAGTTGGTATCAGAGCTTAGGGATATGGTCGCTGGCGGAGATAAGAGTCTAGAACTAGGAGGGGAGAGATGAGTTATATACTTCGCTAGTGTGTGACTTACCTAAGCTGAAATTGTTTACTTGATAAGTTGACAAATTGTGATATGTCAATTAACCTTTGTTTTGAAGATATATTCTAGAATGATATCTGAAATACAGGAGATGAGCAATGGAAAAATCATGATACAGAGGATATAACCGGGAAGGTACAATTCGAATAGAAAGCAAGGTATTCTCATCTCTTCGAATATCAGGTACGTACGTAAATTTCGAGGGCAAAATTTCATGAGGAGGGGTGATTGTGAGACCCCGAATTTTATGAAATAAAAGTATTCAAAATTATTTTTTATTTTGGTAAATAGTACAGTATTGATTATTGATGCTTATGTGATAAGTCACCCAGTTTTATTTTATTGGTATTATTAATGTAATAAAATAGAAAAGCTTTTTATATAAAACAGAATACTTTTATAAAGTTATTCTATAAATAGAATATATTATATTCTATTGTGCATAGTGTTTTGCATAGTAAAATCTTTTATAAAGTTATTCGTTTTATTAGATTATAAATAGAATATATTATATTTTATTTAAAAGATTTTTCTTTAAATGTGGACCGTCGATTAAAGTCAGATTAAAGAATCAACTGGATCGTTTCATGAGTTAGTTAGTTATGCGATCCATTTTTCTATAAATAGAAGCTCATTCCTTCATTATTTTTTACGAATTCACTGAAACTCTAGAGAGAGAAACTATAGAGAGAGTTCCTCTTCTATAATCTTGAGCGTATTTCTTTAGAGTTTAAGAAAGCTTTGAGCGTAATACAAGTTTTCTTCGAGTATATCCTCGCCCTACCAGTCGGAATACTCTTCTTTCAAAGGTAGGGAATATTATTTGTTGTACTCGTAAGGGGTGTTATTCTTTTGTATTCATGAAGAGAACTTATGTTATTCCATTCTTTATTATTCTATTGGAATAACTTGTATACGCGGGCTACCCTATACTTGGTGATATTCTTCTATTATTCCTTCTTTATTATTCATCGTTGGAATATCGTATCACATGCATTTCTGCCGGACTGATTCCGCCTTTTATTATTCTCCGTTGGAATATATCACATGCATGCTTTTCTGTGGGACCTAATTAAAAATCTTTATTATTATTCGTTGGAATATCACGTATGGTATGCTTTTTACGTCGGACCTGGTTCCGTATTTATTATTTTGTTGGGAATAACCTGTCTGTGTGGTCTCTATCGAATGCATGGTGAATTTTTCTGTTATTCCATTCTTTATTATTCTGTTGGAATAACCTGTGTATGTGGATTACCACATGCATGGTGAATGATCCTTTGTATTTCAATCCTTATTAAATTGTGGAAATGATTTGTTTACGTGGATTATGATAAAAGTCATAATAAAAGCATTGGAATAATGAAAATCATGGGTATATGTGGTATTAGTAAGTGTTATGATGAGTTATGTTGGTTATTATGTGAAAACAGGAAAGTTTCTTAGAAATCACAAAGGGTTGAAAATCAGGTTTTTGTGAAAATGGAACATGAAATTCAATTGATCATATCTCCTATTATATTTTGAATTTTTGAGTATGGTCAAGTTCTAGAGTTAGATCTATGAGTTTCCTAACTTATCCAAGTGGAATCACTGGAAAATGTATTGTAGATTTTCGTGTGGACTGATTTTAGCGAAGGAGTCAAAAACTGAAAAGTGCCAAAAAAGGCTGCTGCTACGATTTTAAAAGGGCTGTTTCAGCCACTTAATTTATGAGAATAATTCTGACCTTTTGGGACATGAAAGTATATGGTATAAAGTACCTCATGTCCAAAAATGAGCTCATTCCGACTTAAAATATGCAAGTTATGACCATTTCAATATTTATGTTTTTCCAACGAAAAATGCTATAACCGGAGTTCTATAACTCCGATGACTATGAAATTTAAACTGGAAGCTCACGTTAACATGTGTAAGATCCTGCCAAGATTTGGGAATTTTTGGAGTTAACCTTGAGGTAGCTAATTTCTTAAGGAATTAATTAGAAATTGATTTTTGAAAAATAGTAAATGAATTTTAAAAATTCCGAAAAAAATATATGTTCAATATGGGACTATATTATGCTTAATCCCAGAAAAGAATAATTTTTGGGACTGATTTGGTATTTTTCATGAAAATAGTTTAGTTACGAATATATGAGTTAAATATGTTATGTGGAGTTGAAGAATTGGTAAATAGGATTTTAGGGCTTGAAAATCCTATATAAGGTATATCTTTGATTTTTTTGATGAGTGATTTAATCATTGGTGATAAAATCTTATGAGTATGGCATTTTTTAATGAATAAATGCATTATTGGGTAAAGTGTAAATAATTGAAATAAATTGTTTAGAAGTTTAAGAAGTAATTAAAATATTGTTATAATATTAACAATATTAGATCATGAGTTTATTAAATGATGGATAATATTTGGATAAATTTAAAGTCTTTAATATGTGTCCCTGATTTAATTTGATTAATGCTTATAATATTGTCATCATCCTCATATTTATAATGCGTTGAAAGTCATCTTTGGTCGTAGTGCATAGATGGACTTGGTATGATTATGACAAGGGATTATTCGGTATAATCATGACAGTAATGTTACAAATGATGTGGAAAAAGTCCTCATTGGCCCGTAGTGCATTGATGGACAGTTTTTGGTATGATTATGGCTATGGATTCTCTTCGGCCAAGGGTGTAAAGATGAATTGTTTTATAGCATGATTAGGACCGTTGATAAAAACACGATTATCTTTGGCTCGTAGTGCATGGATAATTTGTGGTTGTGAAACTAATGAAAAAGTCCTCATTGGCCCGTAGTGCATTGATGGACAGTTTTGGTATGATTATGGCTATGGTTTCTCTTCGGCCAAGGGTGAAAAGATGAATTGTGTCGACGTCGGGATTTTTGGGAGTCCCTTTTTGTTACTTTTTCTTTGGTGTTCTCATTTTAGGTGAGATTTGTTTGAAAAAACAAGTGAAAAAGGTCCGACATGTATAATGTCGACGATAGGACTGTTAAGAGTCGCCAGTTGGTTTTTTAAATGGTTGTACCAACACAACCGAGAAAAAGTTTGCACATTGACCCAGTGATGTGACACTGATATAAGGGTCGGCGAACCGAGATTCGTTTAGGGTCCGGAGACTTGGTTATGCGGGGGGAATGTGTTAGGCACCCCCCGACATCCGTGTTACCACGGTGACCACCTCTTTTCAAGAAACTATTATATGAGTGTGTGTGTGTGTGTGTGGGTTAATGTGCTGTTATATGAAAGTTGTGCGAGGCCTCGTTCGAACCTATATACACAGGGTTTGAATTTATGTAAAAATTTAGTTTTTAGCAATATATGGCAATGATGTTTTATAAAAGAGGTTTTTTAACCCCTGATGCTCAATAGGAATTGAGACCTTTTACACCTCCATTTTTATTAAGTGAGCGGTTGGATTGATTTTATTTAACGGATGCGAGGCATCCGTATGAAAAGTAATACATCCAAAAATAATGCCGACTTCCTCGTGGGTATGGAAACCATTTGAGGAAATACAGACATCGCAGAATAATTTACAAGCTGCATTCGGCATTTGGGCAGAGATCCAGCAGAGGCGGAGACATTTGTTCCTTCCACTCGGTGTGTGCCGCCCCTCGACGACCTATTTGGTTTTGCCGGCGTAGATCCTCCCCTTTATAGGCCTGACATCCCTGTTGATAGAGATCCAGTGACTCAGGAGGAGTTACATCAGGTGGACAAGATTGAGGATGTGGACATCGAGACCATTGTCTTCTTCTGATGTGTATTCTCGCTATATCTTTTGATAGACCTTTGTTAGATATTGGGTGGCTGTTCCCCATTCTTGCTATATCTTTTGATAGGCCTCTGTTAGTAGTAAGGCGTTTGTGCCCCATTTTCATGTACTTGTAATGATAGAGTCGATGTATTAGATGATGATATATTTAGGAATGTATGCACCGCTTTTTTCATTCCCTATATCATATTGCCATCCATTATCTCGTTATGCATGTATCATGTTATGCATATGTATGTATGTCCAGAGATACTCAGATATTGAATTTCGGATGGTCTTTATGACGTACCCCACACAGATGTCTTCTTCGACGATTAGTCAGATAGATCATACCCCACCGTTAGTGGTGGTATTGGGTATGCGCCGTGGTACGATAAAGCATGTCACCACCAGATAGGTGATCAGAGATCCGTTATTCGCAAAGATACCATGACCCTTTTGGCATTTCGTGTTCCTCGCAGGATTTGTAGATGGGATGCTAGAGCATTGGCTAGCCGATACAGTGTATTTCGCTTTGGCACCCATGAGTCGACTCCTACCGAGGAGTATGCCTGCTTGACGATGTCGCCCTAGACCGACCTCACACACACATGGCTTTGGGAGACATGAGTAGACGATTCATGACTCTCACCGGATTGAGGCGCAGAGTGGTGCAGATGAGTCGACATCCGCCATATGATCTCTCTCAAAGATTTTTGTGTGACAAATTTGGTGCGTGAGGATAGCTACTCACGACATCTGTGGATTTCACCGTGTCGGAGGATCATCATGCGTGCTCACCAGAGTTGATGTAATCGATACTATGTGTATCGCCACACGGTACATGTCGCGTGGTACATGGATGAGATAGATATAAGGCGTTATCATGGCGATGAGAGCTCTCGTGGAGGGTCGCATCATCAGTATTCTATGATCGTGGCAGAGACCATGTGATCGTCATGGCCCCATCGCCAGATTTACCCGTCGTGTGTGTTTATCGGGAGTTCGGCCATGTCAGATGTGTGGTTTATGTCACACTTTGCATCAATTGGTACCTTTTTAGATGGCACGGTATTGTTTCTCCCATGAGGTGGCTATGTCAGTATTCCTTTCAAACCATCGGAGTGTGTAGATGCTCACCCGGTCCGCATTTTTGGCAGATATCCGAGATCCATTTAGCATATTGTTTATTTCGGGCTTTGCTCACCATATAGCCTTCATTACTCATGCTCCGCATGGATTTCTCCTTTGGTCGGGTTTCGAGGGGTGGACGACTTATCATCCATTGGCCGTGATGTCGTAGCAGTTTGACCCGGGGCCCCAGATTTTCATCCTTTCGAAGGGGCGGCAGTCACGCTCACCTTCTCGATACCTCTCACCGAGGACCGATCTCGTATACGCTTGTCGGAGATCAGCGTGAGCTAGCCGCTTTCCCGCCAACCGTCTCCGGTTATTCCGCAGAGTACTCGCATGGATGGAGACGAGGTTTTATCTACCGCAAGCAGATTTGTAAGATCGAGATCGAAGTTAGACGATGTAGAGCCTATAGAGGACATTGATACCTACATCGAGGAGGATACCGCTGTTGGGTTGCCAACATTTCTTCCGGATTCTCCTAGTACCAAGATTTTTTTGTGATCCAAAGACTCTAAGACAAGATTTAGAGCAGTAGTCTTCATCCGATGACCTTTGAGAGAGACCAGATTCGATCTATGATGTCGACTGCTCTCGATGTGAGGGACGCCGACCTATTAGAGAGAGACGAGGCATTAGCTCGTAGAGATGCCGCTGTTGTTGAGCGGGATGAGGCCAGGTCAGACAGAGACGCAGTGATAGTTGAGCGGGATAGTGATATATCTGCCCGGGATGTGGTCGCCATGATAAGATCGCAAATGAGGTCCCTTACCACCGGGTATGATCGCAGAGATGAGCGCTTATATCGATGAGCATATGGTCATCATGCAGATGGCTACAGATCCGCTGGGTCGTGGTGGATATTCTTATCCAGAGACTACAACTTTACCTCCTTCATCCGAGAGGGATGCCATGTTGGTCTTGCTAGCTCGCATGTACCTCGATTCGTAGATGATCTTTCAGATTTACCGCATGCACTAGCTTAGCCATTTTGTCATGTATAGTTCACATTGTATATATATCAAACAAGATTATATATGATAGGAAATATATTTTGGATCACTACCCTTTTAGATATGCCTTGCTATTTGCTTGATATTTTGCTCCGCCGCTTGTGGCTTGTGATCCGGATGAATTCTCAATTCTTCCTGGTGGATGGACATCGAAATGCCTTTGGATAGTTCAGAATGGATCATCGATCTATGTATATCCCTACCATCTTTGGTGTCTTGGGACTTGTTTCGAATGGAAATGTGGAGAGGAGTGTGGCTTTCTCTCTCGAGATCGACCGCACTACGATGGTCGCCAAGATTTCTATTTAGAGAAGTTTAGTTAATTCCACCTCTTATGGTTTAGTATTGCTCTTCGAGGTATGACCGCAGCTTAGATGGTCGCCGAATCTCCTATTTGGGAGGAGTTCAGTAATTCCATCCCTTGGTCTAAAGTCAATGAAATGTAGTGGATCGAAAGAGAATCCCAACATACCACCGACAATGGTTTGTGTTTTGGTAGGGGGTGAGACCGCACCATGAATGGTCGCCACGCACTCTATGAAGAGGAGATCAGTCTGCGTAGTTCGAACCTCGTGTAAGAGGTTCAACGTCAGATATGGCCGATATGGTGTAGGAATGTTTTTGGTTGTTTTTGTTTTTGTAAGGAGAAGAGGGTAGAAATGTTTTTGTTGTTTTTGTTTTTATCATGACCGGGCCATATGAAATGGTTGCCTACGTATTCCTATCAAGAGGAGATCAGTCGACGAGTTCGCCCCTCGTATGGTAGAAGAAAAGCGTAATCCCCATGTGTGTCGTCGAGAGGGAGGAGAAAGTTTAATCCTAGGTCGAGGATAAATCGCAGTGTGAGAAGTTTGATCCCATGTATGGGTAGCCAAACCGCGAACGCAAGAGGTTCAATCCACGGTGGGATGACCTAAGTCAGTATGAGAAGAAAGGAGAAAGCCAAAGTCAGCCGGGCTTCAAGAGTATGTTTCTCGAGGGGCAAAGTGTAGAAAAGTCAGTAGGTGGTAAAGGGTTAAAGAACCGGAATGACCGGTGACCGGATGATGATGCACTGTGGTGTTCATTGGTTACTTCAGATATAATACCGCTTTCACGGTGTCTCGAGTTGATGAGTTGTGGAAATTCATCGCCCATCCATTTCTTGTAATCTCGAGAGCGCCCCGTCAATACTTCTTTGACAATAAACGGCCTTCCCAGCTAGGGAGCGAATTTTCCTTCGGGCCCGATCTTGATTGTCAAGAATCTTCTTCGTAACCAAGTCATGTTGTTTAAATCATCAGAGTCGGATTTTTTTTGTTTGTAGGATCCGCGATCCTTTGTCGATATAGTCGACTCATGGAAGATAGCCGCTGGTTCGCTTTTTTTCGCTCATCAAGAGACAATTGGTGATAATTGCCTTGTACCCATTGGTTTTCATCCAAACCGAAGGCCGATCAACACTCGAGAGATTCCATCTCAACTTCTATGGGGAGCACCGCTTCCATCCCATAGGTTAAAGCGTAGGGGTCGCCCCCGGTTGAAGTACGCATTGTGGTTCTCAGAGGCTAACAGAGTAAGAGGCAACAAAGTTAGCCAATCTTTGTGGTCATCGACATCTTTTGCATAATCTTCTTGATATTTTTGTTAGCCGCTTCAACAAAGACCGCTCATCTTCTGGACGATAGATGACAGAGTTAAGATGTTTGATGTGGAATTTATCGCATAAATCCTCCATCATTTTGTTGTTGAGGTTTTTGGCATTGGTTCGACACAATCACCTCGTTGTCCATATCGACAAACGACATTGTTTCTCGATGAAAGCAATGATGAATTTCTTTAGTGACCTCGGGAAGGAGGTCGCTTCTACCCACTTGGTGAAGTAGTCGATCATGGTGAAGATAAATCGGTGACCATTATCGGCTTTAAGCTCAATGGGCCCAATAACGCCCATTCCCCACATCGAGAAGGGCCAAGGCTTAACTCATATTGTGGAGCTCCCGTGGAGGGGCGGTATAAGATTCCCATGAATCGCAATCGATAGCATCTTTCGACGTGGTCGTTGAAATCAACTTTGAGAGACAGCCAAGAATGTCCCGCCCCGAGGACTTTTTTTGACAAGGAGGGGGCCACTCATGTGGGGCCACAGACTCCGCCATGGATTTCATCCATAAGCTTTTGGGCTTCGATCTTTGTTATAGACACCGAGGAGACCTAGCCCCCACATCTCTTTTATAGAGCGCATCTCCACTGTGTAGAACTTCATAAAGCAAGTCGATGGATCCGCTTTTTCGGGCCAGCTCGCGCGGCGGGTGTAGATCCATCTCGCAGATATTCCTCGATATGCCGATACCAAGGAGGTTGGATGGGAGGTAGCTCATCCGATACTTCTCCAACGTAATTCTATATAGTCGGGCCTTGCAGCAGGAAATTGTGACGCTGCAAGTGTTGTTCTTGTCGATATGCAAATCAAGGAGGCCAAAGTTGCTAATGCGTCCGCCAAATCATTCCTATTACGAGGAATGTGTAGAAAGGAGATTTCTTCAACTCCAAAGCCATCTCCAAAACCCGCCGATGGTAAGGCAAAGAAATGTAGTTCTTGGTTTGATAGACTCGTGGATCATTCTCGATTACCAACTCCAATCTCCAAGGACGCTTAACCGCTTGATGCCCATTGAACGGGCAAGTTTTAGCCCCATGAGACAACCTTCATACTCACCAGATTGTTGGTGCCGATAAACTATAATTTGACTGGCAAGAACGGATACCGCTTCCCCAGACGATAGATACTAGAATTGCTCCACTCCGTAACCTTCCATGTTAACAACTCCATCAAAATACATCTTCCATGATTGGAATGTATGTGTATCGATCGATGGTGTGTCAGATCATCATTACTCCTTCATCGTGGGAAATATGTTTCAAGGGTTTGAAATCCTCAAGGTAAAAAGCATGCTACCGATTGATCCGCGATTCCTCGACTTTTGATGGACTTTTGAGTCACATATACAATGTCAAATTGTTGTAGGATCAATCGCCATCCGGACAAATGCAATTCAACATGGGTTTGTTGAACACGCATTTGAGAGGATCCACGCGGATATGAGATGGGTTGTGTGACCATGGAGGTAATGTTGTAACCTCATGGAAGCCCATGCTAAAGCACAACACGCCTTCTCGATCGAGTGTACTTGTGTTCACCGTCAACGAACCTTTTGTCGAGGTAATAGATAGCTCATTCTTCGCCTCTATCGCCTTTTCTCGTCTCCAAAGATATAGCCCATGGCATTGTCACTTATGGATGTGTACATGAACAGGGGAACATCATCCTCGGTGGTACCAAGATAGAGCTTTGACTAGCTATTTCTTGATTGTAAGGAAGGCATTCTCGCACTCATCATTCCATTTCATGGAGGAGTTCTTCCTTAATAACTTGAAGATCGCTCACTGTGTCACGTGAGAGGGAGATAAACCCGCCGATGAAGTTGATCCTTCCCAAAAATCCCCGATTTCTTCTCGTCTCGAGGAATGGGCATTTCGTGATGGCTTGGATTTTGGCAGATCCACTCAATCCTTTGTGGTCGACTAGAAATCCTAGCAACTTGCTCGACTTGACGCCAAAGGCGACTTAGTCGGATTCAACTTCAAGTTGTACTTTACGTTAAACCCGTTGAACAACTTTCTCGAGATGGTCTAGATGGTCATCCTCCTTCCGGACTTGACAATGATGTCATCCACGAGATCTCAATCTCTTTATGCATTAAGTCGTGGAAAAGAGCCATCATCATAGCTCGTTGATAGTAGCTCCAGGCATCGATGAGGCCGAATGACAACCGCCTATAGCAAAAAGTTTCCCAAGGAGTGATGAAAGTAGCCTTCTCACGATCTTCCTCAAGAACCATGATCCGATGGTACCCCGCAAAATAATCAAAGAAAGGAGTACATGTCGATCACAGGCAAAGATTGTCAATGAGAATGTGGATAAATGGCACGGAAAGCTATCTTTAAGCAAGCTTTGTTCAAGTCCCCAGAATCCACGCAAACTCGCACCTTCCCTCCGTGTTTAGGCACGGCACAATGTGGATATCCACTCGTGATATGTAGACACCATGATGATGCCATTGAAATTGTTTCACAATTTCTTCTTTCACCTTTAAACTCCACTCGTGTTTCAATCACCGAGCTTTTGCTTGATCGGGCTTAAATCCTCTTTAATGGGAAGGCGATGAAGGACAATGTCAATGGATAAACCCACCATGTCTTCACGAGACCATGCAAACACATCCCGGAATTGGGTTAATAGCGTAACCATGTCATTCCGTTGGTTTGGGGTAAGGTCCGAACCAACTGGATTAACTTAGGGCTTTCTAAGGTTCCGAGATCGAAAGAAGTGGTTTGATCAAGGTTGGGTTTGGGTTTGTCTTTGACCCATTCTTGAATTTTCGAGGCACCTCAATGTCATCCCGAGATCCATCAAGGTCAATTCATCTCTACATCAAAGGTACAATCCTTGTGTAGAGAGGCATCGATCCGCAAATACAGTGCACATCTAAATTTAGAGTCTCAAACAAAATATGCTTTCACTTAGTATATATGAAATGCGTTGATCATACACAATGTTAGCATATATACGGCAAAATAAACCGCTAATACTGCATGTAAAAAAAGTAAGCTATTATCAGATCTACAGGCGTAAAAGAATTTTTACCGCTTTTACCCTCGTCGACCAAAGCAAGGAATGCTATCCTAATTGGTAAGGATAAAGTCCAGGTGGACCGCAGTGATGGAGGGATGGTCATCATCCTCTCTGTCCCGAATGATGGCCATTATGTCAAGGCAATCATCGTCTGGGGTGTATCTGTTGGTATGTTCATCATGGACGATGATGCGCATGCCTGACATTATTCGGATAACGTTTTCCTTGATTCTCCGCTCCTCTTCTTCGATCATGGATCTCGAATAACGATTTTCTTTTCCTCCACCGCTTTTGGCTTAGGAAATAACATGGCCATGACATTGGTCGGCACCTTTATCGGAGGTTGTGCGGACTTGAGTTTGAAGGCGAAGCCAAACGCCACATGGTTGAAGCTAAAGGAATCATTGATGCTTATGAGGATTCCCGTGACTAGAGTCGCGTAATAGCCTAGTCCAAATTATTCCAACTTGCTTGGTTAATCGAATGGGGTAATCGGATACCCGCCATCTTTACCCAACCCCTTGTCCGCTTATGACCCAACGACATCATTTCGAGTGGTCGACATCACCTCAGCAGTAAATGTGGGGTCGGGCAAATGGTGCTCCAATAGCGTGGTATTGGGTGTTGCTTATTTCCAAAGCATGAAAACCGATCGTTCTACGCCTTTTTATCGGGCATTGATGAACCAGATATCCCCATGCCGAGGAATCTTCGTTCAAGATCGACCGTGACAAAGCTATTATTGATAATGTACTTCAATTATTGGTGAAGGGTGGAGGGATCGCCCGCCATGTGGATCCATGGTCGTCCCAAGAGTAAAGTTGTATCCCTAATCTATCTTGAGCACATGGAAGGATACGCAGAACGTATGAGGGCCAATTTCGATCGGCAAACCAATTCAATTACTCCAACCGAAGTTACTGGCGGCTCCATCAAAAGCTTTGATGATAGTATGGCTATTCAATTTGGTTGAGATTGATATTCATCTTCACCAAGTGTGCATATATGGGCGATATTCAGAGAGGAACCTCCATCTATTAAGACTCCAACCACCATATATCCGGAGGACAAGACCGCAATGTGCAACGGTTTGAATGACCGGCCCCTTCTGGATGGTATGTCATCATCAATGAAGGATATCACATTGTTGTTGAAAATGTGATCAACCATGTGTTGAAATTTTTTCAGATCCACCGATGTCTGGAAGATAGGCTTCTTCCAAAACCTTTAACAAGACCTTCCGGTGATTCTCAAGTTAGACCAAGTCCAAAATTGATATTTGTGGTGGAGCTTCCTTCAAGCTTAAAACCACCGAGGTTTCATTATGACCCACAACACGGAGGAATTTTTCAATCTTTCCATGGGTATTTTCCCTTTGATTTGATGGTGGGGTTCATCACCCGATGGGGAAGATACAAAGTGGATTTTCCTTCGACATCGCAGCAGAAGTGGTATGTGAGGTGGATCCTTCACCTTTTCCATAATTCCACGGAACCTCGCGCAAGCTAACAATAGGATATTGTGCTCGCATGGCAAGTTGATTCGCTCAGAGCGCCACTTTCAAAGGATTGTTTCCTCCTTTCGAAATGAATTATCGGTGTTGTGAGAACAATATTAATCCCTTCAACTTCAAAGAGATATAATCGCTACCACACTTTTCCACTTAGTAGGGCTCGTGATTCTCACTTGCAGACGTAACATAGTTGTCGTTATTCCGCCAAGCGCAAAGACACCACCGCCGATTAGATTTTGAATAAGGTGTATGGAGTGCCCAAAGATTCTTTCGCGGTACGTGATCGCGAGATCGGGAGTGGTATCGACATACCCATTAGAGTTGTATCATCCCGAACGGGGTTGATTGGAGGTGAAAGGAACCGATCCTTCCTTCATTGATTAACATGTGAAGGATTTCTCCATGGGTTGGCCCAAATAGTGAATTTCGTTTGTCGCGTAAATCCCGACAAGCTTTGGCATTTGCTCTCTTCGTCACTTTGTCTTCCAAAGATTTCATTTTCTCGAAAGGGACGAGGAATATTCATGACGATTGGTAGGAGACCGGCATGATCTCGGCCGATTAATCGCCGAGTCACTGATGCCGATAAGTCACCGCCCGCCTAATCGCTTCAATTTGTTTGCAGAGAGCTTTCATCTTTCGCTCCATTGTGAATCGAACTTAGCATAATCCCATCCGTCATCACCGCCTTTGATGGTCTGGGGGGAATCACAAACCAAGTTGGAACTCATCCCCGCTCCAATTAATCATGTTGACTCTTCTTCTTTTCAGGTTGAGGAAGAGGGTTGTTTCAGACGTGAGGTCGACGGGTTTGGTGACTACGATCTCTCCATTATCTATTAGGTCCCGGATCTTGTGTTTCAAGGCCCAACAATCCCGAGTATCATGTCCAAGTGCCCCAAGATGATAAGCACATTTCCTAGCAAAGATCAAAAACCCCGCCCATTAGGGTCGGGCCGGTGGAAGAAGATGCGTAATTTTCTTCTCGTGGTTGTCGTAAGATTAAGAATGTTCTCGAGGGTATCCCCTAAGGGTGTAAACACTCGATGGCGCTTTGACTTCTCCACCTTTTGGTATCGGAGGGTTTGCAGATCGTGGCCGGAAAGGAGTGTAGTTTCTCCTTTGAATGGGCATACTTTGATTGCCTTTTTTGTCCCTCAGTAGATCGTGGAAACATCTTCTCTTTCTTTTTATGGATCTCCGGGTTGTTCCCATAATTTCCAGATTGATGTGATCAAAGAATGTTTTTGAAAAGTGCGGCTAGGTCTTGAATCTTTCCCGACTTCAACCCCATTTCACCATCTCCCATGTTTAACCATTTCAGAAAAATGGTTTGTCGATGCTTCGCTTAAAACTCTCTCATAGAAGGAGCTTTCAGATGTCTATGAATGTCATGACCATTTCGATTCTCGACATGGGCAGACTAACTTGGGGTACCAAGCATCTCCACCTTTGAGCATACTCTCCAAAGACTCGTTAGATCTGCTTTTGATCTTGGTAATCTGATACCGATCAGAGCCATTTGAGTTTGAAAAATCAGATTGAGTGAGGAAGGCATGTGCTAGCTCTTCCCAAATTGTGGATTTTGAGTTGTTTAATCTTGTGTACCACTTAACCAAGCTTCTCCAGCTTAGACTCTTTTTGGAACAATTGCATTTCGAAGTTTTTCATCCTCCGATAGATCCCAGTTCTCCAATAAAGACTTTTAAATGTGTATAAGGATCCCTAACCCATTCATATTTTTCAAAGTCGAGTTTTAAATTTTTCTCGGATAGTGAACACCAGAAAAATACATAGATCAAGATATGAAACACTCCCTGTGTTCCAATTCCTTTGATAGCGTACAAGGGTCTCTTCCATTTGGAGGACTTTCTTTTTGATGTCACCATTGTCCGGATCCAAGTGGAATGGGCAAGATCCCGTGTTTTGTTGGTCGATCCAATCGTGGGCTCGTATGGTAATGACCGGAATTCCTCCTGTGGAGGGCTCAAGATGCACGGTATTTTCTCAATTTCGTAGACCGGGTGTAATTTTTTAATAAACAACCAAATCAGAATCTGCTTTGCTTAACCCGTCAATTTTTCATGAGAAACCGGATTAAGTTCACCGGCCTGATGATTTACATGATGATCGATCGTAGTTCGTCGCTTTTTGGACTTTCGACCGTAAGAGGTCCGATTGATTCCCTGCGAAAGACTGGCATAGTTTAGTCCTTAGGGAAGGTGTATAATGACATGCTATGTGATGTGTCCATTTTAGGAATTTTATCCTGCAAAACGGGTGTCAGCTGTTTGTAGCATGTATGTGGACATATTGCTTCATATTTCTCATTACATGGAGATAGATATGGAATGAAATTACAAGTAATTGTGTTTACAAGTAATTGAAATGAGAGCATGAAGAGACTTTCCTTCATTTTGGGTTTATCGAGGTCGACCTATCTTAGGTTACTCTCAGGCTTTTTTGGCATGAAGGTTCCCAAATCATCGCAATCTACTAGACGGAAGTTAATCCGGCTTTTCAACCGGAGCGAATTTGGTGGTGCTTTTCCGAGCCCTGAGAATTAGTCTTTCACAAGTCCAAAGAATCAAACACCGACGGATAGCCTCCCGGTGGAGGGACCACACAACATACATTCACATACATCGTGTCTCACCGTATGAAATGATGACATGTGCGGCTAACTAATATCATAAGCAGCTTATAGTATGCGAAGCACTAACATCACACGCAGATATGATGCTAAGCACTAAGCTCAAACAAGACATGCATTCGTACACATTCATCCAATGTAAATGCAACATCCACACACAAGCATATAATCGCTTTTGAAAAGATTGTAGTAGCGGCTTAAGTCCTCTTCATCGAGTCCCCAGCAGAAGTCGCCACCGCCGACGCCGGGATTTTGGGTGTCCCTTTCCATTACTTGTTCTTTCGTGTTCTCATTTTAGGTGAGATTTGTTTGAAAAACAAGTGAAAAAGGTCCGATATGTATAATGTCGATTTATGGGACCGTTAAGAGTCGCCATTGGTTTTTTAAATGGTTGTACCAACACAACCGAGAAAAGGTTTGCACATCGACCCAAATGATGTGACATCGATATACTGCCCAGTAAACCGAGATTCATTTAGGGTCCGGGGACTTGGTTATGCGGGGGAAGGTGTTAGCACTTCGACATCCGTGTTACTACTGTGACCGCCTCTTTTCAAGAAACTATTATATGAGTGTGTGTGTGTGTGTGTGTGTGGGTCAATGTGTCGTTATATGAAAGTTGTGCGAGGCCTCGTTCAAACTATATATATTGTGGTTTGAATTTATGTAAAATTCAGCTTTTTAGCAAGATATGGCAATGATGTTTTATAAAAGAGGTTTTTTAAACCCCGATGCTCAATAGGAATTGAGACCTTTACACCTCCATTTTTATTAAGTGAGCTATTGAATTGATTTTATTTGATTTGGACGCGAGGCATCCGTATGAAAAATAATACATCCAAAAATAATGCCGACTTCCTCGTGGGTATGGAAACCATCCGAGGAAATATGTACATCGCAGAATAATTTACAAGTCGCCATAAATGAAAATGTCCATCACGGAACCAAATCTAGATCCAATGAGATGAATCTGTGATCACATGATTCCTAGCAGCATGTAATATTTCAATTTGTATAAAAGCAATAAGGTGTATATATATAAAAGGTAAATATATATATACGTACAGATCACCAACCACTAAGCACCTCCATGGGGATCGTAAATGTAAATAAAGTCATAGATATTGGCCAACCGCCACGTAAGGAAACTCCAAAGGGATGTAATGTAAATAAAGTCAGAATGCGGCCAATCGCCACGTAAGTAAACTCCAAAGTGTGACTAAATATAAAGAAAGATGTAAAAGTTTATCAATCGCCACTTAAGGAACTGTGCAGATAAATATATATATATATATATATATATATATATATATAAATATAATAAACGCAACTTGATGTAAAATCTGTGCTCATCGTGCTCAAATCACCATACGTTCATATATATATATATATATATATATATATATATATAAGTATATATATATATATATATATATATATATATATATATATATATATATATATAAATATTAAGTAACGCACTGCATCAAGTGCACGAACGAACAAAGTTATATATATATATATATATATATATCATATAACAAAGTAAATAATGCATAGTTATATATATATATATATATATATATATATATATATATATTAAAGCAAAGAAACGCCTGCATCAAAGTCAGGCTCAATCGAGGCATAACTCGATAATGTTAGTCAATATATATATATATATATATATATATATATATATATATATATATATATATACAGATCGAATGAAACCACGGATCAAGTCCGCAAAAAGCAAGCAACACGACTCTCAACGTGTGTAAGGGTGTGTGCAAAGATGAAGAGAAAGACTCTAAAGTGTGTGAGAAGGCTTACACCTAAATCGATAAAAAGGGCTTCTATATCTTTAGAGTGGGTAGACACCGGGCTTTTTGTGGGTACAAAAGAGGCTATATATGAGCTCACTGTGTGTTTGAAAGTGGGAAAATACATCGTATGGCGAAAGTGCAGAGCAAATTGTGTGTGGTTTCCGCTTTTTTTCTCTTAAAATCAACACCCCAAGCCTCTTATTTATAGGCAAAAGGTGTCATAGGTGTACTACTGGTGGTGTACCAGCAGTGTACCAGAGGGTCGGGTCGGCCCGCCTGCTCGCTCGGGTTGGTCGTCTCAAGCACGTGCACTCGTGCAATCAGAATGTCCACTCGGATTTTGAGAAGTGCAATCCGCATCCGCTTTGAGGTATTCAGACCTATTTTGACCGCCGTTGTCGAGAGTCAGACGATGGCATGGGATTAGAGTTTGTACGAAGTCTTTGAAGATGGGACGATGCCCTCCGGCCTTCAAGCTTCAACTTTCATCCGCTACTCCCCGCATAATAGTCACCGGATTGGTTAGCCTTGTGGGACATTGTTGCGTAGAGACGAGACGTGGCATCGTGTTGGGACGAGATGGCGATGTTGCCCTCACCGATGTTATCGCCGGATTCAATGATAAGCAGACGTTGCTCGACTTCACCGAGATTGGATCACGATTTGTTCAAGATCCTCATTGTCATCTTTGAGGTGTGCCTATCTTCCCGATGTTATTGCCGTGTTGGCACAAAGTGTATTTCGTTCAGGAGTGCCGAGATTGAAGTCGATGGCATTTGAAACAAGCATTTTCGGTCATCTCCAAACCGCATTCCTCGGGGTTATCACCAAGGTTGGTGGCTATTCCCACGGTTGGGATCGAGACCAAAGATACGGTTTTCTTGGGTTATGGATGATTCGATGATGTAGAATATTTATTGAAATTTGAGTCTCAGCAATGAAATATTAATTCATGGATGTGATAATAATGAATATCTTTGGCCGTAGTGCAGAGATGATTTAATGATTACGAACATGAATTGTGATTTGGTATAACCATGATTTTTGATGTTTCAGGTGAAGATATGTGATGAAATTATCTTCGTCCTGGGTGTGAAAAGGAATTCAGAATCACAATTATGATTATGAGTTATTCATATGATTATGGACAGGAATTGTTGATTAATGTTACGAGGATAAAACATTATTGGTGGACTTTTAACATGGAAGATAATAGACACGATGGTCTATTTGACTCTTCTAATGGATTGATCGTCTACCGCAACTATGGTTGAAAAGTTTTATCATCTACCATATGTTCTAAATCTCTGATTTATTATTGATGAAAGCTATTGATAATTTAATTATCTTTAGTCATGATATTCCTTACTGGGCTAGTTGTGCTCACCCTTTCTGCTTCACAATTCCTTTCAGGTAATAAGAGTGTTGCCGGGTCGAGCGGGGATAATAGAGGAATAGAACAGTGGTCTCTAGCTGTGGAGGTTCTCCTTAAACAGTATAGAAAAGTGTGTTATATTCTATACAACATTTAGTAGTTATATTTGGTGAATCAAATAGGGTGAGGTGAACCCAACTTTGGAAGGGTGTTTTGCCACTATCATACCAGATGTCTAATGACATACAACCTCATGTTATCATAAGACAGGGTTGTGCGCATCCACTTGCTGAGTATATTTACGGGCACTACCTATATGATCTTGGAGTTGATTTAAAATATAATATTCACTAGGGGACAGTGGAGATAGTTATATGTCAAGAGAAGACTCACCATTGGAAAGAAGATGATAGTAATCTTCTCGTTTTTCTTTGGGTTCTATTGGGTCAACCAAGGATAATTCGGTGGCCATATGATATCTATTACAACCTATAATCATGGTCTCCCATGTACGAAGCTTTCCTTGAGCACTTCCCAAAGATTTTAGTTTCTAAAACAGTCTTTGACTATACTTTTATGTAAAATACCATTGTAAGGTTGTGGTCGAGGCACCATGAGAGTTACATATATTTGTATTAAAACTCACAGTTAACTGTGGTCGTATTCTATACGACATCTCAACAGTTGTATAAATGAAGTTGTATTTAAATTTTGTACCATGTATCTGGCAACTCAGAATGGGTGATGTATACCTAATTTTGGGGCGCCACACGGTTGGTATCGAGCTTAGGATATGGTCATTTGGAGGAGATAAGAGTTCAGAACTAGGAAGGGAGAGACGAGTTATATAATTCGCTAGTGTGTGACTTACCTAAATTTGAAATTGTTTACTTGATAAGTTGACAAATTGTGATATGTCAATTAACCTTTGTTTTGAAGATATATTCTAGAATGATATCGAAATACGTGAGATGAAAGCAATGAAAAAATCATGATACAGAGGATATAACCGGGAAGGTACAATTCGAATAGAAAGCAAGGTATTCTCATCTCTTCGAATATCAGGTACGTATGTAAATTTCTAGTGCGAAATTCCATAAGGAGGGGTAATTGTGAGACCCCGAATTTTATGAAATAAAAGTATTCAAAATTGTTTTTTATTTTGGTAAATAGTACAGTATTGATTATTGATGCTTATGTGATAAGTCACCCATTTTATTTTATTGGTATTATTAATGTAATAAAACAGAAAAGCTTTTTTATATAAAACAAAATACTTTTATAAAGTTATTCTAGAAATAGAATATATTATATTCTATTGTGCATAGTATTTTGCATAGTAAAATCTTTTATAAAGTTATTCGTTTTATTAGATTATAAATAGAATATATTATATTTTATTTAAAAGATTTTTCTTTAAATGTGGACCGTCAGATTAAAGTAAATCAAACTGGACCGCTCATGAGTTAGTTCTTATGCGATCCCATTTTCTATAAATAGAAGCTCATTCCTTCATTATTTTTTATGAATTCTTTGAAACTCTAGAGAGAGAAACTATAAAGAGAGTTCTTCTTCTCATAATCTTGAGCGTATTTCTTTAGAGTTTAAGAAAGCTTTGAAGCGTAGTCTGAAGTTTTCTTCGAGTATATCCTCGCCTCTACCAATGAATACTCTTCTCTTCAAAGGTAGGGAATATTATTTGTTGTACTCGTAAGGGGTGTTATTCTTTTGTATTCATGAAGAGAACTTATGTTATTCCATTCTTTATTATTACATTGGAATAACTCAGATATGCTGGCTACCCTATACTTGGTGACATTCTTCTATTATTCCGTCTTTATTATTACATTTGGAATATCATGTCTCGTGCGTTTTATACCGATTCCGTCTTTATTATTATTCGTTGAAATATCCATGCTCAGACGTTTCTGTGGGACTGGTTAAATCTTTTATTATTATATTCGTTGGAATATCCATGTCATGCATTTTTTACGGGACCGGGTTCCGTATTTATTATTACATTGTGAATAACACATGCATGCGGTCTCTATCGCATGCATGGTGAATCCTTCTGTTATTCCATTCTTTATTATTCTGTTGGAATAACATGTCTATGTCGATTACCACATGCATGGTGAATGATCCTTTGTATTTCATTTCTTATTAAATTATGGAAATGATTTGTTTACGTGGATTATGATGAAAGTCATAATAAAAGCATTGGACTAATGTAAATCATGGGTATATGTGGTATTATTAAGTGTTATGATGAGTTAGGTTGGTTATTATGTGAAAACTGGAAAGTTTCTTAGAAATCACAAAGGGTTGAAAATCAGGTTTTGGTGAAAATGGAAAATGAAATTCAATTGATCATATCTCTTATTATATTTTGAATTTTTGAGCGTGCTCAAGTTCTAGAGTTAGATCTATGAGTTTCCTAACTTATCTAAGTGGAATCACTGGAAAAGGTATTGTAGATTTTTGTGTGGACTGATTTTAGCGAAGGAGTCAAAAACTGAAAAGTGCTAAAAAAGGCTACTGCCATGATTTTAAAAGGGCTGTTTCGGCTACTTAATTTGTGAGAAAAATTCTGGCCTTTTGGGATATGAAAGTATATGGTATAAAGTACCTCCTGTCCAAAAATGAGCTCATTCCGACTTAAAATGAACAAGTTATAACCATTTCAATATTTAGGTTTTTTCGACGAAAAATGCTATAACCGGAGTTCTATAACTCCGATGACTATGAATTTAAACTGGAAGCTCACGTTAACATTTGTAAGATCCTGCCAAGATTTGGGAATTTCTGGAGTTAACCTTGAGGTAGCTAATTTCTTAAAGAATTAATTAGAAATTGATTTTTGAAAAATAGTAATTGAATTCTAAAAATTCTGAAAAAATATATGTTCAATATGGGACTATATTATGCTTAATCCCAGAAAAGAATAATTTTTGGGACTGATTTGGTATTTTTCATGAAAATAGTTTAGTTACGAACATATGAGTTAAATATGTTATGTGGAGTTGAAGAATTGGTAAATAGGATTTTAGGGCTTGAAAATCCTATATAAGGTATATGCTGATTTTTTATGAGTGATTTAATCATTGGTGATAAAATCTTATGAGTATGGCATTTTTTAATGATTAAATGCATTATTGGGTGAAGTGTAAACAATTGAAATAAATTGTTTAGAAGTTTAAGAAGTAATTAAAATATTGTTATAATATTAACAATATTAGATCATGAGTTTATTAAATGATGGAAAATATTTGGATAAATTTAAAGTCTTTAATATGTGTCCCTGATTTAATTTGATTAATGCTTATAATATTGCCATCATCCTCATATTTATATTGTGTTGAAAGTCATCTTTGGCCGTAGTGCATAGATGGACTTGGTATGATTATGACCAGGGATTATTCGGTATAACTGTTACAAATGATGTGGGAAAAGTCCTCATTGGCCCGTAGTGCATTGATGGACAGTTTTTGGTATGATTATGGCTATGGATTCTCTTCGGCCAAGGGTGCAAAGATGAATTGTTTTATAGCATGATCAGGACCGTTGATAAAAACACGATTATCTTTGGCCCGTAGTGCATGGATAATTTGTGGTTGCGATACTAATGAAAAAGTCCTCATTGGCCCGTAGTGCATTGATGGATAGTTTTGGTATGATTATGGCTATGGATTCTCTTCGGCCAAGGGTGCAAAGATGAATTGTTTTATGGCGTGATCAGGACCATTGATGAAAACACGATTATCTTTGGCCCGTAGTGCATGGATAATTCGTGGTCGTGATACTAAAGAATATCCTCGGCGTAGTAAAGGGGATGATTCGATGATGTGGATTATTTATTGAGCTGAGTCTCAGCAATGAAATATTAATTCATGGATGTGATAATAATGAATATCTTTGGTCGTATTGCAAAGATGATTTAATGATTACGAGCATGAATTGTGATTTGGTATAACCATGATTTTTGTTGTTTCAGGTGAAGCTATGTGATGAAATTATCTTCGTCCTGGGTGCGAAAAGGAATTCAGAATCACAATTATGATTATGAGTTATTCATATGATTGTGGACAGGAATTGTTGATTGATGTTACAGGGATAAAACATTATTGGTGGACTTTTAACATGGAGAAGATAATAGACCTGATGGTCTATTTGACTCTTCTAATGGATTGATCGTTCTGCTGCAACTATGGTTGAAAAGTTTTATCATCTACCATATGTTCTAAATCTCTGATTTATTATTGATGAAAGCTATTGATAATTTAATTATCTTTAGTCATGATATTCCATACTGGGCTAGTTGTGCTCACCCTTTCTGCTTCACAATTCCTTTCAGGTAATAAGAGTGTTGCTGGGTCGAGCGGGGATAACAGGGGAGGTTCTCCTTAAATAGTATAGAAAAGTGTGTTGTATTCTATACAACATTTAGTAGTTATATTTGGTGAATCAAATAGGATGAGGTGTACCCAACTTTGGAAGGGTGTTTTGCCACTATCATACAAGATGTCTAATGACATACAACCTCGTGTTATCATAAGATAGGGTTGTGCGCATCCACTTGCTGAGTATATTTACGGGCACTACCTATATGATCTTGGAGTTGATTTAAAATATAATATTCACTTGGGGACAGTGGAGATAGTTATATGTCAAGAGAAGACTCACCATTGGAAAGAAGATGATAGTAATCTTCTCGTTTTTCTTTTGGGACTATTGGGTCAACCAAGGATAATTCTGTGGCCATATGATATCTATTATAACCTAGACGCATGGCCTCCCATGTACGAAGGTTTCCTTGAGCACTTCCCAAAGATTTTAGTTTCTAAAACAGTCTTTGACTATACTTTTATGTAAAATACCATTGTAAGGTTGTGGTCGAGGCACCATGAGAGTTACATACATTTGTATTAAAACTCACAGTTAACAGTGGTCGTATTCTATACAAAAGCTCAACAGTTGTATAAATGAAGTTGTATTTAAATTTTGTACCATGTATCTGGCGACTCAGAATGGGTGATGTATACCTAATTTTGGGGGCGTCACAAATATCATTCATTTAGATAAATTTTAAATAATTCTTCAGCACTTGAACATCTTGCCCTTTCCTTTGCTAGTAGATGGTTCATCGACTCTTTCAATTCTAGCTGCAGTGTTAATTGCAAGAGTGAGCAAACAATTGCTCACTGATATAAAGAGTAGTAATAATAACCATATGAGAATGAACAACGAATGCTGAACAATAATCTACGAATCAAAAATAGAAAACAAGTTCGAATTTAATATCTGAGGGTCTTAAGACCACGAACTATGTCCCTGGTGATTAGGTATTACTACCCCAACCTTAACAGTCAATTAGACTATACAGACCCTTCTTAACGTACTTAGTGGGATCAACCCTTTCTACCATGTATTGTGCACAAACATCTAAACGTTAACACATACAAAATCCCCTATGTTAGGGTTGTTCGTCTCAATTTGAATTTAGAATTTCCGCACTAAAGAGAGTTTAGCTCCGAACTAACTTATCAGTGGTTCTAGAATTTTAGAACACCATTCATAATAGATTAGTTCAATCAATAAGAGTTTATTTACTACTTGGAGGTTTAATATAATCAATATAGAATTGAACAAGGTTATCAAAGTCAAAGTCCGAATAACAACAATGTATAATTGAATAAACATGGTGTACATGCAAAGTGCTATATCCAAAAGAGTTAGAACAATCTCATTTGAATTGATGTATTAGAACAATATATGCTTTGAATAATAATATCAAGATTTAGAAAAGTAAAACTCGTTCGAGGTAACGAATTAGGTTACAAGAGCTTGTACAAACATATGCAAGATAGATTATGTTTGCTCAATTTCAACATATAATTAGGAACTTATACAACTATAACTTAGGAATAGAAAACTTGCATAGGTATAACATAACAACGATAAGTAAACCTTCCTGGATAATTAAGTAGAATAGGTTAGGGATACTTTCTCAATAAAAGATTAGGATAAGAAACTTGCCTTGTATGTAAGTTACGCAAGTATTAACAATGTTCTCCAATTACCCTACACATATCATTGGAATCGCAATAACAATTAGTTGTATTAATATTAGCTTTATGGGTTTAACCCCTCATTTAGGTCATAACCTTAACTTAACATCTAACCATGTTGATTAACACCTTTAACGAATCTGAAATTACATTATAAACTCACATAAACCTCATCATTTACTTTTTTAACTTTCATAACATCACTTTTTGATTCATTACATAACTTAATTAACAAACACTTACAAATCTTCACACTTTGTATTATAACACATTACAATATGTTATTGTAGCCTATGTTATGTCTTAACATCATTAACATGCTTGCAAAAATAGATTAAGTCCATTAATCAGACATAAAAATAAGCGACATTCAACGCCTAGGCTCGAAGGCACGCAGCATGACTCTGCGTCCGCACGTAGCAATTATGACGCTGCAGTGAATTCTGAAGGTTTATATGATAGCAATTGCTACTTGCTTTTCATGCATAGTACATGCTGGCATTGGCAGCTAAAGCGCCTGCATGTATGTAAACCCGCAACAACAACTCTGCTATACAGTAGACACCCAATTAAACCCAAAACCATAGAAATTTAAAAACCTAAACATCTAAAACTCTTTAATAACATAGTTAAGCATGTTATACACCATTTTAATCAAATAAACATCACATAAACACGAATTTGAAGAATCAAAACCATAATTTTCTAAATTTCTTCAATCTAGACACTTTTAGCAAATTCGATCGCCACGAATTCATTTCTTAACCAATTGACATGATTCGAACTACGCCGCTTTCGTTTCTTAGCATACTAACATAATCCAACACCAATTTACAGATTATCATACATATTAAACATGGAATTTTGTACTTTATTAAGCCATTTTTCTTAAACATGCACTGTTATTTACTTTTCTCCCTATAAACCCAAATTTCATGTATTTTACCATCAAATAACACTCACAAATGATGATTAATAGATTATAACAACATACATACATGTATCAATCCAATATAAATATCAATATACAGTGGATAATCATAGAAAATCAAAACATAACTATTAGAAGTAAAATATACCTTCAAACCGTAGTTGTATGCTAGCAAGAGATGGTGACTCTCTCTCAAAACCACTGTGATTCTTCGTTCTCTAAAATCTCTATGTTTTCCTCTTTGTAGTTCTATTATCTAGCCTTAGGAAAACTCATGCAATATACACTGACTCCCTTTTCCCAATGTACGTCAAGTGAAAAACCCAAAAGGCGTCAGTTAAAATAAACTAAAAGCCATAAGGCTGCGTTTGGTTATACACATATTCCCCCAAACTAGATTATTTTAATAATATTATATTATATGCTTTCGTGTGTAACACTCTAGTTAATTTAAATAACTTTAGTTTAGTTAATTTAAATAACTTAAAATAGTAATTATAATAATTTCTATTATAATTATATTTATGAATAATAAATAAGTATATACTAATTTAAATTATTAAATTAGACCAAAACATTATTTTATTTTATTTACTTATTTTCTTAAATATTAAACACTTCATTTAATTTAATTATTTTCATTAGATTAAATCCTCAAATAATAAAATTACTATTCATTAATTTAGTTAACATACATACTTAACTAAATTATTACATCACAATTCACCAAATATTTATTTTTTCCAATAAATAAATTATTTAAAATATTTATTTAATCAATAAATATTTAAATTAAATTATAAATTTCTCGATCGTTACATCCTTCCCTCCTTAAAAGGATTTTATCCCCAGAATCACAACTCAATAAATTCATCCGTCACATTTTTCCCTCCTTAACAGGATTCTGTCCCCAGAATCATCATACAAGATTAAGCAAACAAGTGAGGATAATTTCTCATTATAACATCTTCAAGTTCCCATGTAGCTTCTTCAGCATTGTGGTTCCTTTAGATTACCTTAACAGAAGGTATCACTTTATTCCTTAGTACTTGCTCTTTCCTATCAATAATTTGAACATGGACTTCTTCATAGGACAAATCTTTCTCAAACTGTAAGGGCTCATATTCTATAACATGTTTATAGTCATGCTTATATGATCTCAACACCGAGACATGGAAAATATTATGGATATGCACTAATTCTAGAGGTAAAGCTACCTCGTATGCCACTTCACTCACACGTCGAAGCACTTCAAAAGGTCCTATAAACCTAGGGCTTAATTTCCCCTTCTTGCCAAAACGAATTTTCCCCTTCCAGGGAGATACTTTCAAGAACACATAACTACCAACATCGAATTCCTGATTTTGTCGGTGTTGATCAGCATATTTCTTCTGTTTATCCTGTGCAGCTATCAATCTTTCTTGAATGACCTTGATGATTTTGACGGTTTGTTGTACCAACTCTGGACCCAGTAGTTGACGCTCACCTACCTCATCCCAGCATAATAGAGTTCTACATTTTCTACTGTATAACGCTTCATAAGGCGGCATGCCAATACTAGCGTGATAACTATTATTATAGGAAAATTCAACCAATGGTAAATGATCATCCCAATTTCCCTTGAAATCCATAATACATGCTTTGAGCATATCCTCTAGTCTCTGGATGGTTCGTTCACTCTGTCTGTCTGTTTGAGGATGGTACGTTGTGCTCATTCTCAACTGAGTTCCCAAACATTCTTGTAATCGTTTCCAGAAATTTGATGTGAAACGTGGATCTTTGTTTGATACAATGGACACAAGACCGTGTCTTGAAATAATTTTCTTCACGTAAAGTTTTGCCAATCGATCTAGGTTAAATCTAATCTTGATTGGTAAGAAGTGTGCCAACTTTGTTAATCGATCAACAATCACCCAAACGGCGTCATAACCTTGCTGAGTCGTTGGAAGACCTACCACAAAATCCATTGTGATATGCCCCCATTTCCATTTTGGTATCTCCAACGGTTGCAATAATCCGTTTTGCCTTTGATGTTCATCTTTAACTTTCTGACACGTTAAACATTTTGCCACACACTCAGCCACATCCTTTTTCATATTCAGCCACCAAAAATGATGTCTAAGATCCTGGTACATTTTCGTACTTCCAGGGTGAATCGAATATCTTAAGTTGTGAGCTTCACCCAGAATCTCATCTTTAACTTCCGGTACTGGCGGAACCCAAATTCTCCCTTCGAATCAAAGTAACCCTTCCGAATCAATTTTGAATTTGCTTTCTTCACCTTCAGATACTTTTTGTTTTATCATTTCGTAGTCTTCATTCTAAAGTTGTGCATTCTTCACTTTATCTACTAACGTTGAACCGTTTCCTATCCAGAACAACTTCTCGTCGGATTTTGTCGAATATTTAATTTCCAATTCCATCTTAGCCATTTCCGACACTAACTTCTCCTGAGTTGTCAACATCATTAACTTATCCCGTCATTTTCTACTTAAAGCATCAACAACAACATTCGCCTTTCCGGGATGATAGAAAATCTCGCAGTCATAGTCTTTGATCAACTCCAACCATCTTCTCTGCCTCACATTCAAATCTTTTTGTGTAAAGATATACTTCAGACTTTTATGGTCAGTATTTAACTCACACCTCTCTCTATAAAGATAATGTCTCAAAATCTTCAGAGCAAACGCCACCGCAGCTAACTCTAAGTCATGAGTCGGATACCCCTTCTCGTAATCTTTTAATTGACGTGATTCTTACGCAATAACTCTGCCGTTCTGCATAAGTACACAGCCTAGTCCTTTATGCGATGCGTCACTATACACCACAAAATTCCCTATATAATCAGGCAATGACAACACAGGTGCCTTACTCAACCTCTTCTTCAATTTGTGAAAACTTTCCTCACACTTCTCCGTCCAAACAAACTTAACCGCCTTCCTGGTTAAATTCGTCAATGGGGTTGCGATCTCGAAAAAGTCTTGAATGAAACGTCTATGGTAACCTACCAACCCTAAGAAAATTCTTATGTTTAACGGTGTCTTCGGCTGATCCTAGTTTATTACAGCTTCAACCTTAGATGGATCTACCGAAATTCCGTCTTTATCAATAACGTGTCCGAGAAACTGTACACGTTCCAACCAAAACTCACATTTTGAAAATTTTGCATACAACTTCTCTTTTCTCAATATCTCCAAAGTCACTCTTAAGTGTTCAACATGTTCCTCCTTGGTCTTAGAATACAATAGGATATCATCAATAAATACCACCACAAATTTATTTAAGAATGGTTTAAACACCCTGTTCATCAAATCCATGAACGCTGCAGGTGCATTGGTTAAACCAAATGACATAACCAGAAACTCGTAATGACCATATCGAGTTCTGAAAACCGTCTTCGGTACGTCTTCTGGCCTCACCTTTAGCTAATGATAACCACTCCTCAAGTCTATCATTGAAAAATACCTCGCACCCTTCAGTTGATCAAATAGGTCGTCGATTCTCGGTAACGGATACTTATTTTTAATTGTGACCTTATTCAATTCTCTATAATTAATGTAGAGTCACATTGATCTATCTTTCTTCTTAACAAATAATACCGGTGCTCCCCATGGCGATACACTCGGGTGGATATATTTCTTGTCGAGCAACTCTTACAATTTCACCATCAACTCTTTCATCGCTACCGGGGCCATTCTGCATGGTGCCTTAGATATCGGGCCCGTTCTTGGTACTAAATCAATCACGAACTCGATTTGTCGATCTGGCGAAAGACCCGACAAATCGTCTGGAAATACGTCTGCAAAATCTCTTATAATCAATATCTCTTGTAACTTCACACTCTTCTTCTGTGTATCAACTATGTATGCTAAGCATCCTACACATCCATGTTTTAACAACTTCTTTGCTTGCATCACCGTCAGACAACTTGCTTGTCGAGGTGACTTGCTGTCATAGAACACAACCTTTGACGGAGTCATAAGGTTAACACATTTCCTTTGGCAATCAATTACTGATCCGTGATTGAATAACCAATTCATTCTCAAGATAACATCAAACTCACCCAGTCTAATTGGTATCAAGTCTATCATCATCTCTTGACCCTTAATAACCACTTTATAATTCTTATATATGAATCTAACAGGAATCACTTCCCTATTTGCAATCTCTATGCTCAAAGGATAATCTAATTCTTCCTGAGGCAAATCTAAGTTCTGAGTAAATTCATCGAATATAAATGAACAAGTAGCACCCGAATAAAACAGTACATAAACATTAATACCATTAATCAGAATGATACCTGACACCACATCCTTAGACTGATCACCATCCTGCACGGTCATATTAAAAGTTCGCATGGAAATTGACTACGCCGGGTCTTTGGTCGATGATAGTCAATGCACCACCACTGTTGTTGTTTCCCTTTCCTCCACTTGCACTCCCCGCTGGCTTTTTAGGGCAATCACGAGCCATGTGATTCTTCGAACCGCAGGTAAAACACGATCCTTTCTTTGGGCTAAAACAATTTGGTGCAATGTGTCCCTCCTGACCATAGTTGAAACACACCCACTTTCCCTTAAAACATACCCCAGTATGGTTCTTTCCACAAGTAGCACAAGCTTCAAACTTTTTCTTCTACTGACTTCTTTGATGTCCTCCCGTAGTCGAATTCTCGTTCCACTTCCTCTTCTGATTGTTACTTCCAACGTTACTTCCACCAGCCTTATTTTCATTCTCATTCTTCCTCTTCTTCTGTTCTTGATTGTACTTGGTCAAGGCATCGCTTCCACCTTCTGCGATAATTGCCTTTTCAAAGATAAAAATAAATATTTAATCGAACATTAAAACCTTGCTATCCGCTGTGGTTTCAATCCTTGTTCGAATCTTCTCGCCTTATGCTCATCCATATTTACTTGATAAGGGGCAAACTTTGCCAACTCGTTAAACTTATCAGCATATTATGGCACCGTCATGGTTCCTTATTTGGCTCCAAAATTGCACCTCAATCGATTAGAGAACTCATTTGGAAAGTACATTTCGAAAAACATCTCCTTAAATCTATCCCACGTTATCAGTCCTTGTCCCCCATAAACTTTATTTGCTTGCCACCAGTAGCTAGCTTTGGACTTCAGCATGAACGTCGCGAACGCAGTCTTCTGATCTTCGTTAACTCTAGCAACATCAAACACCTTCTCCATTTCCATGATCCAGGTTTGGGCTTTTACTGGATTCATAGACCCTTGACACTCTAGCGGTCCAACCGCTTTGAATTCTTTGAAGTTCGTAACTTGAGCTTGCGGTTGATTCGCAAGTGCTCCCGTCAACAAAGTCACCAACTATTGAATCGGGTTAGCCTTGGCCTCATTTTTATTGTTAGTAGACCCCTCAAGAGGTGGTTGTTGACGTGGCTGTCTTCTTCTAGGAGGCATTTTCTGTTAAAATATACGCTTATTAGTTCATTTATTCAATTCCTTGAATATTTTAAAGTTTAACTTTAAACATTCTAAGATTAAAGCTATAACACATAACATTTCAAATAACTTTGACATTTTATTCATTCATAATGCTTTAAAACATATAAAAGATAGCATATCTGATATTAACATCCACTTTCCTGAACTAAACAAGTTTCAGGATTACATACTCATACTACCCCTTTATTCATCACAAAATAAGGGATTTAAAACTTTATTTATTCACATAAATAACCAAATATTATTATCACTCTTATTTTCTATCTATGCATATTAAGACGTCGAGAGGCTTCTCTGCGCTCTTCTTCCATAATACGATATGCCATCCTACGATCCATCACGAACCACGGCGAGTCTTCAAATTAAGGCGGGTAATAAAAGGCTCGATCTTGGGCCCTATCAATCGCTGAATTAAAGGCATGATCCGTTTCGTTCATTTTGGCCTTCTTCACCTGGACTTTAGCCTCAGCACGGTTTGCACGTTGAGTCGCCTTCATCCAAGCATCCTCTGCTCTTGCACGCTTAGCTGATTCCTCTTTGAAGTCATCTTTTAGCTTCTCCATGTCAGTCTTCATCTTCTCGTTCACTGCCAACAGATCTTCATGCTGACCCTTAGTATGAACTAGGCCCCACTCTGTGTTTCTAAGTTTTGAGTCAAGTTCCTGAATCTCTGCATCCTTATGCTCCATCGCAGCGTGATGCATCTCAACCAACTCCTTCAGTTCCTCTACTTATCCTATAACTCTATGTTACGGTCGTACAAAGTATAATACATCTCAGCCGATATGGAGTTTGGTGGAAACTCCACAGGATCATCTTCCTCATCATCCTCCTCTTTCTCCTCATAATTATCCTCCTCGGGATCGGTCACAGGCTCATCCTCCAGGATCAACTATTCCCATACTACGTGAATATCCCAGGGTTCGTCATCTCTAGGTATCTAAGGTATCACCTCCCTAGCTAGACTGGATCCTCCTTCGTTAGACATCCTGTCAACAAAATATAAGTTATTAACACATAGCACATACTTCTTTTATTGTTTAGTTTCAATGGATGCCTTAATCCATTCCTTAAACCCCGATAAGAGTTAAACACCACTATTGTGAGACTCCAGATTTTATGAATAAATATTTAATTTTCTCGAAATAATTTTTTCAATATTGTGGTGTGGATTTGATATAATATTATAGTTGTGGGTAGTATTTATAAATTTTACAAAGTAAGCAGGTTGTTATATAATATTCTTTTTGTCGGGGAATATTCGTACGACGGCATAATCATTGGTGGACCCCACAACGGAAGTACTATCGTAGTTAGAAAACGACAAAAATATTTTATGAAAATAATGGCGGAGGTTTTACCGTTAATACTGTTGAACTACCCGGTAGTAAAAGTACAGTAATACGCGTGGTTGCATAGTAGAACACGGTATTGATTATTAATGCTTACGTGAGAAGTCACTCAGTTATACTCAATTATTGCTACAGTAATTATTGCATCATATCTCTCATATTATTGATTAGATTATTGTCATAGTATCATCTACATAATATGTTATTTTATTAAATCAATAATTGAGATGACAAGGTTATTCGTATTATTAAATTGTAATATTTACAATGTCTAGAAGTTCTGTCAAAGAGAGGTTTGGTCACCTAATTGCGCGCCAATAGGGAGAAATCCATATTGGAAAGCCCCCTATTTCCTAGGAACGACCTGGTTGATAAATATTGTGAGTTATAATATTAATGATGAATGTTATTAAAATTGAAGTTGTGTTCGGAGTTGAATTTGGAGACGCGGATGTGATATTTGAGTCCAGAACGATGAAATTAGTAAAAATAGTCTATAAACACAAAATTTTCCGGGATTCACTATTTGGTCAAAAAGTCAATAGTTGACTTTTTCGGAAAAAGTCCAACTTCGAAATTTCAAAATTTATATTGTTGATAAAAATAGTTTCATTATGTTGGAATTGTTTGTGTTTGTGAAAATCGACATTTATTTCGATAATAATTGATGTCTGGAGGTTATATTGACCAATCAGGTATTTAACCGGATAAATGAGCAATTGATTGCTATTAATTCACATGATTATAACTATTTATTCACATGTGTATACTATTGTTTCACATTCTTGTTACTATTAGGGGAATTAGTGCAAGATTGATAATACTTGCACGACTAAGTTAAAAATGGAGGTATAGATGGAGGTACTATACTGTAATTCATATTTTCACATGTCTAGAACTATTGATTCACATGATTTACTATTGAATCACATTATTTACTATTAGGGGAGGTGGTGCAAGTTTGATAATACTTGCATGACTAAATTAAAAATAAAAGAAAAGTTGGAGGTATTGTACTATAATTTTTCGAGCCCCAAAACGTGCAATTATCGAAACTATATTTTTCTATAAATAGAAGCTCATTCTTCCTTCATGTCTAACCAATTCACTAAAGCTTTAGAGCAATTATTATAGAGAGAAATTATAGAGGGAAAGAAGAAAAGTATTCTGCCACTTCACTACTCATATATCCAGTACTCTTCTTCTTAAGGTAGGGAATATTATTTGTTTTACCCGTAAGGGGTATTATTTCTTTTGTATTCATAAAGAGAACTTCTGTTATTCCATTCTTTATTATTCTGCTGGAATAACCAGTATACGCGGACTACCCTATACCTGGTGACATTTTTCTATTATTCCATCTTTATTATTATTCTATTGGAATATCTTGTATGTGCGTATTACGCCGGACCTGGTTCCGTCTTTATTATTATTCTGTTGGAATATCATGTCTATGCGTTTCGCCGGACCTGGTTCCGTCTTTATTATTATTCTGTTAGAATATCATGTCTGTGCGTTTTACGTCGGACCTGGTTCCGTTATTTATTATTATGTTGGAATAACCTATCCATGCGAAGTACCACATGCATGGTGATTTCTGTTGTTATTCTATTCTTTATTATTCTGTTGGAACATCTTGTTTGCTGTAATTTACTTTGACACTGGTTCTCATTATTATTATTCATTGGAATAACTCGCTATGAGAAGTACCGCATGCATGGTGATTTCTTTTGTTATTTCATTCTTTATTATACTCAGTTGGTTAAATTTTTGACTTCTATACTCCATGAAATTAGTGGAATATCCTTGATATTTGAGCTTCATCCAGTATCTTTTCATGGACATATTCTTCTGAGCATTCTTGAATTTTACTCTACAAAGCAGTATCATGTTGACACTTTGGACGTTATCAGTTCCTCAATAAATTAATTCTTGAACTTGTTTTATTGAATTCTTATATCATTGTCATCATCCTCATGTTTATATTTTGTTGAAATTCATCGTGGCTCGTAGTGCATAGATGGACTTGGTATGATTATGACGAGGATTATTGATTGTAATCATAAGCGTAATGTTACAAATGATGTGGAAAAAGTCCTCATTGGCCCGTAGTGCATTGATGGACGTTTTTGGTATGATTATGGCTATGGATTCTCTTTCGTCAGTAGTGCAAAGATGAATTATTTTATGGTATGATCGGGTCCGTTGATGAAAACATGATTATCTTTAGCCGTAGTGCATGGATAATTCGTGGTCGTGATATCAAAGAATATCCTTGGTCGTAGTGTAGGGGTGATTCAATGATGTGGATTATTTATTGTCGAGTCCCAAATGATAAAAGTGATGAAAACCCTTTTAAATCATAAAAGATAGTAGATTTTATTCTCTACTTAACTCTTTTAATGGATTGTTTGTTCCGTTGCAGTTAAACTTGATGGTTGTTATATTGTATCAGTTTAACACTGTTGAAGGCTAACGATAATTTATTCTGCATTATCTTAGTCATAATATTTCTTATTGGGCTAGTTGAGCTCACCCTTTCTTTCACTGTTCTCTTCAGGAAATGAGAACGTAGCAGGGACTAGTCAGGGAACAGAGTGATGGTCCTAGATGGTGCATTAGTAGTCCTCACTATTCTGTGAAATAGTGTGATAATAAATGTAATGAGGACTCCATTGAGTTTGTATACTCTCTAGAGGAGAGTATTTGTATTAAAATTCACAGCATATGTTTTGTCGTATTTTACACGACTGTTGTATAATTAGTTTGTATTTGTATTCTGTATCATGTATCTGGCTACTCAAGATGGGTGATGTATACCTAATTTTGGGGGCGTCACAACTATGTTTTCTGACTCCTTAAAGGTTACTTCCTAAGATTTCCCCCACCTAAGGTTCATAACCTAAGGCTCTGATACCAACCTGTGACACCCCCAAATCTGGGTACTTCACTCCCATAGAATTTGGTGCTCACTATCAAAATAATTATATCTAACTACCCATAATAAAGGATAAAACATCAATTAACTTAAACAATATTCTTTCCCATTAAAGGGTTTCATCATCACATAAACAATCCAAAGTAATCTAACCTTAAATTATTACATAAGTTTGCGGACTACTTCATAAAAGAAATCAAGTCTTATAACATCATGCATTTAGATAAATTTTACATAATTCTTTTGCACTTGGACATCTTGCCCTTTCTTTTCCTAATATATGGGTCATCGACTCTTTCAACTTTAGCTGCAGTGTTAATTGCAAGAGTGAGCAAACAATTGCTTACTGATATAAAGAGTAGTAATAATAACCATATGAGAATGAACAACGAATGCTGAACAATAATGAACTTGTTCTATGAATCAAAAATAGAAAACAAGTTCGAATTTAATATTTGAGGGTCTTAAGACCACGAACTATGTCCCTGGTGATTAGGCATTACTACCCCAACCTTAACAGTCAATTAAACTATACAGACCCTTCTTAACGTACTTAGGGGGATCAACCCTTTGTACCATGTATTGTGCACAAACATCTAAACGTTAACACGTACAAAATCCCATATGTTAGGGTTGTTCGTCTCAATTTGAATTTAGAATTTCTGCACTAAAGAGAGTTTAGCTCGGAACTAACTTATCAGTGGTTCTAGAATTTTAGAACACCATTCATAATAGATTAGTTCAATCAAAAACAGTTTGCTTACTACTTGGAGGTTTAATATAATCAATATAGAATTGAACAAGGTTATCAAAGTCAAAGACCGAATAACAACAATGTATAATTGAATAAACATGGTGTACATGCAAAGTACTATATCCAAAAGAGTTAGACCAATCTCATTTGAATCGATGTATTAGAACAATATATGCTTTGAATAATAATATCAAGATTTTAAAAAGTAAAACTCGTTCGAGGTAACAAATTAGGTTACAAGAGCTTGTACAAACATACGCAAGATAGATTATGTTTGCTCAATTTCAACATATAAATTAGGAACTTATACAACTATAACTTAGGAATAGAAAACTTGCATAGGTATAACATATCAATGATAAGTAAACCTTGCTGGATAATTAAGTAGCATAGGTTAGGGATACTTACTCAATAAAAGATTAGGATAAGAAACTTGCCTTGTATGTAAGCTACGCAAGTATAACAATGTTCTCCAATTACCCTTTACATATCATTGGAATCACAATAACAATTAGTTGTATTAATATTAGCTTTATAGGTTTATCCCCTCATTTAGGTCATAACCTTAACTTAACATCTAACCATGTTGATTAACACCTTTAACGAATCTGAAATTACATTATAAACTCACATAAACCTCATAATTTATTTTTAACTTTCATAACATCACTTTTTGATTCATTACATAACTTAATTAACAAATACTTACAAATCTTCACACTTTATATGATAACACATTATAATATGTTGTTGTAGCCTATGTTATGTCTTAACATCATTAACATGCTTGCTAAACTAGATTAAGTCCATTAATCATGACTTCACAAATAGGCGCGAATAACGCTTAGGCTCGAGGTACCATGGCTTGTGCAAGAAGAATTCTGTAGGCCTACTGCCAGCAGCCTACTTAATTTTGGCCTATGGTAATGGCGCAATTGGTGTCGCATGCATGCATGTAAACTTCATAATAGCCGCCGCTCTGCTAATGACCAACTTGTGATACAAAAGAATATCTTAGGCCTGTAGTGCAAAGATGAATATTTGATTCAAGATGTATATTGATTGATGTTATAGGGATAAAATATTGATGATGGACTTTTAAATCTTAGAAGATAGTAGAATTCATACTCTACTTGACTCTTCTAATGGATTGTTGTTTTCGCTACAGTTGTTGATCTAAACCTTATTGTCTATTATAATCTATCAGATTTTTCCCTGTTGAAGACTAATGATAACTTGTTGTATATTATCTTAGTTATAATATTCTTTATTGGGCTAGTTGAGCTCACCCTTTTCCTTTTTGTTCCATTTTTCTTCTCAGGATGTGAGAATTTAGCAGGAACTAGCTGAGGTATGGAGTGATGATTCAAGATATTTGTTTTAGTAGTCCTCACTATTTTATAAAATAGTGTGATAATAATTGTAATGAGGACTCCTTTTGAGTTTGAATAATGTCTATTAGACAATATTTGTATTTAAAATCACAGTATATATGTGTTGTCGTATTTTTCATGACAATTGTATTAATGAAGTTGTATTTGCTTCTGTACCATATATTTGGCGACTCAGAATGGGTGATGTATACCTATTTTGGGGGCGTCACATACACCATCTTGCATATAGATGAATAAACATGCAAAATACACATTTTAGTATGGGAATTACTAAGTTTGATCTTATATCATATCATTAACATAGGTCATAATCTATTCTCATTTAATCAAGACTTTAAGTGTTCAATTCACAATTTTTTTACGTTTAATCGCTAAACACATGCTATGTGGTCCATATGTCTCTACTACACATGCTTGTATTAGATTAGTCATGTATATAAAGTTGTGGAGTTCTACTTCATTCGTTTAGACTTGATCTAACCATGCCCAACTACTTTGTAATGCATACGATTAGCTAGCATGCTTGCAAATCATGTTTACATGTATGACACACCTAATCATGATGTCAAATGCTAGACTACTCGTAATGTTGACAAAACTAGATTTCAAGGTTCCGTGTGAAAATCTCATGTTAAGCTACCAAGTAAGCAAAGTCACTTCATTTACTATACATCATGCTCTCACATATACATATTAGAATATATAGAAGCATGCTCACAAGTTCCAATATGGTTTATTAAGTTTGTATTTGAAACTTAAAGTCTCCATTAGTAAAACCTATTTAAGTATGCAAGCTATGTCCACATATTCTATAGCATGCTTTCATAATCACACTATAGAGATGACATGAGCATGTTTGGAAGTTTAATACTTAGTGTACACTTAGTTCATTTATCCATAGCTATTATGGTCTTTTACTTGCATTTTCATTTTCAATCATGCTTGAATACACTACTATACCATCTTCAACAATGTAAATTAACATATTGGTCACATATTAATGCATATCAGAACTTGATACACTCACAACCAAGGTTAGAACATGTTTTGTAAAAGGTTTATCAAAACTAGTTTCCAACTCTTTAAGTTTTCTTTGAATATTCTAACTAAAACAAGCTCTACAATGCTCCTAAACATGTATACAAGCTCAGATAACACAATGGCATGCTACTCAATACCAATTAACAGAGAATTCAATAATTACTATAATTTGACAAAACTTAAAAATTAAGAACATAAACAAAAATTATACCTCTTGAAGCTTAATTTTTGAACTCCCCCACTTCTCTGATTATACTCCCTCAATACTCAACAACATACACTCTTAGTTTACACTTAGCATATAATTTCAAGCAACGCAGAATGAGATGAAGAGGGTGCTCTATATAGAGAAGTTGTTGCCCAGTCATTGCTTTTACACTATGGTTTGATTCAATGGAAATTGGGAGGAAACAATGGGTAGAAGGGAGTTGGCCAACTGCCAATTCATAGCCATCATCACCATAGATTTGTAGCAGCTCAAGTTCACGTAATGAGGATATAGGCTACTATTTGAGCACTATTGGGACACTTAATATGGGACACGGGTTTTAAATCCCAGCAACATGTTTATAATGCTTTGTTTGTTCTCTTGGGTTTCCAAAAATGTAATTTTAATGTGTTAATGCTACTACATAATAGAAAGTTAGGGATTATTTATGTATCCACATCATATAATCCATGTACATTACTTCAGTCTAATTAATATTTATAGCATGTATGGACTCCATTAAATTGGTCACTAACAATTTAATATCTCCTTAAAACTTTATTATTCCAATTAGACTCACTTATTGAAATAATTTGTAATTCTTTGATACGGTACATCTTTTAATGTTCAAACACATATTTATTATCACATAAGCAATTATTTATAATTTTCTTCTACTTAACTATATAGTTTCTATATATTATATAGTTACCTTAAAGTGTCACACTAAACTTTCTTTTTAATGTAGTTACTAAATATTACTACATACCTTGCACACATCAATTAAATGAGAAATTTAATTCTAATTATGTAAATTACTTTACTCATTATTATTCTAATATTCACAATAAAATTTAAATAATAATATACTATTAATTAATTATTTACTTCTCAATTTATTCATTCTTTAATTAAACCCTTCAAATCCATTCTCATGCCACACAAGGCATTTCACAATTCTCAATTCTTAATTCTCATACAAATTCAATTTAAATTAATTGAATTACTCATATCACAACACACCAATTTTTATATTCAAATAAATATTTATTTTCTTATTTTATCAACATAGTATTTATTCATGAAATTCAGGGTTCTTACTTTTTCCCCCCTTATAAAAATTCTGTCCTCGAAATTGATACAAGGTTACACGAATAGGTAAGGATAGTCCCTTCGTATTTTATCTTCTAATTCCCACGTGGCCTCCTCGGCGTCGTGGTTCCGCCAAAGTACTTTTACAGAGGATATGGTTTTATTTCTTAGCGTCTATTCTTTCCTATCTAATATCTGGACGGGAATTTCATCATATACTAGGTTCTTCTCTACTTGAATGTTCGTAAGAAATCACGTGTTTGTAGTCAGGCTTGTACGGACGCAACACGGAGATGTGAAACCCATTATGAATGTGCTCCAACTCAGGTGGTAATGCAACTTTGTACGCCACTTCGCCCACTCGTTTTAGTATCTCGAATGGTCCTATAAACCTCGGACTCAATTTTCCCTTCTTTCCAAATCATATTTTTCCCTTCCAGGGAGATACTTTTAAGAAAAGGTGACTTCTGACTTCAAAGTCGCGGTCCTGTCGATGCAAGTCTGCGTATTTCTTCTGGCGATCTTGTGCAGCTACTAGTCTAGCTCTTATCAATGTCACCACATCTGCGGTTTGTTGAACTAATTTTGGTCTTAGTATCTTTCGTTATCCGACCTCATCCCTAGCACACCGGTGTTCTACACTTTCTCCTGTAAAGAGCTTCGTACGGTGGCATGCCTATACTCGCATGATAACTATTATTGTATGCAAATTCCACTAAGGGTAGGTGATCGTCCCAACTTCCCTTGAAGTCCATCATGCAAGTTCTAAGCATGTCTTCCAACATTTGTATTGTTCGCTCACTTTGTCCATCCGTTTGCGGATGATAAGCAGTACTCAACCTCAGCTGTGTTCCCATCCACTCTTGCAGGCTTTTCCAGAACTTTGATGTGAAGCACGGATCTCGGTCAGAGATAATCGATATCGGCACTCCATATCGTGAAATAATTTCCTTTACGTACTGGTTCGCTACCTGATTCAAACTATATCAGATCTTGATCGGTAGAAAATGAGCCGTCTTCATTAGTCGATCTACGATAACCCAAATGGCGTCAAAACCTTTTTGCATGACTGGAAGTCTCACCGCGAAGTCCATCATAATGTGCTCCCATTTCCACTCTAGTATTTCCAACGGTTGAAGTAGACCACTCGGCCTCTGGTGCTCTGCTTTGACCCGTTGACACGTAAAACATTTGCTAACACACTCCGCAATTTCTCGTTTCAGATTGGGCCACAAAAAATGATGTCGTAAATCTAGGTACATCTTCGTGCCTCCTAGATGAATGAAATACGTCGTATTGTGTGCTTCGTGTAAAATTTCTTCCCTCAATTTGGTTATCGCTGGTACTCACACTCTTCCTTCAAATCATAAAATACCATCTCTATCCATCTTGAATCTCTCCTCTTAATTTTCTGTGATCCTCTTTCTGATTCTCTCGCACTCCTCATCCTTTTCTTGTGATTCCTTAATTTTGTCCAACAAGGTTGAACGAGCTTCTATTGCAAACAATTTTTCCTCAGACCTCTCCAGTCCCTTTACTTCTATCTCTAATTTCTCCATATCCTTTATTAACTCCTCCTGAGTTGTCAATTGACATATCTTCTCCCTTCCTTTCCTACTTAGCACGTCGGCCACTACGTTTGCATTCACCAGGTGATAAAGAATATCGCACTCATAATCCTTGATTAATTCTAACCACCTTCTTTGATGCATGTTCAACTCCTTCTGTGTAAAGATATATTTTAAACTCTTGTGGTCCGTGTATATCTCACATTTTTTCTCCGTACAAATAGTGTCTCCAAATTTTCAATGCAAAAACTACTGTCGCTAACTCTAAATAATGAGTAAGGTATCGTTTTTTGTAATCCTTTAATTTTCGTGATGCATACGCAATGCCTTTGCCATGTTGCATTAGCACACAACCCAGTCCTCTATGTGATGCATCGCTATACACCACAAATCCTCCTGTATCATCTGGTAATGATAATACAGGCGCCTCGCTCAATCTCTTCTTCAGCTCCTGGAAACTCTCTTCGAACTTGTCCGTCCACATGAACTTCACCATCTTCCATGTTAGATTGGTCAACGGGGTTGCTATTTTAGAAAAATCCTAGATAAATCTTCGATAGTACCCAGCTAACCCTAAGAAACTTCTTACCTCCGTTGGCGTCTTCGGTTGCTCCCAATTACTCACTGCTTCTACTTTCGCAGGGTCTACTGAAATTCCATCCTTATCCACCACGTGTCCTAAGAATTGAAATTTCTCCATCCAAAATTCACACTTAGAAAAATTCGCGTACAACTTCTCTTTTCTTAGTACCTCCAAAACCATCTTCAGATGTTCGGCGTGTTCTTCTTTCGTCTTTGGGTAGATCAATATATCAGTGATGAAAACTACTATGAATTTATCTAAGAATGGCTTGAAGACGTTCATCAAGTCCATAAACACTGCCGGAGCATTCGTTAACCCAAATGACATCACTAGAAATTCAAAATGTCTGTAACGAGTTCGAAACGCCGTCTTTGATATGTCCTCCTCTCGTACCTTCAACTGGTGATAACCCGTTCGCAAATCTATCTTTGACAAACACTTGGCTCCCTTCAGTTGGTCAAAAAGATCGTCTATCCTTGGAAACAGATATCTATTCTTAATCGTTACTTTGTTCAATTCCCGATAATCGATACAGAGCCTCATCGATCCATCCTTCTTTTTTACAAACAACACTGGTGCTCCCCAAGGAGACACACTTGGTCATATGTAACCCTTATTCAGCAACTCTTGCAATTATATCATCAATTCCTTCATTTGTACTGGCACCATACAATATGGAGCTTTCGAAATCGGTGTCGTTCCCGGTGCGAAGTCTATTACGAATTCGATTTCTCTGTCTGGTGGAAGACCAGGCAGATCGTTCGGAAATACATCTTGGAATTCTCTAACTATAGGTATATCCTGAATTTCTACTCCTTTCTTCCGAGTATCAACAATGTACGCTAAGTAAACCTACACATCATTTCCTTAACAATTTCTTGGCCTGCATCATCATAAGGCAACACGATTGCTTAAGCGATGAGCTACCATAAAACACCACCTTAGACTTATTTGGAGTCTGAAGGTTCACACTTTTATTCTGACAATCAATTATCGCATCATGGTTATACAACCAATCCATTCTCAATAATACATCAAACTTTCCCAATCTTATCGGGATCAAGTCTACGCTTAGTTCATGATTTCTAATGTTTGGGCGATAATTTCTATAAACATATTTTATAGGAATTACTTCCTTATTCGCAACTTCTATGTTCAAGGGATTTCCTAATCATTCATGGGGTAAATTAAGTCGACTAGCAAATTCCTCCGATACAAAAGAACAAGTGGCACCCGAATCAAATAATACATATGCATTTATATCATTGATCGGGATGATACCTGACACAACATCCTTCACAGCTACTGCGTACGGTTGGATGGCGTTGGTCCGCCAGTCATCAGTTTGTCGTTCCCTCCTTGTTGACTGCTTTCTTCACCACTTTCTTTCTTCAGGCAATCTTTGATCAGCTGGTCCACCGAGCCACAAGAGAAACAACATTTGATCTTCTTCAGCTTCGGGCAGTTCAGCGCAATATGCCCTTCTTGGCCACAGTTATAACAAACACTGTGCCCCTTCCAACATTCGCCCTAGTGATACCTTCCACACTTCGGGCATCCTTCTGTCTTCTTCTTAAACTCTCCACGAAATTTCCCCACTTAATTGTTGAAATTCTTGTTGTTGTTGTTATTGTTCTCCCACTTCTTTTTTCCTAAATTGTTCCCTCTTCTACTACTTACTCCACGACTATCTCCGCCTGTGCTCTTACCCTTCTTCTCTTTGTTGTATAAATTCAAAGCTTCACTACCTCCTTCTGCAATAATAGATTAAACATCATATATATATATACAATACTACAACTACTAAGCTTCTACATCTAGAATTAATCTAACATTCCACGCTCTACGACGCTTTGGTATTCCTTCTGAGTAATGTGCACCAACAAATCTCGGCTTATGGTGTGCCAGGTCTGTCCCTGCTTTGTCGGGTAGTGATTTACTCCATCGATCAATCTCTCCATGGCCGTACGCAAGGCATAGCTCATCCTGTTCATCTTCCTTATCTTACATCTCACCTCATCCTCTAAGTCATTAACCCGATCATTAGTTTCTTCCCACTTCTCCTCGAAGTGGATCATATCCATCACCCCCAACTCTAACTGAGTACGGAGAGCTTCCTTCTCTGTCCTTTCACTCAACTCTCTTTGCTCCATCTCTTCCAACTTCCCTGCCAGCTCTACATTCCTAGCCACCGACCTGTAGAACAAAGTCCCCATCTGGATCCCTGCCTCCTTACGGTAAGCAATCTCCACCTCCATCTCCTGCATCACTAACTTCCTCTGATGGTCCTCGTCCCTCAGTTTTTGGAACTCGGACTCCCTCTCTCTAGCTTTAGCCTCTAACTCCTCCATTCTACATCCTAACTCCAGAATATGCTCCTCATACTCCCCCAACATCCGATCTTCGAAAGTAGCCTCTTCAGAGTCCTCCGTGGGCTCAAGGTCCTCCTCCATAGGCTCCTCCTCTGGATTAGACTCCTCGGGTAATGGCTCCATCTCCTCCTCATCATCATCCTCATCAATAGGGACCACTTCTGTTATGGGCTCCACCATCAAAGGTGCCTCATAGACCACGTGTATGTCATGCGGCTCCTCCTCTACTACTCGGCTAGGTCCTCCCATGTCAGTTTTCTTACAATAACCAACATAAGACAAAACAAACAACAACTCAATCAGGATGTTAAACAAACATAAGTTCATCGTATAGAATGAAATTATATTCCCTAACACACTAAGTCTCTCTCTAGGAAAACTCTATATGAGTTTCATCCCTCTCTATCTTCTAAGTTATCCTAAGTTATAATCTAAGGACTCTCGCTCTTAAGGTTTATAACTACAGCTCTGATACCAACCTGTGACGCCCCCAAATTCAGACTACACTTGTCTCAAATTTGGTTTTCACGTACTGACTCTAATAATAAATCAACATCTCACACAACGAAATATTAGAATAAATTACATTATTATAACATAATTATTCTTGTCCCAAGGATTCGTAACTTAAACATCTCTTACAATAACTCCAACATAATTAAACATAATTTACGTATAACTAGAAAATGACATGAAAAATCAAAACAAAAAAATCAAAACAACTTTTTGCAAAACAGATCTAACCATATTCATCAAAACAAAAGGAAAAATTTAGGGTTTTCTTCATTTTATTCATCTTCCCCAAATTTTAGGGTTTTCTTTATTTTTTTCATCTTCCCCAAACTTCACAACTTGCCAATTACATCTCTCATTTCCTCTGCTACTCTGCATTCACCACCAGATCTATCATCACTCAGGTTCGTCCTCTCAGCTTTTTCTTTGTGTCTATACATCTAGACATATATACAGATACAAAGCTTATCTATTCGCCATTAATTGCGAATTCTCTCTATAACCCTACACTAAATTCCTCGAAATTCTTAACCCTAAACCCTTATCCGATCCCAATTCGCAAACCCAGATTCTCGATTTCCCAACACTTATTGAAAATTTAAAATTTTACAGCTTCAATTTTGCTGTAATTTAGCCCTAGGGTTCGTTATGCTTCTCTAATGGATGTCCAGTTGGTAAATAAGGGTTTACACTTATCCCGTAGGAGGAAGAAGTGGTTGATTTTACTGACTACTTTTGGTGTTTCAGGTTATGGGTTGTATAAATTTTATCAATTGCCCTCTGTGACTAGGAACAAAAAGAGATTTGTAAAGCTTATAAGTGCCCCGGTTTCGATATTCAAAATGGTTTCTAATTTGTTTGAGACAATTGGGTTAGTTTCTAGGGATTTGAAGGATTTTTTGCAGTCAGATTCGAACCAAATTCCTAATAGTTTGAAGCAGTTATCGAAAATTGCTAGGTTTGATGAGTTTTCAAAGTCATTGATCAGTGTTTCAAAAAGGCTATGACTTTGGGGGTTTTTCGGGGTTGTAGATTAGAGACTGGAAATGGGATTAATGCAGGGGGGAATTTGGGTTTTGTTGATAGGGTTTTGATTTTTTTCTTTTTATTTTCCATGTCATTTTCTTTTTTTTCCTTTTTTTTTACGTCCACGTAGATAAAAAATTAATGTCTGTCAACTTTTTTTTTTAACGGAATGACCCAATTTGAAAATAAAAATTAGTTCAGTGAGTTAATTTAAAAATTTAAAAGTTCAATCAGGTATTCAATAAAATGTGCCAACTTCGGTGGCTAAATCATTAGTTTTGCCCACTAGCGAAGTATTTACTCGTCTCTCCCCTCCTAGTTCTAGCCTCATATCTCTGCCAGGAATCATATCCCTAAGCTTTGATACCAATTGTGACGCCCCCAAAATAGGTATACATAACCCATTCTGAGTCGCCAAATATATTGTACATAATTTAAATACAAACTTAATTTATACAATTGTTAACTATCGTGTAAAATACGACAATACAATAGCTGAGAGTTTTAACAAAAATATTTTCTCGTAGACAATATCCAAACTCAAATGGAGTCCTCATTACACTTATTATCACACTATTTTATAAAATAGTGATGACTACTATAGCCACCATCTTGGACCATCACTCCATTCCCCGACTAGTCACAACTATATTTTCATTTTCTGAAGAGAACAATGAAAGAAAAGGGTGAGCTCAACTAGCCCAATAAAGAATATTATGGCTAAATAATGTAGAATAAATTATCCTTAGTCTTCAACAGTATAACAACTAATAGAATACAATAGACAACAAGTTTAGATCAACATCTGCAGCGAAATAAGCAATCCATTAGAAGAGTCAAGTAGAGCATGATGTCGACTATCTTCTATGATTTAAAAGTTCATCATCAATATTTTATCTCTGTAACACAACTCAATAAAATAATCCACATCACCGAATTATCCATGCACTATGGGCCAAAGATATTCGTTAGTATATCCACATCATCGAATTATCCATGCACTACGGACCAAGGATATTCATTAGTATCACCAATGGTCATGATCATGCCAAACAACTGTCCATCAATGCACTACGGGCCAATGAGGACTTTTACCACATCATTTGCAACATTACATGTCATGATTATACCGATACATAATTCCTGGTTATAATCATACCCATCAATAGTCCATCTATGTACTACGGGCCAAAGATGACTTTCACCACAATATAAGCATGAGGATGATGACAATGATATAAGAATTCAATGATATAAGAATTCAATTAAGTGAGATCAAGGATAAATTTTGAAGATTTATAATTTAATTTATCCAGAGTTTAAGAATGTCCAAATTGTCAACATGATAACTGCTTTGTGGAGTGAAATTCAAGAATAATATACATGTATCAAAAATAATTTGGACATAAAAGAAATCAATTTTTGTCGTGAATAGTACCCTGAGTGAATAGTACCGTATGCATAAATAGTACCGTATGAATAGTATTGTATATATGAATAGTACTGTATGAATAGTACCGTATATATGAATAGTGTCGTATGTATGAATAGTGTGACACCCCCAAATCCGGGTACTTCAATTCCCACGTGATTTGGTGCTCATTATACAAACATCATATGTATATCTACCCATAATAAATGAAACCATAAATAGATAGAAATAAATCCTCTCCTTAAGGAGTTATAACATCTGAAAATAAATACATCAATCCTAGGTCATACTAACCTTAAATCTCAATGCGGAAACATAAACAAATATTAAGTCGTATACAATTTAAACATAAGTCTGAAACATAACATAACAAATAAATAACAAGTCTTCATCACTTGTTAATCTTGTCCTTGCCTTTGCTAGTAGAAGGCTCGTCGGACCTTTCGTTCTTAACTGTAATGTTATTATTACGCAAGAGTGAGCACGATTGCCCACAAGTATAATAATATAACAACAATATAATAACATGCGAGTGAATCAAAGACTTCTGAAATAAGAAACTTGACTTTTGAATCATGAATGAATAACAAGAATCAAAACAACTTCTGAAGGTCATAAGACCTTGAACTATGTCCTAGGTTGTCAAGTATTATACTTGAAACCTTTAACAGTCATAAGACTATGGACTCTTCTACTCGTACTTAGGGGGATCAGCCCTTAGTACCATACTGTGCATAATATCTTAACGCTAAAGCATAAGTAATCCCCTATAACAAGGTTGTTCCTCTCAGTTTGACATTAGAGTCCGCACCAAAGGAAGTTTGGTTTGGATAACTTAATAAGGGTTCTGAAATTTAAAACGTTCATCAACTATGGACTAGTCGAATCAAGGTTCGCTAGTCTTACAAGGTTCAACAATAAATGATATTTAAATTGAATAATAAACTCAAGAGGTATACAATGGAATACGTACTGTATAACAGAAATCATGCTTTGAAAAGATTAATAACCTTTAATATAACATCTTGAACTTGATCAATAAATAACAAGAATTTGCTCGATATAGAATATAAGTCTAGAACTTGCTCAATGTAAGAGGTAAGGTTTAGAAACTTGCATAACGATAACAAGTAGGGTTAGGAAACTTGCCTTATGCGTAGGTTATACGTTATTTATACACGTCCCTCGATTTAATCCTACATACCATTTACATTCACAATACTAGTCAATTATAACATAACTAGCACCACAAGATCATTTTCTTTTGTCTAAACTCTGATTATGATTATACTAATCTAATCACAACACTTGTTTTCTCATAATATTAGATTTCACGAACGACTAGCTAACTATGCGTTCAACAATTCAATTAAACATGTAAGTACCTCATTGACATGTTAAGGATCTATTTTAACATCACATTATATGTCTAACACATTTTTATGTTCATTAGATTAGGTTAATATTACATCCCCTGAACTAAAATAATTAAAAATTTCATTTCTGGACAAACTGCATAGTGGCGTTGTGGCGCCACCATGTAGGCTATACTTGGCGATGTATGGCGGCTTAGCGCTCAAGCGGCTGAATAGTGGTTATACATGTGGCGTAAAGATACTGAGTTAGTATGCATTTGACACTCCAGCTTCGAAAAATTTACAATTCATAATACAAAAAAATAATGGCCAAAAACACCCAATTAATTTATTCATAAGCATACTCAGACACTATAATACACATATAATCATTACTCAACCTTTCTAGCACGATTTTAACAAGTTAATACATACAATTACTTGAATCAAATCATGTAATTTTACTGTTCTTGGTGTTTTTGAAAGTTTTGAAAATAAAACATGAAATTGTCATTACGGATTCGTTATAACCCCGAATATGTCCGTTCAAAGTTTATTTTCTTCGTTTTGACATGTGCTAACATAATCTATCGTTAAATTTCAAGTTAAACAATGATTCATGCATTGACCACTAAATTTTTGTTTTATAGAGAACTTAAAACTCTTATTAATGGAAAACTCTAATTTTAGCATGTTTAAATGAAATCAATTACTTTAAACACATGAATATATGATATACGCATATTATAAACGTATACTAACATATATACAACACATTATATACTCATAAATTGCAAATTTCTTCAATAACAGAGGACTTAGAGATAGCTTTTTCTTTTACAAAATATAAGGACGTAAATAAGATTTGGGTTGAAGAAATTACCCTATAGCAACTTCTCTGACTCTTAAATCTCACAATTTCCTTCTAAACTCTCTCTGAATTCTCTCTGGATTCCCTCAATTAAGACTCATAAATGAAATATGTAAAAGAAAAGACTGACTAATGCGCATAGGTAACTTGCAGCGTGGTGGTCCGTTAATCACATTCATGGGTTAACTGCCCAACTTCCATTAGTGACTTGTTTGGCTAGCATTTAGAAGGTTCTTTCCATTTAATTTAATTAATTACTTATAATATAGGTTAATAATGTCACACCCAATTAAACAATAAATCAAATATCTTATTTAATTTAATTTAAATAAAATATAATAATTTCTCATTAATTCACATATTCACATAATTAAATTTCTCATTTATTAATTCTATCAAATTATTAAATCTCTAATTAATTATTAAATCAATTAGAACAACATTATGCTTATTAAATAATTCATTTAATCCAATAAGATCAATTAAATACATAATTTGAATAATAAAATTCTTTACATTAATTTAATCAATATAACACACATAATTAAATTAATCTACCACAAATTCCATAATTAATTATTTAATCCAATAATTAAATCATCAAAAATATTTATTTAATTCAATAAATATTCATATTAGATTACAAAATCTCATTAGTCACAAATAGTACCCATGAATAATATACTACGGCATGAAAAGATTAAATTTAACAATAATATTCAAAAAAATATTTCGATTGAAACGATATTAGATGAAGCTTAAATTTTAAGGATATTCTACTAATTTCAAGGAGTGTAGAAACAATACTTATCAACATAAATGTAGAATTGGAATATGAAGCGAAATAATATTACTTACATAGTAATGCAAGTATGGAAGAAAATATTATTTCTTACGAATATTGAACAAAAATAATATCCCTTACGAATATTGAGCGAAAATAATATTCACGGCGAATATTGAACGAAGATAATATCCCTTATAAATATTGAACGAAAATAATATTCCTTACGAATATTGAACGAAATAATATTCTTACGAATATGAAAAAAATATCTCTTCCGAATATGAAATAAATAATACCCTTACCTTAAAAGGAGAGTACTTTCAACTGGTATAACGGAGATATTCTTGAAGAAAACTTGCACTATTTGTTACACTCAAAGTTTCCTTAAACTAAAAAGAAATACGTTCAATATTATAAAAGAAGAATTCTCTGATTCTGGTGTGATTTTCATTTCTAAACTAAGCATCCAATTTATAGGAGAATGACAGGATATTATTTAGGAAATAATTACGGACTGCATAGTAGGAAGTTCACGGGCGAAGAACAATTCGGTTGAAAATTTTTATTTTCACTATGCAAACACTATGCAGTACTATGCAAATACTATGCAGTACTATACAAACACTATGCAATATAAAATAAAAATTGAGATAACTTTCTACCGACGATTTTGAAAAATGAGTAAGTGGAGGTCCATGTAATAAGCCAAATTTGTAATAAATACTTCATGACAAACCCCTTTTATTTATCACAATTCACTTGACTAATCACATTTTTAATCTTTCAACATTTATTCATCATTAATATTATAACTCATAATATTAACAATCAGATCATTCCCAGGAAAGAGGGGGCTTTCCGATAAGAATTTCTCCTTATTGGCACGCAATTAGATGACCTAACTCCTTTCCTCGACAGAATTTTCTAGACATTATCAATAATGCAAATAATAATATAAATAACGGTGGCATCTCATTTATTGATTTAATAATATAAAATATTGTGTAGATGATACTGTGACAATAATTGAATCAATATTATGAGATACTATGCATCAACTACTATTACAATAATTGAACAAAACTGAGTGACTTCTTAAGTAAGCATCAATAATCAAAGATACTGTACAATACCGTGTGCTACTATGCAACCACGTGTATTACTATACTTTTATCACCGGGTATTTCAACAGTTAACGGTAAGTCTTTCTAAATTCTACAGTAATTCCGTTGTGGGGTCCACCAATGATTTTGCCTTCATACGGATATTCCCTGATAAAACGAATATTTCCCGACCAAACGAATATTTTATGACAACTTGCTTACTTTGTAAAATTTATAAATATTACCCACAACTATAACATTATATCAAATCCATACCTTATTATTCAAAATAACATTTAAAGAAAATTAAATCTTTATTCATAAAAAAATTAGTGTCTTATAGCTTCTATGAGCTTATTGACAGACTCTGCGATCAACATTTGATACTCTACGTAAGCATAGCTTACTTTGCAATCCTTGTTACTCATTATGAAATGTCAGAGTAACTATACGATCGTTTAACTTAACTGTACGATTAGCTCTTAAAATCAATCTAACAATTTTGATCTTTTTTATTCTAAGTCCTTGTCATCACATTATACTTTATAAAATTGTTAAACAAATATAGTTAAATTATATCATTATCAAATTTATCATGTAGACAACACTATTATTTTTCAATTATTTGTGTATGTGTCTACCATATATATTCAGTATTCTCGAAAATATAGGAGTGATCTTCTCTCGCTCAATTTATTCTCTTGCCTTTTTATGTCTTTGACATTCTTTTACAATTTTTCATTTGTTGATATAAGTTTAGTTTATATACATATATATTTTGTATTTTGTTCTTCTTTTAGAGATGCAAAAGTTTTTAATCTGGTAAAATTTTATATGTGATGATGCACGAATTTTTGACCAGCAGACTCGGATAACACTTTTATTCTTTGTAAATATTTTTCATGTTGTAATATTAATAAAAAATTTAAATGAACTAAACGTTTCAACCTCAATTTCAAGGGTCTTTCTTTGGATTCCTCCATTACATCTTCTCTTCAATTTCATCTAATATACCATATTTTTACTATTGTTAATAGTATAATAAAAATCGATATCGGTCAACTAATTTATTATAATGAATAGCATAATTACTTTAAAATGAAAGTAATCCGATATTTTTAGCATTTGATGAACATGTGAATTTTTATCAAAATTTTAATGGATAAAACTTCTTTTAGACTTTTAATGAAAAAATATTTTTTATGATTTTAATTTTTGTATAATTGATCTTAATATTATCAACTAACTATTAATATATTTTGATCATTACTAACAAATTTATTATGATCAAATAAATGGTATATTGAATAAAATTAGAGAAATGCATGTGTAATTGAAGGGAGCCAAATCAGTCTTTCTTAGTTTAAGGTTCTTAATGCACTTGAAGTAATTTCTCTTCTTCACATATCATTAAAATAAAATAATAATCTCCAATATATTCATTAATGAGGTAATACTGTTTATGTATATATTAACACCGTTTATATATAAACATTTTTTTTCTATTTTCTTATTTTTTTTATATAAAAAAAGACAATGTAGATCTTAATTGTGCAAAGTGGGCAGAAGCTTCTGGTTACCAACTCAATTAGACGTTACTAGCTTGTTCCATGATTTGTGGACTATATAAAGTTGTTGGGGCCATGTTCTAGTGATTCCAAAAGAATGGAGGGAAAGAAAAGAGAATAATAAAATATTTTTTCCATAATCATGTTGACTATGTTCCACTCAACAAACACTAACTCCAAATTATTTCTTTTGCACAATAAAAAAGAGAAGAAGAGAAAAGGAAAAAAATGTGTTAGGTGAAACTGTTGAAAAATGAAAAGAAAGGAGTGGTTCTATATATATATATATATATATATATATATATAATTGGGCATTTAATGGTTAAACAACTTTACTTTTTTGAAATCATTGTGATTTGTTATTGTGGTTATAGTGATTTAACGAAATAGTCATTCATCTTTTAAAATATTCATTATTATTACATTGTACTTTTAAAAATATTCAATCCGGCCATTAGTTTCATTTTTTAGCGCTAGTTAATGAGATCAACAAGAGTTTCTTACGTGTCTTTTTGAAAAATAAAATGAAATACGTGGCATATGCTTAATTACATAGTATATCCTTATGTGGCAACAAATTTTTTTTAATGGATTTCTTTATAATTTTTTCTTCCCAAACAAAAAATAAAATAATAAAATCATTATGTAGTAAAAATAATAATTAAAATAATAATAAAATTAAAATAAATATTTTAATTTATTTTTATAATAATTTTTCTTTTCCTTTTATTTTTTTTTTTTTAATAATTATTTTATTTTAAAATTAATTACAAATAATATATCAAAATTTGTTTATACTTGTTCATCTTCTCTCCGTAAACGTAAATGTAATGACCACCAGACAAATCATTTGTAAACCACCGCCAAATCCCGATAAATATGCGAGAAAACACATAATATCTAGATTGGAAAGTTATGAGACCACCGGACAAAATCAAACCGAGCCACCGCCCAATTCAACCTCACCACCGACGCCAACGACTCCTGTTATTTGAAGATCTGTAAGGATTTTTCAAAAAAAATTTCATTCCCAAAAATTTTCATTCCTGTTATTTGACGACTCATGTTATCAAAATTTGTTCCATATTCTTCAAGCTTTCATGGCGGTGGTGATCGTAGCCTCCATTTTCATTCCCAAAAACCACTAAGAAACTAAGAAACTCAGCAACTGAGCCTCCTAAAAATGGAGTACGGTGCCACCAAAAACCTAGATCTAGGTGCAAGTCAAAATCTAATTGCTTGAGGAAGTCGGAGAAGAAGTCGGAGGAGAGAGGAGGTGGGCAACTGGCTTACCTTTTTTGTTTTTTTTGTTTTTGTTTTTATGTTTAGTTATTAAAAAGTTTTAATATTATTTGGAATTAATTTTAAAAATAAAATTAATTATTAAAAGAAAGGAAAAGATAAAAGGAAAAGAAAAAATTATATAGAAAATGAATTAATTTTATTATTTTAATTTTTTGTCATGTAATTAATGATTTTTATTTTTATTTTTTGTTGAAATTAATGTAATGTTGTAATAGATCTCATTGATACAAAAAATTTGATATATTATTTGTATTATTTGGAATTAATTTTTAAAATAAAAATAATTATTAAAAGAAAGAAATAGATAAAAGAAAAGAAAAATTATAAAGAAAATGAATTAAAATATTTATTTTAATTTTATTATTATTTTACCACATAATGATTTTTTTATTTTATTTATTTGGTTGAAAAAAAAATTATAAAGAAAAACCATTAAAAAAAAAAAAGAAAGGAGCTAATATGTATCTATTGCTTGCGTAATTACCATGTCATATTTTATTTTATTTTTTAAAAGCCACATAAGCAATCCTTGCTGATTTGTTAACGACAGTTACAAAAAATGGACGGAATGGCCTGATTGAACATTTTAAAAAAGTACAGTGGACTAATTGAATATTTTAAAAATACAGTGGCTATTTCGTTAAATCACTATAACCACAGTGGCCAAAAAATGCTTTTTGCCTTGTGATTAGATATTCCAAACAATATCATTCAAGTATGAGTTACACAGAACGGATTTTTGGATAGATTTTTTGGACCGGCCGAAATTTGGGTTTTGTTTTTATTTATTTTTTTTGCTTTGACTCTCAAAAAATGAATAGTATTTATTCTAACTGAAATTTTTACAAAATTCAGTGATTTAGGTATAATTTGAATACATATAAAAAATAATGTTGTACAGTCTCAAAACAAACAAAAAAAAAGCCAAATTTTAGACCGGTCTAGAAAATATGTCCAAAAAAAACTGTCTGTCTAGACTTTTTGTTCAAGAATTAGCAGTTCTGCACCACTAATTCATCAGATGGCATCATTAAATGTGGGACGGAGAATTATTCTACAAAAGTCTTTTCCGACCAAGGGTAGTATATTTAATGGTTAAATTTACAAAACACTTAAATATGTGTTGTCCCGAAGGGCTAAAACATACCCTTCGTCCCAGGATAAAAATCTTGATAGAATTTTTACGCATATTAAGAAGATGAATGAAATGATAAAATTATCCATAATAATATGTCATTAATTATTTTCAATGTAGGTGAGAGGGTGACTTTCTAGCTATTCAATTCAAAATAGTATTCTCTCCATACTTATTAAATATGAGAGAGAATTAGAATAAGAAAAGTATGAGATATTTAATGCTACGGACATAATAGTAAAAATATGTAAAAGTTTAGTTATTAAAAAAATTAGACATTTAACATGGGACTACCCAAAATAGTAATAATGAATTTATCATGGGAAAGGCGAGTATTAGAGAGGGGGGAATAATCTCTTTTTAAAAGTAATTAAATTATCACTAATTTTTATTAAAGGTTTGTTGACTTAGTCATATTCTAGTCATATTCCATCCTTAAGTTTTGATGATGAAATGTTCATATACTAAATTGTTTTATGGTGTTTGGGTATATGTTGATAAAGAACATTGGTGGGATTTTCAAGAGGTTGAAGAATGTTTCTTTACTAGGAAAATCAAGCTGTAAAGGTCAATTGCATAATAATTGATTTTTTATTTAAAGACTCTAGGACATATTATTTGCATCTTGTTATATGTCTTAAATGAAAATGATTTAATAAATCTAAATGAAAAGGTTTTCTAATATTAAGATTAGATATGTCATTTGGTACAAAAAGAATTAATATTTTTATGACATGGGTTACGTGTGCATTAATATCCTTGGAAAAATTCTTTCTTTAGCTACATGTGGAGTTCTATGTATTTAAGAATTGCCTAGGGAGCTTAAAAGACGGAAGCTGTATATTTGTTGCATGTGCAATTTTCAAGGAGTGCAATTATGGAAGTTAGATGACTTAGGACTCTATTGCCTTGAATATGGGAAAGATCTGATTATTCACTGGTACACGCTACTCTAAAAAGAAAAGAATTAGTCAAAGTTGTTAGTGGGATAATTTTAAAAGAGTCCAACATGCATTCATTTTTATAATTGAAGATGTAGTTGAGATTATTTCTCAACGAGATTTTAATTTGTTGCTTATCTAGTTGGCAACGTATCAGTGCAGTATACTTGGACTCTTGGACTCTATGTGTAATGGTAATTTTAATTGGATTATAAATACCGTAAGACATGCATGGATTATATACAACTCACGAATTTATTATTGCACTAATTTCTAATATTTATCGAGCAACGTTATTTGATTAGTGTAAACCGTTGAGCAGCTAAGTAATTTATTTCTGATATCTTTGAGCTGGTATTTGGTAAGAAAGTAATTGTTTATCTTTTTGTGCTAATTGATCATTGCATATAGTTGAGCCTTTAATTGTTAAATTGATTATTCTTGCATTGATCATACACCTCTATATTTGTATTGAAATTTCTGTTTTAGACTAAGCGTAGTTTAAAGGTGTTAATCCTAGTGGATTAGAGAAAAAGTTTACAAACAGGTTCAAGGAAGCAAAGGTGCTTGAAGAGTGCATAGGTGCACAAGGAGCAAGAGTGCTTAAGAAAAAATAATTGTTATTAATTTATTGTTAGAATCTGTTTTGTAATCAGTGTTTATTTATTAAGAAATAAATAAAGTGAGTCTCCAATACTATTTGGTATTGGACGTGGACTATGCTATTATTATACAGGGTAATAGCTGAACCACGTAAAAAATCTTGGTGTTGATTTTATTTGTGATGCCCCCAAAATAGGTATACATCACCCATCTTTAGTCGCCAAATACATGGTACAAAATTTAAATACAACTTAATAATACAACTGTCGTGTAAAATACGACAAGACAAAAACTGGGAGTTTTAAAACTAATATTGTCTTCTAGACAGTATTCAACTCAAGTGGAGTCCTCAATACATTTATTATCACACAACTTCATAGAATAGTGAGGACTACTAATGCTATCATCCGGATAATCACTCCATTCCCGACTAGTCCCCATACGTTCTCATTTCTCAAGAAAAAAATGAAAGCAAAAGGGTGAGCTCAACTAGCCCAGTAAGAAATATTATGACTAAGATAATACAGAATAATTTATCGTTAGCCTTCAATAGTGTTAAACTGATAAAATATAACAAACATCAAGGATATTCATTAGTATCACGACCACAAATTATCCATGCACTACGGGCCAAGGATATTCGTGTATTCATCAATGGTCATGATCATGCCAACAACTGTCCAACAATGCACTACGGCCAATGAGGACTTTTTGTGATGCCCCCAAAATAGGTATACAACACCCATTCTGAGTCGTCAAAATACATGGTACAGAAACAACTACAACTTTATTAATACAACATAAAAATTGTGAGTTTAAATACAAATATTGTCATATAGACAATATCCACACTCAAATAAGTCCTCAGTACAATTATTGATACATTATTTTATAAAAATGGTGAGGACTACTAAAACGACTTTCTAAAACCTTCATTCCATACCCCGACTAGTACTCGCTACATTCTCGCCTCTTGAGAAGATAAATGGAACAAAAAGGAAAAGGGTGAGCTCAACTAGCCCAGTAAAGAATATTATGACCAAGATAATACAGAACAAATTATCGTTAGTCTTCAACAGGGAAAAATCTAATAGAATACAATAGACAACAAGTTTTAAATCAATATTCGCAGCGGAAATAATAATTCATTAGAAGAGTTAAGTAGAGAATAAAATCTACTATCTTCTATATATGAATTTAAAAGTTCATCGTTAATATTTTATCCCTGTAACATCAATCAATATATATCTGGAATCAAATATTCATCTTTGCACTACAAGCCAAAGATATTCATCGATTGGTCGTGTTCATCTAAAACACTGTTCATCTTTTTTCTGGGCCAAAGATATTCATCGAAATCATTCATCTTTGCACTATAGGCCAAAGATATTCGATTTATATTATCATTTAGGACCGAGGATGATGAAAAATATTTTAAAGAAAATGAATCAATGAAACAAAAGAATAAATATTAAGGATTAAGTATTTCAAACTATTCCATGTCCAAAAATACCTCATAAATAATCACAGTGGAGTAAAATTCAAGAATGATCAAAACATGGATACAATCAAAGCTAGTATCCATAATAGATATTTTTGAAAAACGAAAATTTAATTTTTACGTGAATAGTGTAAATATTCGTGAATAATTATGTAGATATCGTGAATAGTGTCGTATCGTGAATAGTAACTCTCGACACTAAAAGATAGAAATTTCACAAGAAAATCATCATGCTTCGTGAATAGTAACTTGTGAATAGTAACTCATAAATAGTAACTCGTGAATAGTAACTCATGAATAGTAACTCATGAATAGTAACCCCGACATGAAAAAGTTCCAAATTTGATAAAAAGTTCCAACCAATATTTCGGCATAATGATATTGAAGAAATAATATCATTTTTTAAAAAATAATATCCCTTACCTCAAAAGGATAGTACTTCTGACTGGATATAGTGCTGAAAGAACTTGCACCGTATAGTAATACTCAAAGTACTAAAATACTCACAAAAATACGCTCAATATATTGAGAGAGAAAGAGAGAGAAAACTTCAGTTTCTGGTGTGATTTTCAATTCTAACTTAAGCACCTTATTTATAGGAAAATGCTTAGAACACCACAGCAGAAAATTTAATATAATATTAATATATTATATAAAAATTCCTACACACACCAAATCACATCCAAACATCAGCCACCAATAGTAAACTAAATCAAAAAAAACGTTTTTGTTATTAAAAATAATTAAAACTTTCAAAAATTAATTATTTCGGAACTTCAATAATTCATAATAAATAACACTTTTTTAGAAAATTCGAATTTTGCGACTTTTTATAGGAAATTCAATTCTCTACAACTTTGCAGAAGAAAGTTTTTCTAAATTCCAAACAGAAATTGACCGAAATCCATAAATGGGTGATTTTACAGGCTATAATCAAATTTCAGTCAAGAAATGGGCCCACAGACATGTTTAACATGTTTTAAATAACTTTTGCAATAAAAATACTCTTCGTCCTCATATACTCATATATCCCACATTCATTGTAAAAATACCATCATTATTAAATTATAATAATATAATAAAATATTATTTTATCAGAAAAGATAACATATCGATTTTCAACAATTGTCACTTTAAAAATTTTCTCCATCTATATCCACATAAAATGAATATTTTCCTCATCATATAAATCAATAATTAATTATTCACAAATAATATTACAAAATCACAACAATACGATAAACCGGGCGGTTCCCAAGAAAGAGGGGCTTTCAATAAGGATTTCTCCTTCTTGGCCGCATGATTAGGTGATCAAACCTCTCCTTGATGAACTTTCTAGACATTGCCAATAATGTTTTATAATAATATTATTCAAATAATATGAATTATTGCTTCGATAATGGAAAATCTTGTGTAGTGATAATTATTGAAACAACAAAGTAATATAAAATATCGATGAGCAATTATTGAATCGATAAAATAAAATCTTGAACGAAGAACTCACCGTAACAATTATTGAGTAGTGTCTTCTTACGTAGGAATCAATAATTGGTGCAATACCGTGGTATCTCTTGTGCAACAACGCAGACATCGTGTTTTAACCACCGTGTATTCCAACAGTGTTACGGTAATAACTATGCCAATTATTTATAAACAACTTATACTTGTCGTTTTCTTCATCCAATCGCTTTCTGTTATGGGGCCCACAAAAGGCTGCGCTTAGCCGTCATACGAATATTCCCCGACAGCAAGAATATTCCACGACCAAACGAATATTCTAAATAATAATGAATATTTTATAACCACCGCTTATTTTAAAATATTTGCGCATTTTACCCATAACTAACCACATTAATCAATTCAACCCTTATTATTTCAAAATAATAAATAGAGAAAATTAAATTTCATTTATAAAAAGTTAGGGTCTTACAACCTTCCTTTTTTATGAAATTTCATCTAGAAACGACGTCGTGCACTGTGTTTCAAAAGGTGAGGATACCTCTTTTTATTTTTCGATTCTAACTCCCGGTCATTTCTTGATAGCATGGTTTCTCCACAAAATCTTAACTTGTGGTATAACCTTAGTGCGTAAGACATGCTCTTTCCTATCCAAGATCTTGACAGTACCTCCTCGTATGTTAAATCTTGGCTATCTAAATCGGTTCTAACTCGATAATGTGGTTCGGGTCCTTCACATATTTACTGACACGAGATATGTGAAAACGTTATGAACACGAGATATGCTTGGAGGTAACGATGAGTCTATAGGCCACATTTTCTACTCGTTTAAGAATGAAATAGACCAATAAATCGTGGATTGAGCTTTCCTCTCTTCTTCGAATCTTGTAACTCCTTCCATGGAGCCACACATGCAACAATACATCATCCCCAATACTAAATTCCACGTCCTTTCGATGAAGATCCGCATAACTCTTTTGTCGATCCTGTGCTGGTTTGTATCGTTGTCGAATCTTTTGGATCTTTTTCGTAGTCATACGTACTAACTCGGGTCCCAACAATGTTGTTTCACCCACCTCATCCCAACATATTGGAGAGCGACACTTTCGTCCATACAATGCTTCGAATGGAGCCACACCTATACTTGCCTGATAACTATTGTTGTAGGAAAATTCCACCAATGGTAAATACTTATCCCAACTCCCTTTGAAATCGAGGACACAAAGTCTTAATAGATCTTCAAGAGTTTGAATAGTCCTCTCTAATTGTCCGTCCGTTTGAGGATGGTATGCCGAACTAAATCGTAAATCCGTGCCCATAATTAATTCTATCAAATTATTAAATCTCTAATTAATTATTAAATTAATTAGAACAACATTATGCTTATTAAATAATTCATTTAATCCAATAAGCTCAATTAAATACATAATTTGAATAATAAAATTCTTCACATTAATTTAATCAATACAACACACATAATTAAATTAATCTACCACAAATTCCATAATTAATTATTTAATCCAATAATTAAATCATCAAAAAATATTTATTTAATTCAATAAATATTCATATTAGATTACAAAATCTCATTAGTCACAAATAGTACCCATGAATAATATACTCTGGCATGAAAAGATTAAAATTTAACAATAATATTCAAAAAAATATTTCAGTGAAACGATATTAGATGAAGCGCAAATTTTAAGGATATTCTACTAATTTCAAGGAGTGTAGAAACAATACTTATCAACATAAATGTAGAATTGGGAATATGAAACGAAATAATATTACTTACATAGTACAGAGTATGGAAGAAAATATTATTTCTTACGAATATTGAACAAAAATAATATCCCTTACGAATATTGAACGAAAATAATATTCCTGACGAATATTGAACGAAGATAATATCCCTTATAAATATTGAACGAAAATAATATTCCTTACGAATATTGAACGAAATAATATTCTTACGAATATGAAAAAAATATCTCTTCCGAATATGAAATAAATAATACCCTTACCTTAAAAGGAGAGTACTTTCAACTGGTATAACGGAGATATTCTTGAAGAAAACTTGCACTATTTGTTACACTCAAAGTTTCCTTAAACTAAAAAGAAATATGATCAATATTATAAAAGAAGAATTCTCTGATTCTGGTGTGATTTTCATTTCTAAACTAAGCATCCAATTTATAGGAGAATGACAGGATATTATTTAGGAAATAATCACGGACTGCATAGTAGGAAGTTCACGGGCGAAGAACAATTCGGTTGAAAATTTTTATTTTCACTATGCAAACACTATGCAGTACTATGCAAATACTATGCAGTACTATGCAAACACTATGCAATATAAAATAAAAATTGAGATAACTTTCTACCGACGATTTTGAAAAATGAGTAAGTGGAGGTCCATGTAATAAGCCAAATTTGTAATAAATACTTCATGACAAACCCCTTTTATTTATCACAATTCACTTGACTAATCACATTTTTAATCTTTCAACATTTATTCATCATTAATATTATAACTCATAATATTAACAATCAGATCATTCCCAGGAAAGAGGGGGCTTTCCGATAAGAATTTCTCCTTATTGGCACGCAATTAGATGACCTAACTCCTTTCCTCGACAGAATTTTCTAGACATTATCAATAATGCAAATAATAATATAAATAACGGTGGCATCTCATTTATTGATTTAATAATATAAAATATTGTGTAGATGATACTGTGACAATAATTGAATCAATATTATGAGATACTATGCATCAACTACTATTACAATAATTGAACAAAACTGAGTGACTTCTTAAGTAAGCATCAATAATCAAAGATATTTGTATAATACAGGTAAGCTCTTATGCAACCCATGTAGATTACTATACTTTATCATGGGTATTTCAACAGATTAACAGTAAGTCTTTCTAAATTTCTGACAAATTCCGTTGTGGGGTCCACCAATGATTGTGCCTTCATACGGATATTCCACGATAAAAACGAATATTTCCCGACCAAACGAATATTTTATGACAACTTGCTTACTTTGTAAAATTTATAAATATTACCCACAACTATAACATTATATCAAATCCATACCTTATTATTCAAAATAACATTTAAAGAAAATTAAATCTTTATTCATAAAAAAAATTAGTGTCTTATAGCTTCTATGAGCTTATTGACAGACTCTGCGATCAACATTCGATACTCTACGTAAGCATAGCTTACTTTGCAATCCTTGTTACTCATTATGAAATGTCAGAGTAACTATACGATCGTTTAACTTAACTGTACGATTAGCTCTTAAAATCAATCTAACAATTTTGATCTTTTTATTCTAAGTCCTTGTCATCACATTATACTTTATAAAATTGTTAAACAAATATAGTTAAATTATATCATTATCAAATTTATCATGTAGACAACACTATTATTATTTTCAATTATTTGTGTATGTGTCTACCATATATATTCAGTATTCTCGAAAATATAGGAGTGATCTTCTCTCGCTCAATTTATTCTCTTGCCTTTTTATGTCTTTGACATTCTTTTACAATTTTCATTTGTTGATATAAGTTTAGTTTATATACATATATATTTTGTATTTTGTTCTTCTTTTAGAGATGCAAAAGTTTTTAATCTGGTAAAATTTTATATGTGATGATGCACGAATATTTGACCAGCAGACTCGGATAACACTTTTATTCTTTGTAAATATTTTTCATGTTGTAATATTAATAAAAAATTTAAATGAACTAAACGTTTCAACCTCAATTTCAAGGGTCTTTCTTTGGATTCCTCCATTACATCTTCTCTTCAATTTCATCTAATATACCATATTTTTACTATTGTTAATAGTATAATAAAAATCGATGTCGGCCAACTAATTTATTATAATGAATAACATAATTACTTTAAAATGAAAGTAATCCGATATTTTTCAAGCATTTGATGAACATGTGAATTTTTATCAAAATTTTAATGGATAAAACTTCTTTTAGACTTTTAATGAAAAAAATATTTTTATAATTTTAATTTTTGTATAATTGATCTTAATATTATCAACTAACTATTAATATATTTTGATCATTACTAACAAATTTATTATGATCAAATAAATGGTATATTGAATAAAATTAGAGAAATGCATGTGTAATTGAAGGGAGCCAAATCAGTCTTTCTTAGTTTAAGGTTCTTAATGCACTTGAAGTAATTTCTCTTCTTCACATATCATTAAAATAAAAATAATAATCTCCAATATATTCATTAATGAGGTAATACTGTTTATGTATATATTAACACCGTTTATATATAAACATTTTTTTTCTATTTTCTTATTTTTTTTATATAAAAAAAGACAATGTAGATCTTAATTGTGCAAAGTGGGCAGAAGCTTCTGGTTACCAACTCAATTAGACGTTACTAGCTTGTTCCATGATTTGTGGACTATATAAAGTTGTTGGGGCCATGTTCTAGTGATTCCAAAAGAATGGAGGGAAAGAAAAGAGAATAATAAAATATTTTTTCCATAATCATGTTGACTATGTTCCACTCAACAAACACTAACTCCAAATTATTTCTTTTGCACAATAAAAAAGAGAAGAAGAGAAAAGGAAAAAAATGTGTTAGGTGAAACTGTTGAAAAATGAAAAGAAAGGAGTGGTTCTTATATATATATATATATATATATATATATATATATATATATATATATATATATATATAATTGGGCATTTAATGGTTAAACAACTTTACTTTTTTGAAATCATTGTGATTTGGCCACTGTGGTTATAGTGATTTAACGAAATAGTCACTGTGTTTTTAAAATATTCAATTAGCCCACTGTACTTTTTAAAAATATTCAATCAAAGCCATTCCGTTTTTTTTTGTAATCGCTGATTAATGAGATCAAAGCAAGAGTTTCTTACGTGTCTTTTTTGAAAAATAAAATAAAATACGTGGCATATGCTTAATTACATAGTATATCCTTATGTGGCAACAAATTTTTTTTTAATGGATTTCTTTATAATTTTTTCTTCTCAAACAAAAAAATAAAATAATAAAATCATTATGTAGTAAAAATAATAATTAAAATAATAATAAAATTAAAATAAATATTTTAATTTATTTTTTTATAATTTTTTCTTTTCCTTTTATTTTTTTCTTTTTTTTAATAATTATTTTTATTTTAAAAATTAATTACAAATAATATATCAAAATTTGTTTATACTGTTCATCTTCTCCTGTAAACCAGCGGCAATGACCACCGGACAAATCTACTGTAAACCACCGGCCAAATCCCAATAAATATGTAGAAAACACATAATATCTAGATTGGAAAGTTATGAGACCACCAGACAAAATCCAAACCAGAGCCACCGCCCAATTCAACCTCACCACCGCCGCCAACGACTCCTGTTATTTGAAGATCTGTAAGGATTTTCCAAAAAAAATTTCATTCCCAAAAATTTTCATTCCTGTTATTTGACGACTCATGTTATCAAAATTTGTTCCATCTTCTTCAAGCTTTCATGGCGGTGGTGATCGTAGCCTCCATTTTCATTCCCAAAAACCACTAAGAAACTAAGAAACTCAGCAACTGAGCCTCCTAAAAATGGAGTACCGTGCCACCAAAAACCTAGATCTAGGTCTGAAGTCAAAATCTAATTCTGTCGGAGGAAGTCGGAGAAGAAGTCGGAGGAGAGAGTAGGTGGGAAACTGGCTAACCTTTTTTTTTTTTTTTTTTTGTTTTTATGTTTAGTTATTAAAAAGTTTTAATATTATTTGGAATTAATTTTAAAAATAAAATTAATTATTAAAAGAAAGGAAAAGATAAAAGGAAAAGAAAAAATTATATAGAAAATGAATTAATTTTATTATTTTAATTTTTTTGTCATGTAATTAATGATTTTTTATTTTTATTTTTTGTTGAAATTAATGTAATGTTGTAATAGATCTCATTGATACAAAAAATTTGATATATTATTTGTATTATTTGGAATTAATTTTTAAAATAAAAATAATTATTAAAAGAAAGAAATAGATAAAAGAAAAAAAGAAAAATTATAAAGAAAATGAATTAAAATATTTATTTTAATTTTATTATTATTTTACCACATAATGATTTTTTTATTTTATTTATTTGGTTGAAAAGAAAAAATTATAAAGAAAATCCATTAAAAAATAAAAGAAAGGAGCTAATATGTATCTATTGCCACGTAATTACCATGTCATATTTTATTTTATTTTTTAAAAGCCACATAAGCAATCCTTGCTGATTTGTTAACGACAGTTACAAAAAATGGACGGAATGGCCTGATTGAACATTTTAAAAAAGTACAGTGGACTAATTGAATATTTTAAAAATACAATGGCTATTTCGTTAAATCACTATAATCACAGTGGCCAAAAAATGCTTTTTGCCTTGTGATTAGATATTCCAAACAATATCATTCAAGTATGAGTTACACGAAATTTTGAATGATTTTTGACCTAGTAGAAATTTGGGTTTTTTTTTTTTTTTTTTTGCTTTGACTCTCAAAAAATGAATAGTATTTATTCTAACTGAAATTTTTACAAAATTCAGTGATTTAGGTATAATTTGAATACATATAAAAAATAATGTTGTACAGTCTCAAAACAAACAAAAAAAAGCCAAATTTTAGACCGGTCTAGAAAATATGTCCAAAAAAAACTGTCTGTCTAGACTTTTTGTTCAAGAATTAGCAGTTCTGCACCACTAATTCATTAGATGGCATCATTAAATGTGCGACGGAGAATTATTCTACAAAAGTCTTTTCCGACCAAGGGTAGTATATTTAATGGTTAAATTTACAAAACACTTAAATATGTGTTGTCCCGAAGGGCTAAAACATACCCTTCGTCCCAGGATAAAAATCTTGATAGAATTTTTACGCATATTAAGAAGATGAATGAAATGATAAAATTATCCATAATAATATGTCATTAATTATTTTCAATGTAGGTGAGAGGGTGACTTTCTAGCTATTCAATTCAAAATAGTATTCTCTCTCCATACTTATTAAATATGAGGAGAGAATTAGAATAAGAAAAGTATGAGATATTTAATGCTACGGACATAATAGTAAAAAATATGTAAAAGTTTAGTTATTAAAAAAAATTAGACATTTAACATGGGACTACCCAAAATAGTAATAATGACTTTATCATGGGAAAGGGCGAGTATTAGAGAGGGGGGGGGGGAATAATCTCTTTTTAAAAGTAATTAAATTATCACTAATTTTTATTAAAAGGTTTGTTGACTTAGTCATATTCTAGTCATATTCCATCCTTAAGTTTTGATGATGAAATGTTCATATACTAAATTGTTTTATGGTGTTTCAGGTATATGTTGATAAAGAACATTGGTGGGATTTTCAAGAGGTTGAAGAATGTTTCTTTACTAGGAAAATCAACTGTAAGGTCAATTGCATAATAATTGATTTTTTATTTAAAGACTCTAGGACATATTATTTGCATCTTGTTATATGTCTTAAATGAAAAATGATTTAATAAATCTAAATGAAAAAGGTTTTTCTAATATTAAGATTAGATATGTCACTGGTATAAAAAGAATTAATATTTTATGACATGGGTTACGTGTGCATTAATATCCTTGGAAAAATTCTTTCTTTAGCTACATGTGGAGTTCTATGTATTTAAGAATTGCCTAGGGAGCTTAAAAGACGGAAGCTGTATATTTGTTGCATGTGCAATTTTCAAGGAGTGCAATTATGGAAGTTAGATGACTTAGGACTCTATTGCCTTGAATATGGGAAAGATCTGATTATTCACTGGTACACGCTACTCTAAAAAGAAAAGAATTAGTCAAAGTTGTTAGTGGGATAATTTTAAAAGAGTCCAACATGCATTCATTTTTATAATTGAAGATGTAGTTGAGATTATTTCTCAACGAGATTTTAATTTGTTGCTTATCTAGTTGGCAACGTATCGTCGGGCTGATATACTTGGACTCTTGGACTCTATGTGTAATGGTAATTATAATTGGATTATAAATACCGTAAGTAAAGCATGCATGGATTATATACAACTCACTTAATTTATTATTGCACTAATTTCTAATATTTATCGAAGCAACGTTATTTGATTGGTGTAAAGTTGAGCGACTAAGTAATTTATTTACGATATCTTTGAATTTGGTATTTGGTAAGAAAGTAATTGTTTATCTTTTGTGCTAATTGATCATTGCATATAGTTGAGCCTTTAATTGTTAAATTGATTATTCTTGCATTGATCATGTAACCTCTATATTTGTATTGAAATTTCATTTTTAGACTAAAGCGTAGTTTAAAGGTGTTAATCCTAGTGGATTAGAGAAAAAGTTTACAAACAGGTTCAAGGAAGCAAAGGTGCTTGAAGAGTGCATAGGTGCACAAGGAGCAAGAGTGCTTAAGAAAAAATAATTGTTATTAATTTATTGTTAGAATCTGTTTTGTAATCAGTGTTTATTTATTAAGAAATAAATAAAGTGAGTCTCCAATACTATTTGGTATTGGACATGGACTATGCTATTATTATACAGGGTAATAGCTGAACCACGTAAAAAATCTTGGTGTTGATTTTATTTGTGATGCCCCCAAAATAGGTATACATCACCCATCTTGAGTCGCCAAATACATGGTACAAAATTTAAATACAACTTAATAATACAACTGTCGTGTAAAATACGACAAGACAAAAACTGGAAGTTTTAAAACTAATATTGTCTTCTAGACAGTATTCAACTCAAGTGGAGTCCTCAATACATTTATCATCACACAACTTCATAGAATAGTAAGGACTACTAATGCTATCATCTGGACCGTCACTCCATTCCCCGACTAGTCCCAGCTACGTTCTCATTTCCTGAAGAAAACAATGAAAGCAAAAGGGTGAGCTCAACTAGCCCAGTAAGAAATATTATGACTAAGATAATACAGAATAATTTATCGTTAGCCTTCAATAGTGTTAAACTGATAAAATATAACAAACATCAAGGATATTCATTAGTATCACGACCACAAATTATCCATGCACTACGGGCCAAGGATATTCGTGTATTCATCAATGGTCATGATCATGCCAACAACTGTCCAACAATGCACTACGGCCAATGAGGACTTTTTGTGATGCCCCCAAAATAGGTCACCCATTCTGAGTCGTCAAAATACATGGTACAGAAACAACTACAACTTTATTAATACAACATAAAAATTGTGAGTTTAAATACAAATATTGTCATATAGACAATATCCACACTCAAATAAGTCCTCAGTACAATTATTGATACATTATTTTATAAAAATGGTGAGGACTACTAAAACGACTTTCTAAAACCTTCATTCCATACCCCGACTAGTACTCGCTACATTCTCGCCTCTTGAGAAGATAAATGGAACAAAAAGGAAAAGGGTGAGCTCAACTAGCCCAGTAAAGAATATTATGACCAAGATAATATAGAACAAATTATCGTTAGTCTTCAACAGGGAAAAATCTAATAGAATACAATAGACAACAAGTTTTAAATCAATATTCGCAATGGAAATAATAATTCATTAGAAGAGTTAAGTAGAGAATAAAATCTACTATCTTCTATATATGAATTTAAAAGTTCATCGTCAATATTTTATCCCTGTAACATCAATCAATATATATCTGGAATCAAATATTCATCTTTGCACTACAAGCCAAAGATATTCATCGATTTGGTCATGTTCATCTAAACACTGTTCATCTTTTGCACTACGTGCCAAAGATATTCATCGAAATCATTCATCTTTGCACTATATAGCCAAAGATATTGATTATATTATCATTTAGGACTGAGGATGATGAAAAATATTTTAAAGAAAATGAATCCAATGAAACAAAAGAATAAATATTAAGGATTCGTATTTCAGCTATTCCATGTCCAAAAATACCTCATAAATAATCATAGTGGAGTAAAATTCAAGAATGATCAAAACATGGATACAATCAAAGCTAGTATCCATAATAGATATTTTGGACGAAAAACGAAAATTTAATTTTTCTGTGAATAGTGTCGTATTCGTGAATAGTGTCGTATACGTGAATAGTGTCGTATACATGAATAGTAACTCCGACACTAAAAGATAGAAATTTCACAAGAAAATCATCATGCTTCGTGAATAGTAACTCGTGAATAGTAACTCATGAATAGTAACTCGTGAATAGTAACTCATGAATAGTAACTCATGAATAGTAACCCCGACATGAAAAAGTTCCAAATTTGATAAAAAGTTCCAACCAATATTTTAAGATAATGATATTGAAGAAATAATATCATTTTTTAAAAATAATATCCCTTACCTCAAAAGGATAGTACTTACATTGGATATAGTCTTTGAAAGAACTCAGACCGTATAGTAATACTCAAAGTACTAAAATACTCACAAAAATACGCTCAATATATTGAGAGAGAGAAGAGAGAAAACTTCGGTTTACGGTGTGATTTTCAATTCTAACTTAAGCACCTTATTTATAGGAAAATGCTTAGAACACGCATAGAAAATTTAATATAATATTAATATATTATATAAAAATTCCTACACACACCAAATCACATCCAAAACATCACCACCAATAGTCAACTAAATCAAAAAAACGTTTTTGTTATTAAAATAATTAAAATTTCAAAAATTAATTATTTGAACTTCAATAATTCATAATAAATAGCACTTTTTGAGAAAATTCAATCTTCATGACTTTTTATAGGAAATTCAATTCTCTACAAGTTTGCAGTAAGAAAGTTTTTCTAAATTCCAAATAGAAATTGATAGAAATCCATAAATGGGTGATTTTATGTGCTATAATCAAATTCGGTCAAGAAATGGGCCCTGTACATGTTTAACATGTTTTAAATAACTTTTGCAATAAAAATACTCTTCATTCCTCATATACTCATATATCCCACATTCATTGTAAAAATACCATCATTATTAAATTATAATAATATAATAAAATATTATTTTATCGAAAAGATAACATATCGATTTTCAACAATTGTCACTTTAAAATTTTCTCCATCTATATCCACATAAAATGAATATTTTCCTCATCATATATATCAATAATTAATTATTCACAAATAATATTACAAAATCACAATCATCGATAAACTTATAGTTCCCAAGAAAGAGGGCTTTCAATAAGGATTTCTCCTTCATCGGCGCAAGTGATTAGGTGATCAAACCTCTCCTTAGACAGAACTTTCTAGACATTGCCAATAATTTTTTCTAATAATATTATTCAAATAATATGAATTATTGCTTCGATAATGGAAAATACTGTGTAGTGACAATTATTGAAACAACAGTAATATAAAATATCAATGAGCAATTATTGAATCAATAAAATAAAATACTGAACAGTAACTACTGTAACAATTATTGAGTAGTGTCTTCTTACGTAGGAATCAATAATTGGTGTAATACCGTGTTCTAATCGCGGGCAACAACGCAGACATCGTGTTTTAACCACCGTGTATTCCAATAAGTGTTAATTGGTGAATAACTACTGTAGTTATTTATAAACAACTTATACTTGTCGTTTTCTTCATCCAATCGCTTTTTCAGTTATGGGGCCCATAAAAGAGGCTGCTCATAGTCATGCGAATATTCCCCGACAACAAGAATATTCCACGACCAAACGAATATTCCCCGACAATAATGAATATTTTATAACCACCTGCTTATTTTAAAATATTTGCGCATTTTACCCATAACTAACCACATTAATCAATTCAACCCTTATTATTTCAAAATAATAAATAGAGAAAATTAAATTTCATTTATAAAAAGTTAGGGTCTTACAACCTTCCCTTTTTATGAAATTTCATCCTAGAAATTGACGTACGTACCTGGTGTTTCGAAAAGGTGAGGATACCTCTTTTTTATTTCTGATTCTAACTCCCAGGTCATTTCTTCAATAGCATGGTTTCTCCACAAAACCTTAACTTGTGGTATAACCTTAGTGCGTAAGACATGCTCTTTCCTATCCAAGATCTTGACTGGTACCTCCTCGTATGTTAAATCTTCGGCTATCTCGTCTGGTTCTAACTCAATAATGTGGTTCGGGTCCTTCACATATTTACGAAGCACAGATATGTGAAAAACGTTATGAACACGAGATATGCTTGGAGGTAACGTGAGTCTATAGGCCACATTTTCTACTCGTTTAAGAATCTGAAATAGACCAATAAATCGTGGATTGAGCTTTCCTCTCTTCCCGAATCTTGTAACTCCCTTCCATGGAGCCACACGCAACAATACATCATCCCCAATACTAAATTCCACGTCCTTTCGATGAAGATCCGCATAACTCTTTTGTCGATCCTGTGCCGTTTGTATACGTTGTCGAATCTTTTGGATCTTTTTCGTAGTCATACGTACTAACTCGGGTCCCAACAATGTTGTTTCACCCACCTCATCCCAACATATTGGAGAGCGACACTTTCGTCCATACAATGCTTCGAATGGAGCCACACCTATACTTGCCTGATAACTATTGTTGTAGGAAAATTCCACCAATGGTAAATACTTATCCCAACTCCCTTTGAAATCGAGGACACAAAGTCTTAATAGATCTTCAAGAGTTTGAATAGTCCTCTCTAATTGTCATCTGTCAAGTTTGAGGATGGTATCTTAACTAAATCGTAAATCCGTGCTTCCATAATTAATTCTATCAAATTATTAAATCTCTAATTAATTATTAAATTAATTAGAACAACATTTTGCTTATTAAATAATTCATTTAATCCAATAAGCTCAATTAAATACATAATTTGAATAATAAAATTCTTCACATTAATTTAATCAATACAACACACATAATTAAATTAATCTACCACAAATTCCATAATTAATTATTTAATCCAATAATTAAATCATCAAAAATATTTATTTAATTCAATAAATATTCATATTAGATTACAAAATCTCATTAGTCACAAATAGTACCCATGAATAATATACTACGGCATGAAAAGATTAAAATTTAACAATAATATTCAAAAAATATTCAAATTGAAACGATATTAGATGAAGCGCAAATTTTAAGGATATTCTACTAATTTCAAGGAGTGTAGAAACAATACTTATCAACATAAATGTAGAATTGGGAATATGAAACGAAATAATATTACTTACATAAGACAGAGTATGGAAGAAAATATTATTCTTACTTAATATTGAACAAAAATAATATCCCTTACGAATATTGAGCGAAAATAATATTCATTTAATATTGAGCGAAGATAATATCCCTTATAAATATTGAAGCGAAAATAATATTCCTCATTTAATATTGAAGCTAAATAATATTCTTACGAATATGAAAAAAATATCTCTTCCGAATATGAAATAAATAATACCCTTACCTTAAAAGGAGAGTACTTTCAACTGGTATAACGGAGATATTCTTGAAGAAAACTTGCACTATTTGTTACACTCAAAGTTTCCTTAAACTAAAAAGAAATACGTTCAATATTATAAAAGAAGAATTCTCTGATTCTGGTGTGATTTTCATTTCTAAACTAAGCATCCAATTTATAGGAGAATGACAGGATATTATTTAGGAAATAATCACGGACTGCATAGTAAGAAGTTCACGGGCGAAGAACAATTCGGTTGAAAATTTTTATTTTCACTATGCAAACACTATGCAAAGATTATGCAAATACTACGCTTACTATGCAAACACTATGCAATATAAAATAAAATTGAGATAACTTTCTACCGACGATTTTGAAAAATGAGTAAGTGGAGGTCCATGTAATAAGCCAAATTTGTAATAAATACTTCATGACAAACCCCTTTTATTTATCACAATTCACTTGACTAATCACATTTTTAATCTTTCAACATTTATTCATCATTAATATTATAACTCATAATATTAACAATCAGATCATTCCCAGGAAAGAGGGGGCTTTCCGATAAGAATTTCTCCTTATTGGCACGCAATTAGATGACCTAACTCCTTTCCTCGACAGAATTTTCTAGACATTATCAATAATGCAAATAATAATATAAATAACGGTGGCATCTCATTTATTGATTTAATAATATAAAATATTGTGTAGATGATCTTTTGTGACAATAATTGAATCAATATTATGAGATACTATGCATCAACTACTATTGCAATAATTGAACAAAACCGGAGTGACTTCTTAAGTAAGCATCAATAATCAAAGATATTTGCATAACACCGTGTGCTACTATGCAACCCGTGTATTACTATACTTTTATCACCGGGTATTTCAACAGTTAACGGTAAGTCTTTCTAAATTCTACAGTAATTCCGTTGTGGGGTCCACCAATGATTGTGCCTTCATACGGATATTCCCTGATAAAACGAATATTTCCCGACCAAACGAATATTTTATGACAACTTGCTTACTTTGTAAAATTTATAAATATTACCCACAACTATAACATTATATCAAATACATACCTTATTATTCAAAATAACATTTAAAGAAAATTAAATCTTTATTCATAAAAAAATTAGTGTCTTATAGCTTCTATGAGCTTATTGACAGACTCTGCGATCAACATTCGATACTCTACGTAAGCATAGCTTACTTTGCAATCCTTGTTACTCATTATGAAATGTCAGAGTAACTATACGATCGTTTAACTTAACTGTACGATTAGCTCTTAAAATCAATCTAACAATTTTGATCTTTTTATTCTAAGTCCTTGTCATCACATTATACTTTATAAAATTGTTAAACAAATATAGTTAAATTATATCATTATCAAATTTATCATGTAGACAACACTATTATTTTTCAATTATTTGTGTATGTGTCTACCATATATATTCAGTATTCTCGAAAATATAGGAGTGATCTTCTCTCGCTCAATTTATTCTCTTGCCTTTTTATGTCTTTGACATTCTTTTACAATTTTCATTTGTTGATATAAGTTTAGTTTTATATACATATATATTTTGTATTTTGTTCTTCTTTTAGAGATGCAAAGTTTTTAATCTGGAAAAATTTTATATGTGATGATGCACGAATTTTTGACCAGCAGACTCGGATAACACTTTTATTCTTTGTAAATATTTTTCATGTTGTAATATTAATAAAAAATTTAAATGAACTAAACGTTTCAACCTCAATTTCAAGGGTCTTTCTTTGGATTCCTCCATTACATCTTCTCTTCAATTTCATCTAATATACCATATTTTTACTATTGTTAATAGTATAATAAAAAATCGATATCGGTCAACTAATTTATTATAATGAATAGCATAATTACTTTAAAATGAAAGTAATCCGATATTTTTCAAAGCATTTGATGAACATGTGAATTTTTTATCAAAATTTTAATGGATAAAACTTCTTTTAGACTTTTAATGAAAAAAATATTTTTATGATTTTAATTTTTGTATAATTGATCTTAATATTATCAACTAACTATTAATATATTTTGATCATTACTAACAAATTTATTATGATCAAATAAATGGTATATTGAATAAAATTAGAGAAATGCATGTGTAATTGAAGGAGCCAAATCAGTCTTTCTTAGTTTAAGGTTCTTAATGCACTTGAAGTAATTTCTCTTCTTCACATATCATTAAAATAAAATAATAATCTCCAATATATTCATTAATGAGGTAATACTGTTTATGTATATATTAACACCGTTTATATATAAACATTTTTTTCTATTTTCTTATTTTTTTTTATAAAAAAGACAATGTAGATCTTAATTGTGCAAAGTGGGCAGAAGCTTCTGGTTACCAACTCAATTAGACGTTACTAGCTTGTTCCATGATTTGTGGACTATATAAAGTTGTTGGGGCCATGTTCTAGTGATTCCAAAAGAATGGAGGAAAGAAAAGAGAATAATAAAATATTTTTCCATAATCATGTTGACTATGTTCCACTCAACAAACACTAACTCCAAATTATTTCTTTTGCACAATAAAAAGAAGAAGAGAAAAGAAAAAAAATGTGTTAGGTGAAACTGTTGAAAAATGAAAAGAAAGGAGTGGTTATATATATATATATATATATATATATATATATATATATATATATATAATTGGGCATTTAATGGTTAAACAACTTTACTTTTTTGAAATCATTGTGATTTGGCCACTGTGGTTATAGTGATTTAACGAAATAGTCACTGTGTTTTTAAAATATTCAATTAGCCCACTGTACTTTTTAAAAATATTCAATCAGGCCATTATTCGCTTCATTTTTTATAATCGCTAGATTAACAGATCGTAAGAGTTTCTTACGTGTCTTTTTTGAAAATAAAATAAAATACGTGGCATATGCTTAATTACATAGTATATCCTTATGTGGCAACAAATTTTTTTTAATGGATTTCTTTATAATTTTTCTTCTCAAACAAAAAAATAAAATAATAAAATCATTATGTAGTAAAAATAATAATAAAATTAAAATAAATATTTTAATTTATTTTTTTATAATTTTTCTTTTCCTTTATTTTTTCTTTTTTTTAATAATTATTTTTATTTTAAAATTAATTACAAATAATATATCAAAATTTGTTTATATCTTTGTTCATCTTCTCCTCCGTAAACCGGTAAGAATGACCAATTAGGACAAATCTCATCAGTAAACCACCGGTACCAAATCCCAATAAATATGTAGAAAACACATAATATCTAGATTGGAAAGTTATGAGACCACCAGACAAAATCCAAACCAGAGCCACCGCCAATTCAACCTCACCACCCATATGACAACTCTGTTATTTGAAGATCTGTAAGGATTTTCCAAAAAAAATTTCATTCCCAAAAATTTTCATTCCTGTTATTTGACGACTCATGTTATCAAAATTTGTTCCATCTTCTTCAAGCTTTCATGGCGGTGGTGATCGTAGCCTCCATTTTCATTCCCAAAAACCACTAAGAAACTAAGAAACTCAGCAACTGAGCCTCCTAAAAATGGAGTACGGTGCCACCAAAAACCTAGATCTAGGTCTGAAGTCAAAATCTAATTCTGTCGGAGGAAGTCGGAGAAGAAGTCGGAGGAGAGAGGAGGTGGGCAACTGGCTTACCTTTTTTGTTTTTTTTGTTTTTGTTTTTATGTTTAGTTATTAAAAAGTTTTAATATTATTTGGAATTAATTTTAAAAATAAAATTAATTATTAAAAGAAAGGAAAAGATAAAAGGAAAAGAAAAATTATATAGAAAATGAATTAATTTTATTATTTTAATTTTTTTTTTGTCATGTAATTAATGATTTTTTATTTTTATTTTTGTTGAAATTAATGTAATGTTGTAATAGATCTCATTGATACAAAAAATTTGATATATTATTTGTATTATTTGGAATTAATTTTTAAAATAAAATAATTATTAAAAGAAAGAAATAGATAAAAGAAAAAGAAAAAATTATAAAGAAAAATGAATTAAAATATTTATTTTAATTTTATTATTATTTTACCACATAATGATTTTTTTATTTTATTTTTTTGGTTGAAAAGAAAAAATTATAAAGAAAATCCATTAAAAAATAAAAGAAAGGAGCTAATATGTATCTATTGCCACGTAATTACCATGTCATATTTTATTTTATTTTTTAAAAGCCACGTAAGCAATCCTTGCTGATTTGTTAACGACAGTTACAAAAAATGGACGGAATGGTCTGATTGAACATTTTAAAAAAGTACAGTGGACTAATTGAATATTTTAAAAATACAGTGGCTATTTCGTTAAATCACTATAACCACAGTGGCCAAAAAGTGCTTTTTGCCTTGTGATTAGATATTCCAAACAATATCATTCAAGTATGAGTTACACAGAACGGATTTTTGGACAGATTTTTTGGACCGGCCGAAATTTGGGTTTTGTTTTTGTTTGTTTTTTTTTGCTTTGACTCTCAAAAAATGAATAGTATTTATTCTAACTGAAATTTTTACAAAATTCAGTGATTTAGGTATAATTTGAATACATATAAAAAATAATGTTGTACAGTCTCAAAACAAACAAAAAAAAAGCCAAATTTTAGATCGGTCTAGAAAATATGTCCAAAAAAAACTGTCTGTCTAGACTTTTTGTTCAAGTATTAGCAGATCTGTACCACTAATTCATCAGATGGCATCATTAAATGTGGGACGGAGAATTATTCTACAAAAGTCTTTTCCGACCAAGGGTAGTATATTTAATGGTTAAATTTACAAAACACTTAAATATGTGTTGTACCGAAGGGCTAAAACATACCCTTCGTCCTAGGATAAAAATCTTGATAGAATTTTTACGCATATTAAGAAGATGAATGAAATGATAAAATTGTCCATAATAATATGTCATTAATTATTTTCAATGTAGGTGAGAGGGTGACTTTCTAGCTATTCAATTCAAAATAGTATTCTCTCTCCATACTTAATAAATATGAGGAGAGAATTAGAATAAGAAAAGTATGAGATATTTAATGCTACGGACATAATAGTAAAAAATATGTAAAAGTTTGGTTATTAAAAAAAATTAGACATTTAAATGGGACTACCCAAAATAGTAATAATGACTTTATCATGGGAAAAGGCGAGTAGTATTAGAGAGGGGGGAATAATCTCTTTTTAAAAGTAATTAAATTATCACTAATTTTTATTAAAAGGTTTGTTGACTTAGTCATATTCTAGTCATATTCCATCCTTAAGTTTTGATGATGAAATGTTCATATACTAAATTGTTTTATGGTGTTTGTGTATATGTTGATAAAGAACATTGGTGGGATTTTCAAGAGGTTGAAGAATGTTTCTTTACTAGGAAAATCAACTGTAAGGTCAATTGCATAATAATTGATTTTTTATTTAAAGACTCTAGGACATATTATTTGCATCTTGTTATATGTCTTAAATGAAAAATGATTTAATAAATCTAAATGAAAAAGGTTTTTCTAATATTAAGATTAGATATGTCACTGGTACAAAAAGAATTAATATTTTATGACATGGGTTACGTGTGCATTAATATCCTTGGAAAAATTCTTTCTTTAGCTACATGTGGAGTTCTATTTATTTAAGAATTGCCTAGGGAGCTTAAAAGACGGAAGCTGTATATTTGTTGCATGTGCGATTTTCAAGGAGTGTAATTATGGAAGTTAGATGACTTAGGACTCTATTGCCTTGAATATGGGAAAGATCTGATTATTCACTGGTACACGCTACTCTAAAAAGAAAAGAATTAGTCAAAGCTGTTAGTGGGATAATTTTAAAAGAGTCCAACATGCATTCATTTTTATAATTGAAGATGTAGTTGAGATTATTTCTCAACGAGATTTTAATTTGTTGCTTATCTAGTTGGCAACGTATTAGTGCAGTATACTTGGACTCTTGGACTCTATGTGTAATGGTAATTTTAATTGGATTATAAATACCGTAAGACATGCATGGATTATATACAACTCACGTATTTATTATTGCACTAATTTCTAATATTTATCGAGCAACGTTATTTGATTGGTGCAAACCGTTGAGCAGCTAAGTAATTTATTTCTAATATCTTTGAGCTGGTATTTGGTAAGAAAGTAATTGTTTATCTTTTTGTGCTAATTGATCATTGCATATAGTTGGGCCTTTAATTGTTAAATTGATTATTCTTGCATTGATCATTGACCTCTATATTTGTATTGAAATTTCTGTTTTAGACTAAGCGTAGTTTAAAGGTGTTAATCCTAGTGGATTAGAGAAAAAGTTTACAAACAGGTTCAAGGAAGCAAAGGTGCTTGAAGAGTGCATAGGTGCACAAAGAGCAAGAGTGCTTAAGAAAAAATAATTGTTATTAATTTATTGTTAGAATCTGTTTTGTAATCAGTGTTTATTTATTAAGAAATAAATAAAGTGAGTCTCCAATACTATTTGGTATTGGACGTGGACTATGCTATTATTATACAGGGTAGTAGCTGAACCACGTAAAAAATCTTGGTGTTGATTTTATTTGTGACGCCCCCAAAATAGGTATACATCACCCATCTTGAGTCGCCAAATACATGGTACAAAATTTAAATACAACTTAATAATACAACTGTCGTGTAAAATACGACAAGACAAAAACTGGGAGTTTTAAAACTAATATTGTCTTCTAGACAGTATTCAACTCAAGTGGAGTCCTCAATACATTTATTATCACACAACTTCATAGAATAGTGAGGACTACTAATGCTATCATCTGGACCGTCACTCTGTTCCCCGACTAGTCCCAGCTACGTTCTCATTTCCTGAAGAAAACAATGAAAGCAAAAGGGTGAGCTCAACTAGCCCAGTAAGAAATATTATGACTAAGATAATACAGAATAATTTATCGTTAGCCTTCAACAGTGTTAAACTGATAAAATATAACAAACATCAAGGATATTCATTAGTATCACGACCACAAATTATCCATGCACTACGGGCCAAGGATATTCGTGTATTCATCAATGGTCATGATCATGCCAACAACTGTCCAACAATGCACTACGGCCAATGAGGACTTTTTGTGATGCCCCCAAAATAGGTATACAACACCCATTCTGAGTTGTCAAAATACATGGTACAGAAACAACTACAACTTTATTAATACAACATAAAAATTGTGAGTTTAAATACAAATATTGTCATATAGACAATATCCACACTCAAATAAGTCCTCAGTACAATTATTGATACATTATTTTACAAAAATGGTGAGGACTACTAAAACGACTTTCTAAAACCTTCATTCCATACCCCGACTAGTACTCGCTACATTCTCGCCTCTTGAGAAGAAAAATGGAATAAAAAGGAAAAGGGTGAGCTCAACTAGCCCAGTAAAGAATATTATGACCAAGATAATATAGAACAAATTATCGTTAGTCTTCAACAGGGAAAAATCTAATAGAATACAATAGACAACAAGTTTTAAATCAATATTTGTAGCGGAAATAATAATTCATTAGAAGAGTTAAGTAGAGAATAAAATCTACTATCTTCTATATATGAATTTAAAAGTTCATCGTCAATATTTTATCCCTGTAACATCAATCAATATATATCTGGAATCAAATATTCATCTTTGCACTACAAGCCAAAGATATTCATCAGTTGGTCATGTTCATCTAAACACCTGTTCATCTTTGCACTACGGGCCAAAGATATTTATCAGAAATCATTCATCTTTGCACTATAGGCCAAAGATATTCAGTTATATTATCATTTAGGACTGAGGATGATGAAAAATATTTTAAAGAAAACGAATCCAATGAAACAAAAGAATAAATATTAAGGATTCGTATTTCAGCTATTCCATGTCAAAAAATACCTCATAAATAATCATAGTGGAGTAAAATTCAAGAATGATCAAAACATGGATACAATCAAAGCTAGTATCCATAATAGATATTTTGGACGAAAAACAAAAATTTAATTTTTCTGTGAATAGTGTCGTATTCGTGAATAGTGTCGTATACGTGAATAGTGCCGTATACGTGAATAGTAACTCCGACACTAAAAGATAGAAATTTCACAAGAAAATCATCATGCTTCGTGAATAGTAACTTGTGAATAGTAACTCATGAATAGTAACTCGTGAATAGTAACTCATGAATAGTAACTCATGAATAGTAACCCATACATGAAAAAGTTCCAAATTTGATAAAAGTTCCAACCAATATTTCTAAGATAATGATATTGAAGAAATAATATCATTTTAAAAAAAAAAATAATATCCCTTACCTCAAAAGGATAGTACTTCTGACTGGATATAGTGCTGAAAGAACTTGCACCGTATAGTAATACTCAAAGTACTAAAATACTCACAAAAATACGCTCAATATATTGAGAGAGAAAGAGAGAGAAAACTTCAGTTTCTGGTGTGATTTTCAATTCTAACTTAAGCACCTTATTTATAGGAAAATGCTTAGAACACCACAGCAGAAAATTTAATATAATATTAATATATTATATAAAAATTCCTACACACACCAAATCACATCCAAACATCAGCCACCAATAGTCAACTAAATCAAAAAAAACGTTTTTGTTATTAAAAATAATTAAAACTTTCAAAAATTAATTATTTCGGAACTTCAATAATTCATAATAAATAGCACTTTTTTCAGAAAATTCGAATCTTGCGACTTTTTATAGGAAATTCAATTCTCTACAACTTTGCAGAAGAAAGTTTTTCTAAATTCCAAACAGAAATTGACCGAAATCCATAAACGGGTGATTTTACAGGCTATAATCAAATTTCAACCAAGAAATGGGCCCATGTACATGTTTAACATGTTTTAAATAACTTTTGCAATAAAATACTCTTCCTCCTCATATACTCATATATCCCACATTCATTGTAAAAATATATCATTATTATATTATAATAATATAATAAAATATTATTTTATCGTAAAAGATAAAATATCGATTTTCAACAATTGTCACTTTAAAAATTTTCTCCATCTATATCCACATAAAATGAATATTTTCCTCATCATATAAATCAATAATTAATTATTCACAAATAATATTACATAATCACAATAATCGACAACCGATAGCTTCCTCAAGAAAGAGGGGCTTTCAATAAGGATTTCTCCTCATTGGTGCGCAAGCAATTAGGTGATCAAACCTCTCCTTAGATGTAACTTTCTAGACATTGCCAATAATGTTTTCTAATAATATTATTCAAATAATATGAATTATTGCTTCGATAATGGAAAATACTGTGTAGTGACAATTATTGAAACAAACAGTAATATAAAATATCAACGCAAAGCAATTATTGAATCAATAAAATAAAATATCGAATAAAGAATTCATCGAAACAATTATCGAGTAGTGTCTTCACACGTAAGAATCAATAATTGGTGCAATACCGGTGCTATCGCGGCAACAACGCCAGACATCGTGTTTTAACCACCGGGTATTCCAACAGTGTTAACGGTAACAACTACGCCGTTATTTATAAACAACTTATACTTGTCGTTTTCTTCATCCAATCGCTTTCCGTTATGGGGCCCACAAAAGACTGCGCCGTCGTACGAATATTTCCCGACAACAAGAATATTCCACGACCAAACGAATATTCCCCGACAATAATGAATATTTTATAACCACCTGCTTATTTTAAAATATTTGCGCATTTTACCCATAACTAACCACATTAATCAATTCAACCCTTACTATTTCAAAATAATAAATAGAGAAATTAAATTTCATTTATAAAAAGTTGGGGTCTTACAACCTTCCCTTTTTTATGAAATTTCATCCTAGAAATTGACGACGCACTGTGTGTTTCAAAAGGTGAGGATACCTCTTTTTCATTTCTGATTCTAACTCCCAGGTCATTTCTTCAATAGCATGGTTTCTCCACAAAACCTTAACTTGTGGTATAACCTTAGTGCGTAAGACATGCTCTTTCCTATCCAAGATCTTGACAGGTACCTCCTCGTATGTTAAATCTTCGGCTATCTCGTCTGGTTCTAACTCAATAATGTGGTTCGGGTCCTTCACATATTTACGAAGCACAGATATGTGAAAAACGTTATGAACACGAGACATGCTTGGAGGTAACGCGAGTCTATAGGCCACATTTCCTACTCGCTCAAGAATTTGAAATGGACCAATAAATCGTGGATTGAGCTTTCCTCTCTTCCCGAATCTTGTAACTCCCTTCCATGGAGCCACACGCAACAATACATGATCCCCAATACTAAATTCCACGTCCTTTCGATGAAGATCCGCATAACTCTTTTGTCGATCCTGTGCCATTTGTATACGTTGTCGAATCTTTTGGATCTTTTTCATAGTCATACGTACCAACTCGGGTCCCAACAATGTTGCTTCACCCACCTCATCCCAACATATTGGAGAGCGACACTTTCGTCCATACAATGCTTCGAATGGAGCCACACCTATACTTTCCTGATAACTATTGTTGTAGGAAAATTCCACCAATGGTAAATACTTATCCCAACTCCCTTTGAAATTGAGGACACAAAGTCTTAATAGATCTTCAAGAGTTTGAATAGTCCTCTCTAATTGTCCGTCCGTTTGAGGATGGTATGCCGAACTAAATCGTAAATCCGTGCCCATAGCTTTTTGCAAGCTAACCCAAAATCTTGAAGTGAATCTTGGGTCACGATCCGAAACTATGGATACTGGCATGCCATACAATCTTATAATCTCATTTACGCATATACTAGCAAGACGTTCAAGGAATAAGTCTCACGATAGGTAAGAAATGGGTGACTTGGTTAATCTATCAACAATAACCCAAATCGCATCTATGCCTTGAGAAACCTTGGGAAGACCCGTAACGAAATCCATAGTAATGTGTTCCCACTTCCATTTCAGAATCTCAAGTGGTTGCAATGGACCTTTTGGTACTTGATGCTCCGCCTTTACACGTTGACAAGTTAAACACATCGAGATAAACTTTGCAATCTCTCTCTTCATATTGTTCACCAAAATGTATGTCGAAGATCACGATACATTTTGGTACTTCCAGGATGGATTGCAAATGGTGTATTGTGTGCCTCCATCATGATCTTGTACTTCAAATCAGAATCATTAGGAACACAAAGTCTGGAATGGACTCGAAGTATTCCTTCTTCATCAATTCTTGCTTCTAGAATAGCACCTTCTTATACTCTCTTCTTCATAATCATCAGCTTCGGGTCTGTGGCTTGAGCAACTTTAACTTTCTCGATTAAAGTTGGTTCTATACGTATACTTAACATCATTGTATGGGTCCCCGGAGTCTTGAATTCTATCTTCATCTTTTGTAAATCACACAAAATGGGCCTTTGTTTTAACAACATCGCATTTGTTCCCGCGTATGATCTTCTACTCAATGCGTCAGCTACCACGTTCGCTTTTCCAAGATGGTATTGAATAGTGTGGTCGTAATCTTTCAATAGCTCGAGCCAACGTCATTGCCGCATGTTAAGTTCCTTTTGGGTGAAGAAATATTTGAGGCTTTTATGGTCTGAATATATCTCCACTTTTTCCCCATATAGATAGTGCCTCCAGATCTTTAGCGCGAAAATGACTGCTGCCAACTCTAGATCATGAGTATGATAATTCCTCTCATATTCTTTAAGTTGTCGCGAGGCATAGGCTATAACTTTCCCACGTTGGATGAGAACACATCCTAACCCTTTGCCTAAAGTATCACTGTAGATAACAAATCCATCCGAACCAGATGGTATTGTCAAAACAGGTGCCGAAATGAGTCTCCTCTTGAGATCTTGGAAACTCTTCTCGCATTCCTCGCTCCATACGAATTTTGTATCTTTACGAGTCAGCTAAGTTAACGGAGTAGCGATTCTAGAAATCCTTCCACAAATCTCCGATAATAACCAGCTAAGCCCAAAAAGCTACGTACTTCGGTCATCGTCTTTGGTTGCTCCAAACTTTGTATTGCTTCAATCTTCGCCGGGTCAATAGACACTCCATGTTTTGACACCATGTGCCCAAGGAATGCTACTTCCTCAAGCCAGAACTCACATTTCTTCATCTTGGCATATAGCTTGTTATCACGAAGCCTTTGCAGTAACAGCTTCGAATGGCACTAATGATCTTCATGGCTTTTGGAATAGATGAGGATGTCATCAATAAAGACAACAACGAATTGATCCAAATATTCCTTGAATGCTCGGTTCATCATATCCATGAAAGCCGCAGGAGCATTAGTCAATCCAAAGGACATGACTAGGAATTCATAATGCCCGCATCGAAGTTTCGAAGGCGTCTTGGAATATCCTCGCTTTTAACCTTCAACCGATGATATCCGTAATCTAAGATGGATTTTTGAAAAGAATTTTGCTCCTTGCAACTGGTCAAACAGGTCATCAATGCGAGGTAGCGGATACCTATTCTTGATAGTGACATGGTTTAATTCTCGGTAATCGATACAATGTCGCATACTCCCGTCTTTCTTCTTTACAAATAAAACAGGAGCACCCCAAGGAGATGTACTAGGCCGAATGAAACCGATGTCCAACAACTCCTGTAGTTGGACCTTTAACTCCTGAAGTTTAATAGGAGCCATTTGATATGGGGATTTAGAAATGGACTTTGTACCAAGTTCAAGGTCAATAAAGAATTCAACTTCACGTTCTGGGGGTAGACCGGGAAGTTCTTCAAGAAATACATCAGAAAAGTCAATAACAATAGGAATATTATTCAAATCTGACGTGTCTTTATTCAAATCCATAACATGGGCTAAGAAAGCTTGACATTCGTTTTTTAATAAACGAATAGCTTTATGACTTGATATAACAGTGATTGATTTTAATGGCTTAGTTGCTTGAATTCGCACAACAGGTTGGTTAGGAATATGAAAACTAACAACCTTACAAAAATAATCAATTTTGGCATGATGAGTAGTTAACCAATCAATCCCTAAAATCACGTCAAATGCAAGTATCTTTAAAGAGATAAGGTCAACAGGTAATGTGATGGTGCCAACTTGGATCAAACAAGATTTATAAACAGTGGATGTGATGAAAGTTTCTCCTAACGGAGTTTCCACAGATAGGTCAAAGTCTAATTTCTCCGGAGTCAAGTTTAAACGTTGAGCACAAGCAGGAGAGATAAATGAATGGGTAGCATCGGTATCTAGTAATGTATAAACTTTGCATGAATTTATGATTATCTTACCCGTGATCACCTCGTTTGGGTTCCTCGTGATGTTTGACCGATACCACGACAAACGCTTCTTCCAAGAATCGTTGACTTTGACTTTTCCGGGACAAACCTTTTGAGTCACCATCCTCATTGGACTTGGTTTTACTCTAAAGGCAATCTCGAAGCGATATGCCCTTCCTTTCCACAGCTTATAACATACCTTAAACTATTGTGGGCGTTCAATGATATGTCCTTTTTTTCCGCGACTTATAAGATATAACCGGTGGTCGTTCTACTCCCTGGAACCGATTCTTCTTTGGTCGACGTCTTCACATTGTCATTGTTGAATCTCCTCTTTTTAAAATCTCCCCCGACTCGCTTCTTCTATTTTCATGGCTACGATTACCACCAGAGTGGTTACCGCTTTTGTCTGAATGTTTTCCTCCCCGCTGGTTTTCATTGATCCGATGACTGCTGCCACCGGTATAACCCTGGTTACGGTCCCTTGGTTGAACGTACTCGCTATCTCGCTCTAATAATTGAGCCCTGTTGACAACATCCGAATATAAAAAATTTTTGAGAGATAAGATATCGTCGAATCTCGTGTTTTAAACCTCTCGAGAAAAATCCTCGTCATTCGCTCCTCATTCTCTACCAAATGAGGTGTAAACTCGATAACTCGCGAACTTCGCGCCGTGATTGGGACACCGCCATGTTATTTTGTTCTAGTCTAATAAACTCTACCTCCTTCATATGGTGAATACTTTTAGGAAAGTATTTTTCATTGAAAAGTTTCTGAAACGTTTCCCAAGACATGCGGAGTGCGGCATGCTAGGTACGTTTCACAGACTCTCACCAAGAATCGCCTTCGCCACGGAACATAAAGGTGGCGAATGGAACCTTCGTTCTCCGCATCCCAAGACATTGAATATCTTGGTAATTTGCTTGACCCACGTTTCCGCCATGATCGGATCCGCTTTCCCTTAAATTTCGTGGTCCCAACTCTTTGAATCTGTTTGGCGTGACAAGTCGCGCATTGCTATCATTTCCACCCGATTCTCGTATACGAGTCTCTCCTCGCCCGGTTTTGCATGAACGCAAAAAGCTCCTAAACATCCCGCTCGTTCATCGCTCGCTTTCGGTGGTGTTGTTTACAGGAGGAATATTGCCTTCTGTTGCACGTCGCCTCTCGGGTGGTGATTAAAGGAGTTTCCACGGTCTCATTAACTCCACCGTTAATATTCTCAAATTGACATTCTTAAATATCGCATATAAAACAAGAGTTAATTAAACAAATTAATATATCACATATTAACCATATACTTCAATCGACCAACAAATAAGCTTAGGTATGACACACTAAATAAGGATTACTCGTTTGTCCCCTCCTAGTACTATTCCCCGATCTCCGCCAGAGACCATATCCCTAAGCTCGATATTAACTCGTGACGCCCCAAAATAGGTATACAACACCCATTCCGAGTCGTCAAAATACATGGTATACGTAAACAACTACAACTTTATTAATACAAACAAAAAAGCGTGAGTTTAAATACAAATATTGTCATCTAGACAATATCCACACTCAAATAAGTCCTCAGTACAATTATTGATACATTATCTTACAAAAAATGGCGAGGACTACTAAAACGACTTTCTAAAACCTTCATTCCATACTCCGACTAGTACTCGCTACATTCTCGCCTCCTGAGAAGAAAAATGGAAGAAAAAGGAAAAGGGTGAGCTCAACTAGCCCAGTAAAGAATATTATGACCAAGATAATATAGAACAAATTATCGTTAGTCTTTAACAGGAAAAATCTAATAGAATACAATAGACAACAAGTTTTAAATCAATATTCGCAGTGAAATAATAATTCATTAGAAGAGTTAAGTAGAGAATAAAATCTACTATCTTCTATATATGAATTTAAAAGTTCATCGTCAATATTTTATCCCTGTAACATCAATCAATATATATCTGGAATCAAATATTCATCTTTGCACTACAGGCCAAAGATATTCATCATTGGTCATGTTCATCTAAAACACTGCTCATCTTTGCACTACGGGCCAAAGATATTCATCAAAAATCATTCATCTTTGCACTACAGGCCAAAGATATTTAGTTATATCATCATTTAGGACTGAGGATGAAAAATATTTTAAAAAAAATGAATCCAGTGAAACAAAAGAATAAATATTAAGGATTCGTATTTCAGCTATTCCATGTCCAAAAAATACCTAATAAATAATCATAGTAGAGTAAAATTCAAGAATGATCAAAACATGGATACAATCAAAGCTAGTATCCATAATAGATATTTTGGACGAAAAATGAAAATTTAATTTTTCTGTGAATAGTGTCGTATTCGTGAATAGTGTCGTATACGTGAATAGTGTCGTATACGTGAATAGTGCCGTATACGTGAATAGTAACTCCGACACTAAAAGATTGAAATTTCATAAGAAAATCACCATGTTTCGTGAATAGTACTTGTGAATAGTAACTCGTGAATAGCAACTCATGAATAGTAACTCGTGAATAGTAACTCATGAATAGTAACCCGGACATGAAAAAGTTCCAAATTTGATAAAAAGTTCCAACCAATATTTCGGCATAATGATATTGAAGAAATAATATCATTTTTTTAAAAAATAATATCCAATATCTCAAAAGGATAGTACTTCTGACTTGATATAGTGCTGAAAGAACTTGCACTGTATAGCAATACTCAAAGTACTAAAATACTCACAAAAATACGCTCAATATATTGAGAGAGTAAGAGAGAGAAAACTTTAGTTTCTGGTGTGATTTTCAATTCTAACTTAAGCACCCTATTTATAGGAAAATGCTTAGAACACCAAAGCAGAAAATTTAATATAATATTAATATATTATATAAAAATTCCTACGCACACCAAATCAGATCCAAACATCAGCCACCAATAGTCAACTAAATCAAAAAACGTTTTTGTTATTAAAAATAATTAAAACTTTCAAAAATCAATTATTTCGGAACTTCAGAACTTCAATAATTCATAATAAATAGCTCTTTTTCAGAAAATTCGAATCTTGCGACTTTTTATAGGAAATTCAATTCTCTACAACTTTGCAGAAGAAAATTTTTCCTAATTCTAAACAGAAATTGACCGAAATCTATAAACGGACGATTTTACAAGCTATAATCAAATTTCAGTCAAGAAATGGGCCCACAGACATGTTTACCATGTTTTAAATAACTTTTACAACAAAAATACTCTTCCTCCTCATATACTCATATATCCCACATTCATTGTAAAAATATCATCATTATTATATTATAATAATATAATAAAATATTACTTTATCAGAAAAGATAACATATCGATTTTCAACAATTGTCACTTTAAAATTTTTCTCCATCTATATCCACATAAAATGAATATTTTCCTCATCATATAAATCAATAATTAATTATTCACAAATAATATTACGTAATCACAATATCGATAACCGTGCAGCTCCTGTGAAAGAGGGGCTTTCGAATAAGGATTTCTCCTTCTTGGCGCCGCAATTAGGTGACCAAACCTCTCCTTGATGTAACTTTCTAGACATTGCCAATAATGTTTTCTAATAATATTATTCAGATAATATGAATTATTGTTTCGATAATGGAAAATCTTGTGTAGTGACAATTATTAAAACAACAAGTAATATAAAATATCAACGCAGCAATTATTGAATCAATAAAATAAAAAATATTGAACAATAAATTCATCTGTAACAATTATTGAGTAGTGTCTTCTTACGTAAGAATCAATAATTGGTGCAATATCTTGTGCTATCATGCAACAACGCCAGACATCGTGTGTTTTAACCAACGGGTATTCCAACAAAGGTTAATCTGTGAATAACTACGCCGTTATTTATAAACAACTTATACTTGTCGTTTTCTTCATCCAATCGCTTTCCGTTATGGGGCCCACAAAAGACTGCGCCGTCGTATAATTATTCCCCGACAACAAGAATATTCCACGACCAAACGAATATTCCCCGACAACAATGAATATTTTATAACCACCTGCTTATTTTAAAATATTTGCGCATTTTACCCATAACTAACCACATTAATCAATTCAACCCTTACTATTTCAAAATAATAAATAGAGGAAATTAAATTTCATTTATAAAAAGTTCGGGTCTTACACTTTTTACGACATCATTTATAATATTACGGTCATGATTATACCAAAAAATCCCTGGTGGTCATAATCATACCAAGTCCATCTATGTACTACCGGCCACAGATGACTTTCAACAGAATATAAACATGAGGATGATGACAATGATATAAGAATTTAATAAAATAAGTTCAAGAATAAAATTTTAAAGATTTATAATTTAGTTTATCCAGAAATCAATAACATCCAAATTGTCAACATGATACTGCTTTGTGGAGTAAAATTCAAGAATAATATTATTCCAAAAATAATTTGGACCGAAAACGGATCAATTTTTATCATGAATAGTATCCCGGGTGAATAGTACTCGAGTGAATAGTACCCCGTGGATAGTACTTTGGGAATAGTAACCCCGTGAATAGTACTCCAGCATGAAAAAGTTAAAACTTATCAAGAATGCTCAGAATAATATTTCTATGAAAAGATACTGGATGAAGCACAAATATCAAGGATATTCTACTAATTTCATGGAGTATAGAAGCCAAAATTTTAACAAAACGAGTATAAAATTCAAAATCTGAAACGAAATAATATTACTTACATACTACAGAGTATGAAAGAACATATTATTTCTGAACAAAAAGAACATCCCTTACCTTGAAAAGAAGAGTATTCCAACTGGTAAAGCGGGGATATTCTTGAAGAAAACTTTCACTGTTTTCTACGCTCAAAATTTTCTAAAACTCTAAAGAAATACGCTCAAGATTATAGAAGAAGAATTCTCTGATTCTGATATGTTTTTCAATTCTAACCTAAGCACCTATTTATAGGAAAATGGTTAACACTCCTCTTTTGACAAACTTCATCAGATGAAAATCCTATTACGTCAAGTTTGAAAATTATGGCTGATTAAGAATTTTAACACGCTAACTTTAACAAACGGTTTCATTATTAAAAAGTTTGCGTTTAAAATAAAAACAAACGTGTATGGAATAATTTCCAAATTGCTAAAAAGGTGGCCAAGGTTGATTAGTAATGATATAATACCATTTTAATATAAGTCACCTGTAAACATACAAATTCATGTTCCACCAATCATAATATAATAAACATTCTTTTTCATTCATAACACACCTAACAAGACTTAATGCAAGCTACTGAACAAAATTTCCTCATCCCATTATTTTATTAATAGCCAATAGTTACTAAATTCCAAGTTCGGATAAAAACATTTTATTCCATGATACAATTGTTTCACACTTAGTCATCACATGCATTTTTTATAATATCAAATTCATCCGCATAAAATTTATATTTCCTTATCATATAAATCAATAATTAATTATTCACAAATAATATTACAGCATCACAATTTTGACAACCAGGCCGTTCCAAGGAAAGAGGGGGCTTTCCAATAAGGATTTCTCCTTACTGGCGTGCAATTAGGTGACCAAACTTCTCCTTGACAGAACTATCTAGACATTGCGAATAATGCTATCTAATAATATTATTTAAATAATATGAATTATTGATTTGATAATGGGAAATACTGTTCAGTGACAATTATTAAAACAACAATAATATAAAATATCAACGCAACAATTATTGAACCAATAAAATAAAATATTGAAAAGAATTATCGTAACCATTATTGAGTAGTGTCTTCTTATGTAAGAATAAATAATTCCAAAAATATCGTGCAATACTGGTGTTATTCTTGTATTTTAACCACCGGTATTCCAAATGTTGTTAACGGTGAAACTTTCGTAGATTATTTTATAAAAGATATTTTGTCGTTTTCTCAATCCAAATAATAATTTTGTTAATAGAGGTCAACCAATAATTGTGCTGCCGTCATTGAATATTCCCTGTTAAAATGAATATTCCCCGAGCAATCGAATATTATGTGATAACTTGTGTACTTTGCAAAATTTATAAATATTACCCACAACTATAACATTATATCAAATTCACTCCATAATATTCAAGAATGATATTTATAGAAAATTCATCTTTATTCATAAAAGTTGGGGTCTTACAACCTCCCCTTCTTATGAAATTTTTCCCTCGAAATTAGGGTACCTACCTGGTATGTCGAAGAGGTAAGGATACCTTGATTTCATTTCAGATTCTAACTCCCAGGTCATTTCCTCAACATCGTGGTTCCTCCACAAAACTTTGACTTGAGGTATAACCTTTTAGCGTAAAATATGCTCCTTCTTATCCAAGATTTTAACAAGAACCTCTTCATATGTTAAATCTTTCGCTATTTCGTCCGATTCTAACTAAATAATGTGGTTCGGGTCTTTCGCATATTTTCGTAACATAGATATGTGAAAAACGTTATGAACATGAGACATACTTGGCGGTAAGGTGAGTCTATAGGCCACAGTTCCTACTCGTTCGAGGATTAAAAATGGGCTAATGAATCGAGGATTGAGCTTTCCTCTTTTTCTAAATCTCGTAACTCCTTTCCATGGAGCAACACGTAACAGCACATGTTCTAAAATATTGAATTCTACGTCCTTTTGATGAAGATCAGGATAACTCTTTTGTTGATCTTGTGAGATTTTTATACGTTGTCGGATCGTTTGAATCTTTTTCGTAGTCATACATACCAACTCTGGTCCCAATAACGTTGCTTCACCCACCTCATCCTAGCATACTGGAGAACGACACTTTCTTCCATACAACGCCTCGAATGGAGCCATGCCAATACTTGCTTGATAATTGTTGTTGTAGGAAAACTCCACCAATGGTAAGAACTTGTCCCAACTTCCCTTGAAGTCAAGGACACAGAGTCTTAATAGATTTTCAAGAGTTTGAATAGTCCTCCGACGGCCCAGACATCCGAAGATGATATGCCAAGCTAAATCAGAATCCGTGCCTTTAGCTTTCTATAAACTAACCCAAAATCATGAAGTGAATTTTGGGTCTCGATCGTAAACTATGGATCTTGGCATACCATGCGTCTTACAATCTCATTTACGACATCTGAGCAAGACGTTCAAGTGTATAAGTTTCTCGTATAGGTAAGAAATGAGACGACTTGGTCAATCTATTAACAATGACCCAAATCGCATCTATGCCTTGAGAAACCTTGGGAAGACTGGTAACGAAATCCATGGTAATGTGTTCCCACTTCCATTCTGGAATTTCAAGTGGTTGCAATGGAACTTTTGGTACTTGATGCTCCGCCTTGACTCGTTGAGAAGTTAGACACCTTGAGATAAACTCTGTTATCTCTCTCTTCATATTGCTCCACCAAAATGTATGTCGAAGATCATGATACCTTTTGGTACTCCCAGGATGGATTGCAAACGGTGTGTTGTGCGCCTCCATAATGATTTTATACTTTAAATCAGGGTCGTTAGGAACACAAAGTCCGGAGTTGACTCAAGTATTCCTTCTTCATCGATTCTTGCTTCCCAAGATAACACCTTCTTACAATGTCTTCCTCATACGCATCAGCTCCAGGTCTGTAGCTTGAGCAGCTTTAACTTTATCGATTAAAGTCGGTTCTACTTGTATATTCGTTATCATCACATGGGTCCCTGGAGTCTTTAACTCTATCTCCATCCTTTGTAAGTCATATAAAATGGGCCTTTGCATTGACAATATCGCACTCGTACCTGCATATGATCTTCTACTCAACGCGTCAGCTACTACGTTCGCTTTACCAGGATGGTATTGTATGGTATGATCATAATCTTTTAACAATTCAAGCCAACGTCGTTGTCGCATGTTGAGTTCCTTTTGGGTGAAGAAATATTTGAGGCTTTTATGATCCGTAAAGATCTCTACTTTGTCCCCATACAAGGAATGCCTCCAAATTTTAAGTGTGAAGACAACAACTGCCAACTCTAAATCATGAGTAGGATAATTCCTCTCATATTCTTTGAGTTACTAAGAGGCATAGGCTATGACTTTTCCATGTTGCATGAGAACACATCCTAACCCTTTGCCCGAAGCATCACTGTAGATGACAAATCCCTCCGAGCCAGATGGTATTGTCGTAAGCAGTCTTTGAAATGAGTCTCATCTTAAGTTCTTGAAAACTCTTCTCACATTCCACGCTCCAACCGAATTTTGTATTTTTCTGAGGCAGCTGAGTTAATGGAGTAGCGATTCGAGAAAACCCTTCTACGAATCTCCGATAATAACCAAACTAAGCGAAAAGAAAGCTACGACTTCATCATCGATTCAGGTTGCTCTCAGCTTTGAATAGCTTCAATCTTTGCCGGGTCAATGGATATTCCATGACTTGATACTATGTGCCCAAGGAATGCTACTTCCTCAAGCCAGAACTCGCATTTCTTTAACTTGGCATAAAGTTTATATTCACGAAGCTTTTGGAGTATCAGCCTCAAGTATTGTTCATGATCTTCACGGCTTTTGGAATAAATAAGAATATCATCAATAAAGATGACCACAAAGTGATCCAAATATTCCTTGAATACTCGGTTCATCATATCCATGAAGGCAGCAGGAGCATTTGTCAATCCAAAAGACATGACTAAGAATTCATAATGCCCGTACCGAGTTCTGAAAGCCGTCTTTGGAATGTCATCGGTTCTAATCTTTAACTGATGATATCTGGAATGAAGATCGATCTTTAAAAAGAATTTGGCGCCTTGCAACTGGTCAAACATGTCATCAATACGTGGCAATGGGTACCTATTCTTGATGGTGACATGATTCAACTCTCGATAATCAATACAAAGTTGCATACTCCCATCTTTCTTCTTCACAAATAGAACAGGAGCACCCCAAGGAGACGTACTACGACGAATGAAACCGATGTCTAACAATTCCTACAATTGGGTATTTAACTCCTGAATTTCAATAGGAGCCATTCGATATGGGGCTTTGAAAATGGGTTTTGTACCGGGGTCAAGGTCGATAAAAAATTCAATTTCATGCCCTGGGGGTAGGCCAGAAAGTTTTTCAGGGAATACGTCAGGAAATTTATTGACAATAGAAATATCTTTCAAATCTGACGTATTTTTGTTTAAATCTGTGACATGAGTTAAGAAAGCTTGACATCCGTTTTTCAATAAACGAATAGCTTTATGGATTGAGATGACAGTGATTGATTTTAATGGTTAGGTTGCTTAAATTTGCATAATAGGCTGGTTAGGAATATGAAAGCTAACAACTTTACGAAAATAATCAATTTTTGCATGATGAGTAGTTAACCAATCAATCCCTAGAATCACGTCAAATGCAAGTATTTTCAATGAAATAAGATCGACAGGTAATGTGAGGGTTACGATTTGAACCAAACAAGACTTATAAACAGTGGATGTAATGAATGTTTCTCCTAACGAAGTTTCCACAGATAAGTCAAAGTCTAATTTCTCCGGAGTAAAATTTAAACGTTGAGCGCAAGTAGGAGAAATAAAAGAATGGGTAGAACCGGTATCAAATAATGTATAGACTTCGCTAGAGTTTATGATAAGCTTACCCGTGATGACCTCGTTCGGGTTCCTTGCTTTCTGGGTGGTCACGACAAACGCTCTCCCTTGAATTACCGGTTTTGACTTTTCGGGGACGACCTTTGGTGCCTCAATCCCAGCTAGACTTGTCTTCGGTGCACAAAAAAATTGGGCTTGGTGACCTTCTCTTCCACAATTATAACACGCTTTGGACTGCATCGCGCAATTTGGACTGATGTGTCCCTCCCCTCCGAATTTGAAGCTTATGATAGGTGGTCATTCTCCTTCCTTAACAACGGGTGTTGGTGCTGACGTCTTTCCATCATTCTTGAATCTCCTCTTCTTGAAATGTCCACTCTTATTGTCTTGGCCATGATTACCACTGAAGTGGTTACCATTTCTGACATGTTGATTCCCTCTACGTTTGTTGTCACCGCTTCGATGATTGCTGCCACTGGTATTATCATTTTGTCGGCTGCTCTCTCTTGGTTGGGTAGACTCATTATCACGTTCCAATAACTGAGTCCTATTCACAACATCTGGATACAAACAAAGTTTATGAGAGATAAGGTACTGACGTATCTCGAGTTTCAAACCTCTTAGAAACATCCGCGTCATTCTCTCCTCGTTATCAACCAAGTGGGACGCAAACCGGGATAACTCGGCAAACTTAGCTTCGTACTGTGACACGGTCATGTTGTTCTGCTCCAATTTGATGAACTCTACCTCTTTCATGTGACGAATACTTTCGGGAAAGTACTTGTCGTTGAATAGTTCTTGGAACTTCTCCCAAGACATCTTCAGTGTGGCAGGTTGAGTACGTTTTACCGATTCCCACCAGTAATCTGCCTCTCCTCGCAACATAAAGGTGGCAAAGGGAACCTTTTGCTCCTCGAAGCATCCCAAGACATCAAATATCTTGGTGATCTGCTTTATCCACGTTTCTGCCTTAAGTGGTTTTGGCTCTCCAATAAACTCCGGTGGTCCCAGCTCCTTGAACTATTTAGCAATGACCGTTCGAGAGTTTCCAGTGTTTCCACCTACATTTTGGACAGGAGTCGCTCTCGCTTGTTGTTGCAAGAATTGCATAAAGCCTCTGAACATTCCATCGTTCATCATTTGACCGTTGTTGTTTACCTGAGGATTATTGTCTTCGTGTTACACATTATATTGGGTATTGATCTGTGGTGAATCAATGGTCTCCTGTGCTCCATTTCTATTCTCAATATTCTCGGATGTCATTTTCAAATACTGCCACAAAACAAGAGTTAATTGACATGCAACATATTATCCCTACACTCTGACCGACCAATTAAATACCAAATAACTTAGGTAGGTCATACTAGCGAAGGAATTCCCTGCCTCTCCCCTCCTAGTTCTTGTTTCACATCTCAGCTAGGGATCATATCCCTAAGCTTAGATACCAACTGTGATGCCCCCAAAATAGGTATACATCACCCATCTTGAGTCGCCAAATACATGGTACAAAATTAAAATACAACTTAATAATACAAATGTCGTGCAAAATACGACAAGACATAAACTGAGAGTTTTAAAACGAGTATTGTCTTCTAGATAGTATTTAACTCAAGTGGAGTCCTCAATACATTTATTATCACACTACTTCATAGAATAGTGAGAACTACTATGGCTATCATCTGGACCGTCACTCCGTTCCCCGACTAGTCCCAGCTACGTTCTCATTTCCTGAAGAGAACAATGAAAGCAAAAGGGTGAGCTCAACTAGTCCAGTAAGAAATATTATGACTAAGATAATACATAATAATTTATCTTTAGCCTTCAACAGTGTTAAACTGATAAAATATAACAAACATCAAGTTTAACTGCAGCGGAACAAGCAATCCATTAGAAGAGTCAAGTAGAGAATAAAATCTACTATCTTCTATGATTTAAAAGGGTTTTCATCACTTTTATCGCCGAGACTCAGCTTAAATAAATAATCCATATCATCCCTGCACTACAGCCAATGATATTGATCATTAGTATCACGACCACAAATTATCCAAGCACTACGGGCCAAGGATATTCGTGTATTCATCAATGGTCATGATCATGCCAACAACTGTCCAACAATGAACTACGACCAATGGGGACTTTTTACCATATCATTTGTAACATTACGGTCATGATTATACCGAAAAATCCCTGGTCATAATCATACCATGTCCATCTATGCACTACCGGCCACAGATGACTTTCAACAGAATATAAACATGAGGATGATGACAATGATATAAGAATTCATTAAAACAAGTTCAAGAATAAATTTTTAAAGATTTATAATTTAGTTTATCCAGAAATCAATAACGTCCAAATTGTCAACATGATACTGCTTTGTGGAGTAAAATTCAAGAATAATATTGTACCAAAAATAATTTGGACCGGAAACGAATCATTTTTTATCATGAATAATACCCCGGGTGAATAGTTTTTGAGTGAATAGTACCTCGTGAATAGTACTTTGGTAATAGTAACCCCGTGAATAGTACTCCGGCATGAAAAAGTTCAAACTTATCAAGAATGCTCAGAATAATATTTCTTTGAAAAGATACTGGATGAAGCGCAAATATCAAGGATATTTTACTAATTTCATGGAGTATAGAAGACAAAATTTTAACAAAACGAGTATAGAATTCAAAATCTGAAACGAAATAATATTACTTACATACTACAGAGTATGGAAGAACATATTATTTCAAGATAATATTGAACAAAAATAACATCCTTTACCTTGAAAAGAAGAGTATTCCAACTGGTATAGCGGGGATATTCTTGAAGAAAACTTTCATTGTTTTCTACGCTCAAAGTTTTCTAAAACTCTAAAGAAATACGCTCAAGATTATAGAAGAAGAATTCTCTGATTCTGATATGTTTTTCAATTCTAACCTAAGCACCTATTTATAGGAAAATGGTTAGCACTCCTCTTTTGACAAACTTCATTAGATGAAAATCCAATTCACGCCAAGTTTGAAAATTTTGGTGATAGAGAATTTTAACACATAACTTTGACAAGCGGTTGCATTATTAAAAAGTTTGCGTTTAAAAAATAAAAACAAACGTGTATGGAATAATTGCCAAATTGCTAAAAAAGGTGGCCAAGGTTGATTAGTAATGATATAATACCATTTTAATATAAGTCACCGTAAACATACAAATTCATGTTCCACCAATCATAATATAATAAACATTCTTTTTCATTCATAACACACCTAACAAGACTTAATGCAAGCTACTGAACAAAATTTCCTCATCCCATTATTTTATTAATAGCCAATAGTTACTAAATTCCAAGTTCGGATAAAAACATTTTATTCCATGATACAATTGTTTCACACTTAGTCATCACATGCATTTTTTATAATATCAAATTCATCCGCATAAAATTTATATTTCCTTATCATATAAATCAATAATTAATTATTCACAAATAATATTACAGCATCACAATTTTGACAACCAGGCCGTTCCAAGGAAAGAGGGGGCTTTCCAATAAGGATTTCTCCTTACTGGCGTGCAATTAGGTGACCAAACTTCTCCTTGACAGAACTATCTAGACATTGCGAATAATGCTATCTAATAATATTATTTAAATAATATGAATTATTGATTTGATAATGGGAAATACTGTTCAGTGACAATTATTAAAACAACAATAATATAAAATATCAACGCAACAATTATTGAACCAATAAAATAAAATATTGAGCAGTAATTACTGTAACCATTATTGAGTAGTGTCTTCTTATGTAAGAATAAATAATTCCAAAAATACTGTGCAATACCGTGTGTTACTGTATTTTAACCACCGGGTATTCCAACAGTGTTAACGGTAAAACTTTCGCCGTTATTTTATAAAAAGATATTTTTGTCGTTTTCTCAATCCGACAATAATTTTGTTGTGGGGTCAACCAATAATTGTGCCGTCGTACGAATATTCCCTGTTAAAATGAATATTCCCCGAGCAATCGAATATTATGTGATAACTTGTGTACTTTGCAAAATTTATAAATATTACCCACAACTATAACATTATATCAAATTCACTCCATAATATTCAAGAATGATATTTATAGAAAATTCATCTTTATTCATAAAAGTTGGGGTCTTACAACCTCCCCTTCTTATGAAATTTTTCCCTCGAAATTAGGGTACCTACCTGGTATGTCGAAGAGGTAAGGATACCTTGATTTCATTTCAGATTCTAACTCCCAGGTCATTTCCTCAACATCGTGGTTCCTCCACAAAACTTTTACTTGAAGTATAACCTTGGAGCATAAAATATGCTCCTTCTTATCCATGATTTTAACAGGAACCTCTTCATATGTTAAATCTTCCGCTATTTTTTCCGATTCTAACTCAATAATGTGGTTCGGGTCTTTCACATATTTACGTAACATAGATATGTTAAAAACGTTATGAATACGAGACATACTTGGCGGTAAGGCGAGTCTATAGGCAACAGTTCCTAATCGTTCGAGGATTAAAAATGGGCCAATGAATCGAGGATTGAGCTTTCCTCTCTTTCTAAATCTTGTAACTCCTTTCTATGGAGCAACACGTAACAACACATGTTCTCCAATATTGAATTCTACGTCCTTTCGATGAAGATCAACATAACTCTTTTGTCGATCTTGTGAGGTTTTTGTACGTTGTCGGATCGTTTGAATCTTTTTCGTAGTCATACGTACCAACTCTGGTCCCAACAATGTTGCTTCACCCACCTCATCCCAGCATACTGGAGAACGACACTTTCTTCCATACAACGCCTCGAATGGAGCCATGTCAATACTTGCTTGATAACTGTTGTAGGAAAACTCCACCAATGGTAAGAACTTGTCCCAACTTCCCTTGAAGTCAAGGACACAGAGTCTTAATAGATCTTCAAGAGTTTGAATAGTCCTCTCTGACTGCCCGTCCATCTGAGGATGATATGCCGAGCTAAATCGTAAATTCGTGCCCTTAGCTTTCTGCAAACTAACCCAAAATCGTGAAGTGAATCTTGGGTCTCGATCAGAAACTATGGATACTGGCATACCATGCAGTCTTACTATCTCATTTACGTACATACGAGCAAGACGTTCAAGTGTATAAGTTTCTCGTATAGGTAAGAAATGAGCCGACTTAGTCAATCTATCAAGAATGACCCAAATCGCATCCATGCCTTGAGAAACCTTGGGAAGACCGGTAACAAAATCCATGGTAATGTGCTCGCACTTCCATTCTGGAATTTCAAGTGGTTGTAATGGACCTTTTGGTACTTGATGCTCCGCCTTGACTCGTTGACATGTTAGACACCTTGAGATAAACTCTGTTATCTCTCTCTTCATATTGCTCCACCAAAATGTATGTCGAAGATCATGATACATTTTGGTACTCCCAGGATGGATTGCAAACGGTGTGTTATGCGCCTCCATCATGATTTTATACTTTAAATCAGGGTCGTTAGGAACACAAAGTCTGGAGTTGACTCGAAGTATTCCTTCTTCATCGATTCTTGCTTCCGGCATAACACCTTCTTGCACTTTCTTCCTCACACGCATCAGCTCCAGGTCTGTAGCTTGAGCAGCTTTAAGTTTATTGATTAAAGTCAGTTCTACTCGTATATTCACTATGATCACATGGGTCCCTGGAGTCTTTAACTCTATCTCCATCCTTTGCAAGTCATATAAAATGGGCCTTTGCGTTGACAATATCGCACTCGTACCCGCATATGATCTTCTACTCAACGCGTCAGCTACTACGTTCGCTTTACCAGGATGGTATTGTATGGTATGATCATAATCTTTTAATAGTTCAAGCCAATGTCGTGGCCACATGTTGAGTTCCTTTTGGGTGAAGAAATATTTGAGGCTTTTATGATCCGTAAAGATCTCCACTTTCTCCCTATACAAGTAATGTCTCCAAATTTTAAGTGTAAAGACAACAGCTGCCAACTCTAGATCATGAGTAGGATAATTCATCTCATATTCTTTGAGTTGCTGAGAGGCATAGGCTATGACTTTTCCATGTTGTATGAGAACACATCCTAACCCTTTGCACGAAGCATCACTGTAGATGACAAATCCCTCTGAGCCAGATGGTATTGTCAGAACAGGTGCTGAAATGAGTCTCATCTTGAGTTCTTGAAAACTCTTCTCACATTCCACGCTCCAACTGAATTTTGTATCTTTCTGAGTCAGATGAGTTAATGGAGTAGCGATTCAAGAAAACCCTTCTACGAATCTCCGATAATAACCAGCTAAGCCGAGAAAGCTACGTACTTCGGTCACTAATTTAGGTTGCTCCCAGCTTTGAATAACTTCAATCTTTGTCAGGTCAACAGATATTCCATGACTTGATACTACGTACCCAAGGAATGCTACTTCCACAAGCTAGAACTCGCATTTTTTCAACTTGGCATAAAGCTTGTTTTCACGAAGCTTTTGGAGTATCAGCCTCAAGTGTTGCTCATGATCTTCACAGATTTTGGAACATATGAAGATGTCATCAATAAAGACGACCACAAAGTGATCCAAATATTCCTTGAATACTCGGTTCATCATATCTATGAAGGCAACAGGAGCATTAGTTAATCTAAAAGACTTGACTAGGAATTCATAATGCCCGTACCGAGTTCTGAAAGCCATCTTTGGAATGTCATCAGTTCTAATCTTTAACTGATGATATCCGGAATGAAGATCGATCTTTGAAAAGAATTTGGAACCTTGCAACTGGTCAAACAGGTCATCAATACGTGGCAATGGGTACCTATTCTTGATGGTGACATGATTCAACTCCCAATAATCAATACAAAGTTGCATACTCCCATCTTTCTTCTTCACGAATATAACAGGAGCACCCCAAGGAGACGTACTAGAACGAATGAAACCGATGTCTAACAATTCCTGCAATTGGGTCTTTAACTCCTGAAGTTCAATAGGAGCCATTCGATATGGGGCTTTGGAAATGGGATTTGTACCGGGTTCAAGGTTGATAAAAAATTCAATTTCACTCTTTGGGGGTAGGCCAGGAAGTTCTTCAGGGAATACGTTAGGAAATTTATTAACAATAGAAATATCTTTCAAATCTGACGTATTTTTGTTCAAATCCGTGACATGAGCTAAGAAAGCTTGACATTCATTTTTCAATAAACGAATAACTTTATGGATTGAGATGACAGTGATTGATTTTAATGGTTTGGTTGCTTGAATTCGCATAATAGGTTGGTTAGGAATATGAAAGCTAACAACCTTACGAAAATAATTAATTTTTGCATGATGAGTAGTTAACCAATCAATCCCTAGAATCACGTCAAATGCAAGTATTTTCAATGGAATAAGATCGACAGGTAATGTGAGGGTACTGATTTGAACCAAAGAAGACTTATAAACAGTGGATGTAATGAAGGTTTCTCCCAACGGAGTGTCCACAGATAAGTCAAAGTCTAATTTCTCCAGAATCAAATTTAAACGTTGAGCGCAAATAGGAGAAATAAAAGAATGGGTAGAACCGGTATGAAATAATATATAGACTTTGCTAGAGTTTATGATAAGCTTACCCGTGATGACCTCGTTCAGTTTCCTTACTTTCTAGGAGGTCACGGCAAATGCTCTCCCTTGAACTACCGGTTTTGACTTTTCAAAGACGACCTTTGGTGCCTCCATCCTAGCTGGACTTGTCTTCGGTGCACGAAAAAATCGGGCTAGGCGACTTTCTGTTCCATAATTATAACTCGCTTTGGACTGCATCGTGCAATTTGGACTGATGTGTCCCTCCCCTCCGCATTTGAAGCATATGATAGGTGGTCGTTCTCCTTCCTTAACAACGGGTGCTGGTGCTGATGTCTTTCCATCATTGTCGAATCTCCTCTTCTTGAAATGTCCACTCTTATTGTCTTTGCCATGATTAACATTGAAGTGGTTACCATTTCTAACATGTTGATTCCCTCCACATTTATTGTCACCGCTTCGATGACTGTGGCCACTGGTATTATCATTTTGTCGTCTACTCTCTCTTGGTTTGGTAGAGTCATTATCACGTTCCAATAACTGAGCTCTATTCACAGCATCTGAATACAAACAAAGTTTGTGAGAGATAAGGTACTGACGTATCTCGGGTTTAAAACCTCTTAGAAACATCCGCGTCATTCTCTCCTCGTTATCAACCAAGTGGGACGCAAACCGAGACAACTCGGCAAACTTAGCTTCGTACTGCGACACGGTCATGTCGTTCTATTCTAATTTGATGAACTTTACCTCTTTCATGTGACGAATACTTTCGGGAAAGTACTTGTTGTTGAATAGTTCTTGGAACTTCTCCCAAGACATCTTGGTCTGGCGGAGTTGAGTATGCTTTACCGATTCCCACTAATGTGCCTCGCCTCTCCTCGCAACATAAAGGTGGCAAAGGGAACCTTTTGCTCCTCGGAGCATCCCAAGACATCAAATATCTTGGTGATCTGCTTTATCCACGTTTCCGCCTTAAGTGGTTTTGGCTCTCCAATAAACTCCGTTGGTCCCAGCTCCTTGAACTGTTTAGCAAATGACCGTCCGAGAGTTTCCAGTGTTTCCACCTACATTTTGGACAGGAGCCGCTCTCGCCTGTTGTTGCATGAATTACATAAAACCTCTGAACATTCCATCATTCATCATTTGATCGTTGTTGTTTACCTGAGGATTATTGTTTTCCTGTTGCACATTATCCTGGGTACTGATCTGTGGCGACTCAACGGTCTCTTGTGCTCCATTGCTATTCTCAATATTCTCGGATGTCATTTTCAAATTTTGCCACAAAACAAGAGTTAATTGACATGCAACATATTATCCCTACACTCTGACCGACCAATTAAATACCAAATAACTTAGGTAGGTCATACTAGCTAAAGAATTCCCCGTCTCTCCCCTCCTAGTTCTTGTTTCACATCTCAGCCAGGGATCATATCCCTAAGCTTTGATACCAACTGTGACGCACCCAAAATAGGTATACATCACCCATCTTGAGTCGCCAAATACATGGTACAAAATTCAAACACAACTTAATAATACAACTGTCGTGTAAAATATGACAAGACATAAACTGAGAGTTTTAAAACAAATATTGTCTTCTAGATAGTATTCAACACAAGTGGAGTCCTCAATACATTTATTATCACACTACTTCATAGAATAGTGAGGACTACTAATGCTATCATCTGGACCGTCACTCCGTTCCTCGACTAGTCCCAGCTACATTCTCATTTCTTGAAGAGAACAATAAAAGCAAAAGGGTGAGCTCAACTAGCCCAGTAAAAAATATTATGACTAAGATAATACAGAATAATTTATCGTTAGCCTTCAACAGTGTTAAACTGATAAAATATAACAAACATCAAGTTTAACTGCAGCGGAACAAGTAATCCATTAGAAGAGTCAAGTAGAGAATAAAATCTACTATCTTCTATGATTTAAAAGGTTTTTCGTCACTTTTATCCCTGAGACTCACCTTAAATAAATAATCAATATCATCCCTGCACTACGGCCAAGGATATTCATTAGTATCACGACCACAAATTATCCATGCACTACGGGCCAAGTATATTCGTGTATTCATCAATGGTCATGATCATGCGAACAACTGTCCAACAATGTACTATGGCCAATGAGGACTTTTTACCACATCATTTGTAACATTATGGTCATGATTATATCGAAAAATCCCTGGTCATAATCATACCAAGTCCATCTATGCACTACCGACCACAGATGACTTTCAACAGAATATAAACATGAGGATGATGACAATGATATAAGAATTCAATAAAACAAGTTCAAGAATAATTTTTTAAAGATTTATAATTAAGTTTATCCATAAATCAATAACGTCCAAATTGTCAACATGATACTGCTTTGTGAAGTAAAATTCAAGAATAATATTGTAGCAAAAATAATTTGGACCGAAAACGAATCAATTTTTATTATGAATAGTACCTCGGGTGAATAGTACTCGAGTGAATAGTACCCCGTGAATAGTACTTTGGGAATAGTAACCCTGTGAATAGTACTCCGGCATGAAAAAGTTAAAACTTATCAAGAATGCTCAGAATAATATTTCTATGAAAAGATACTGGATGAAGCACAAATATCAAGGATATTCTACTAATTTCATGGAGTATAGAAGCCAAAATTTTAACAAAACGAGTATAGAATTCGAAATCTGAAACGGAATAATATTACTTAAATACTACATAGTATGGAAGAACATATTATTTCAAGATAATATTGAACAAAAATAACATCCCTTACCTTGAAAAGAAGAGTATTCCAACTGGTATAGCGGAGATATTCTTGAAGAAAACTTTCACTGTTTTCTACGCTCAAAGTTTTCTAAACCTCTAAAGAAATACGCTCAAGATTATAGAAGAAGAATTCTCCGATTCTGATATGTTTTTCAATTCTAACCTAAGCACCTATTTATAGGAAAATGGTTAGCACTCCTCTTTTGACAAACTTCATTAGATAAAAATCGTATTACGCCAAGTTTGAAAATTTTGGCTGATAGAGAATTTTAACACGCCAACTTTGACAAACGGTTGCATTATTAAAAAGTTTGCGTTTAAAATAAAAACAAATGTCTATGGAATAATTGCCAAATTGCTAAAAAGGTGGCCAAGGTTGATTAGTAATGATATAATACCATTATAATATAAGTCACCTGCAAACATACAAATTCATGTTCTACCAATCATAATATAATAAACATTCTTTTCATTCATAACACACCTAACAAGACTTAATGCAAGCTCTTGAACAAAATTTCCTCATCCCATTATTTTATTAATAGCTTGATAGTTACTAAATTCCAAGTTCGGATAAAAACATTTGATTCCATGATACAATTGTTTCACACTTAGTCATCACATGCATTTTTTATAATATCAAATTCATCCACATAAAATTTTTATTTCCTTATCATATAAATCAATAATTAATTATTCACAAATTATATTACAGAATCACAATTATGACAACCAGGCAGTTCCTAGGAAAGAAGGGGTTTTCCAATAAGGATTTCTCCTTATTGACGCGCAATTAGGTGACCAAACCTCTCATTGACAAAATTTTCTAGACATTGCGAATATTGCTATCTAATAATATTATTCAAATAATATGAATTATTGATTTGATAATGGGAAATACTGTGTAGTGACAATTATTGAAACAACTATAATATAAAATATCAACGCAACAATTATTGAACCAATAAAATAAAATATTGAACAGTAATTACTGTAACCATTATTGAGTAGTGTCTTCTTACGTAAGAATCAATAATTCCAAAAATACTGTGCAATACCGTGTGTTACTGTGCAACAACGCGTATTAATGTATTTTAACCACCAGGTATTCCAACAGTGTTAACGATAAAACTTTCGCCGTTATTTTATAAAAAGATATTTTTGTCGTTTTCTCAATCTGACAATAATTCTGTTGTGGGGTCAACCAATGATTGTGCCGTCGTACAAATATTCCCTGTTAAAACGAATATTCCCCTACCAATCGAATATTAAATTACAACTTGCGTACTTTACAAAATTTATAAATATTACCCACAACTATAACATTATATTAAATTCACTTCATAATATTCAAGAATGATATTTATAGAAAATTTATCTTTATTCATAAAAGTTGGGGTCTTACAACCTCCCCTTCTAATGAAATTTTTCCCTTAAAATTAGGTTACGGATACCTTGATTTCATTTCAGATTCTAACTCCCAGGTCATTTCCTCAACATCGTGGTTCCTCCACAAAACTTTGACTTGAGGTATAACCTTTTAGCGTAAAATATGCTCCTTCTTATCCAAGATTTTAACAAGAACCTCTTCATATGTTAAATCTTTCGCTATTTCGTCCGATTCTAACTAAATAATGTGGTTCGGGTCTTTCGCATATTTTCGTAACATAGATATGTGAAAAACGTTATGAACACGAGACATACTTGGCGGTAAGGTGAGTCTATAGGCCACAGTTCCTACTCGTTCGAGGATTAAAAATGGGCTAATGAATCGAGGATTGAGCTTTCCTCTTTTTCTAAATCTCGTAACTCCTTTCCATGGAGCAACGACGTAATGTGACACATGTTCTAAAATATTGAATTCTACGTCCTTTTGATGAAGATCAGGATAACTCTTTTGTTGATCTTGTGAGATTTTTATACGTTGTCGGATCGTTTGAATCTTTTTCGTAGTCATACATACCAACTCTGGTCCCAATAACGTTGCTTCACCCACCTCATCCTAGCATACTGGAGAACGACACTTTCTTCCATACAACGCCTCGAATGGAGCCATGCCAATACTTGCTTGATAATTGTTGTTGTAGGAAAACTCCACCAATGGTAAGAACTTGTCCCAACTTCCCTTGAAGTCAAGGACACAGAGTCTTAATAGATTTTCAAGAGTTTGAATAGTCCTCTCCGACGGCCCGTACATCTGAAGATGATATGCCAAGCTAAATCGTAAATCCGTGCCTTTAGCTTTCTACAAACTAACCCAAAATCATGAAGTGAATTTTGGGTCTCGATCAGAAACTATGGATACTGGCATACCATGCAGTCTTACAATCTCATTTACGTACATACGAGCAAGACGTTCAAGTGTATAAGTTTCTCGTATAGGTAAGAAATGAGACGACTTGGTCAATCTATTAACAATGACCCAAATCGCATCTATGCCTTGAGAAACCTTGGGAAGACTGGTAACGAAATCCATGGTAATGTGTTCCCACTTCCATTCTGGAATTTCAAGTGGTTGCAATGGAACTTTTGGTACTTGATGCTCCGCCTTGACTCGTTGATAAGTTAGACACCTTGAGATAAACTCTGTTATCTCTCTCTTCATATTGCTCCACCAAAATGTATGTCGAAGATCATGATACCTTTTGGTACTCCCAGGATGGATTGCAAACGGTGTGTTGTGCGCCTCCATAATGATTTTATACTTTAAATCAGGGTCGTTAGGAACACAAAGTCTGGAGTTGACTCGAAGTATTCCTTCTTCATCGATTCTTGCTTCCGGCATAACACCTTCTTACAATGTCTTCCTCATACGCATCAGCTCCAGGTCTGTAGCTTGAGCAGCTTTAACTTTATCGATTAAAGTCGGTTCTACTTGTATATTCGTTATCATCACATGGGTCCCTGGAGTCTTTAACTCTATCTCCATCCTTTGTAAGTCATATAAAATGGGCCTTTGCATTGACAATATCGCACTCGTACCTGCATATGATCTTCTACTCAACGCGTCGTCACTACTACGTTAAACTTTACCAGGATGGTATTGTATGGTATGATCATAATCTTTTAACAATTCAAGCCAACGTCGTTGTCGCATGTTGAGTTCCTTTTGGGTGAAGAAATATTTGAGGCTTTTATGATCCGTAAAGATCTCTACTTTGTCCCCATACAAGGAATGCCTCCAAATTTTAAGTGTGAAGACAACAACTGCCAACTCTAAATCATGAGTAGGATAATTCCTCTCATATTCTTTGAGTTACTGAGAGGCATAGGCTATGACTTTTCCATGTTGCATGAGAACACATCCTAACCCTTTGCCCGAAGCATCACTGTAGATGACAAATCCCTCCGAGCCAGATGGTATTGTCAGAACAGGTGCTGAAATGAGTCTCATCTTGAGTTCTTGAAAACTCTTCTCACATTCCACGCTCCAACCGAATTTTGTATTTTTCTGAGGCAGCTGAGTTAATGGAGTAGCGATTCGAGAAAACCCTTCTACGAATCTCCGATAATAACCAGCTAAGCCGAGAAAGCTACGTACTTCGGTCACTGATTTGGGTTGCTCTCAGCTTTGAATAGCTTCAATCTTTGCCGGGTCAATGGATATTCCATGACTTGATACTATGTGCCCAAGGAATGCTACTTCCTCAAGCCAGAACTCGCATTTCTTTAACTTGGCATAAAGTTTATATTCACGAAGCTTTTGGAGTATCAGCCTCAAGTGTTGTTCATGATCTTCACGGCTTTTGGAATAAATAAGAATATCATCAATAAAGATGACCACAAAGTGATCCAAATATTCCTTGAATACTCGGTTCATCATATCCATGAAGGCAGCAGGAGCATTTGTCAATCCAAAAGACATGACTAAGAATTCATAATGCCCGCATGGAGTTTGAAAAGCCGTCTTTGGAATGTCATCGGTTCTAATCTTTAAGCGATGATATCCGGAATGAAGATCGATCTTTAAAAAGAATTTGGCGCCTTGCTGTTGGTCAAACATGTCATCAATACGTGGCAATGGGTACCTATTCTTGATGGTGACATGATTCAACTCTCGATAATCAATACAAAGTTGCATACTCCCATCTTTCTTCTTCACAAATAGAGCAGGAGCACCCCAAGGAGGCGATTTGGGACGAATGAAACCGATGTCTAACAATTCCTACAATCGGGTATTTAACTCCTGAATTTCAATAGGAGCCATTCGATATGGGGCTTTGAAAATGGGTTTTGTACCGGGGTCAAGGTCGATAAAAAATTCAATTTCATGCCCTGGGGGTAGGCTAGGAAGTTTTTCAGGGAATACGTCAGGAAATTTATTGACAATAGAAATATCTTTCAAATCTGACGTATTTTTGTTTAAATCTGTGACATGAGTTAAGAAAGCTTGACATCCATTTTTCAATAAACGAATAGCTTTATGGATTGAGATGACAGTGATTGATTTTAATGGTTAGGTTGCTTGAATTTGCATAATAGGCTGGTTAGGAATATGAAAGCTAACAACTTTACGAAAATAATCAATTTTTGCATGATGAGTAGTTAACCAATCAATCCCTAGAATCACGTCAAATGCAAGTATTTTCAATGAAATAAGATCGACAGGTAATGTGAGGGTTACGATTTGAACCAAACAAGACTTATAAACAGTGGATGTAATGAATGTTTCTCCTAACGAAGTTTCCACAGATAAGTCAAAGTCTAATTTCTCCGGAGTAAAATTTAAACGTTGAGCGCAAGTAGGAGAAATAAAAGAATGGGTAGAACCGGTATCAAATAATGTATAGACTTCGCTAGAGTTTATGATAAGCTTACCCGTGATGACCTCGTTCGGGTTCCTTGCTTTCTGGGTGGTCACGACAAACGCTCTCCCTTGAATTACCGGTTTTGACTTTTCGGGGACGACCTTTGGTGCCTCAATCCCAGCTAGACTTGTCTTCGGTGCACAAAAAAATTGGGCTTGGTGACCTTCTCTTCCACAATTATAACACGCTTTGGACTGCATCGCGCAATTTGGACTGATGTGTCCCTCCCCTCCGAATTTGAAGCTTATGATAGGTGGTCATTCTCCTTCCTTAACAACGGGTGTTGGTGCTGACGTCTTTCCATCATTCTTGAATCTCCTCTTCTTGAAATGTCCACTCTTATTGTCTTGGCCATGATTACCACTGAAGTGGTTACCATTTCTGACATGTTGATTCCCTCTACGTTTGTTGTCACCGCTTCGATGATTGCTGCCACTGGTATTATCATTTTGTCGGCTGCTCTCTCTTGGTTGGGTAGACTCATTATCACGTTCCAATAACTGAGTCCTATTCACAACATCTGGATACAAACAAAGTTTATGAGAGATAAGGTACTGACGTATCTCGAGTTTCAAACCTCTTAGAAACATCCCGCGTCATTCTCTCCTCGTTATCAACCAAGTGGGGAATATAACCGGGATAACTTCGGCAAACTTAGCTTCGTCTTTGTGACACGGTCATGTTGTTTCTGCTCCAATTTGATGAACTCTACCTCTTTCATGTGACGAATACTTTCGGGAAAGTACTTGTCGTTGAATAGTTCTTGGAACTTCTCCCAAGACATCTTGATGTGGCGGGGTTGAGTCGCTTTTCCGATTCCCACCGATGTCGCCTCTCCTCGCAACATAAAGGTGGCAAAGGAACCTTTTGCTCTCGAAGCATCCCAAGACATCAAATATCTTGGTGATCTGCTTTATCCACGTTTCTGCCTTAAGTGGTTTTGGCTCTCCAATAAACTCCGGTGGTCCCAGCTCCTTGAACTATTTAGCAATGACCGTTCGAGAGTTTCCAGTGTTTCCACCTACATTTTGGACAGGAGTCGCTCTCGTTTGTTGTTGCAAGAATTGCATAAAGCCTCTGAACATTCCATCGTTCATCATTTGACCGTTGTTGTTTACCTGAGGATTATTGTCTTCGTGTTACACATTATATTGGGTATTGATCTGTGGTGAATCAATGGTCTCCTGTGCTCCATTTCTATTCTCAATATTCTCGGATGTCATTTTCAAATACTGCCACAAAACAAGAGTTAATTGACATGCAACATATTATCCCTACACTCTGACCGACCAATTAAATACCAAATAACTTAGGTAGGTCATACTAGCGAAGGAATTCCCTGCCTCTCCCCTCCTAGTTCTTGTTTCACATCTCAGCTAGGGATCATATCCCTAAGCTTAGATACCAACTGTGATGCCCCCAAAATAGGTATACATCACCCATCTTGAGTCGCCAAATACATGGTACAAAATTAAAATACAACTTAATAATACAAATGTCGTGCAAAATACGACAAGACATAAACTGAGAGTTTTAAAACGAGTATTGTCTTCTAGATAGTATTTAACTCAAGTGGAGTCCTCAATACATTTATTATCACACTACTTCATAGAATAGTGAGAACTACTATGCTATCATCCGGGACCAGTCACTCGGTTCCCCGACTAGTCCCATTTACGTTCTCATTTCTGAAGAGAACAATGAAAGCAAAAGGGTGAGCTCAACTAGTCCAGTAAGAAATATTATGACTAAGATAATACATAATAATTTATCTTTAGCCTTCAACAGTGTTAAACTGATAAAATATAACAAACATCAAGTTTAACTGCAGCGGAACAAGCAATCCATTAGAAGAGTCAAGTAGAGAATAAAATCTACTATCTTCTATGATTTAAAAGGGTTTTCATCACTTTTATCGCCGAGACTCAGCTTAAATAAATAATCCATATCATCCCTGCACTACAGCCAATGATATTGATCATTAGTATCACGACCACAAATTATCCAAGCACTACGGGCCAAGGATATTCGTGTATTCATCAATGGTCATGATCATGCCAACAATTGTCCAACAATGAACTACGACCAATGGGGACTTTTTACCATATCATTTGTAACATTACGGTCATGATTATCCGAAAAATCCTCGGTCATAATCATACCATGTCCATCTATACACTATGGGCCACGAGATGACTTTCACAGAATATAAACATGAGGATGATGACAATGATATAAGAATTCATTAAAACAAGTTCAAGAATAAATTTTTAAAGATTTATAATTTAGTTTATCCAGAAATCAATAACGTCCAAATTGTCAACATGATACTGCTTTGTGGAGTAAAATTCAAGAATAATATTGTACCAAAAATAATTTGGACCGGAAACGAATCATTTTTTATCATGAATAATACCCCGGGTGAATAGTTTTTGAGTGAATAGTACCTCGTGAATAGTACTTTGGTAATAGTAACCCCGTGAATAGTACTCCGGCATGAAAAAGTTCAAACTTATCAAGAATGCTCAGAATAATATTTCTTTGAAAAGATACTGGATGAAGCGCAAATATCAAGGATATTTTACTAATTTCATGGAGTATAGAAGACAAAATTTTAACAAAACGAGTATAGAATTCAAAATCTGAAACGAAATAATATTACTTACATACTACAGAGTATGGAAGAACATATTATTTCAAGATAATATTGAACAAAAATAACATCCTTTACCTTGAAAAGAAGAGTATTCCAACTGGTATAGCGGGGATATTCTTGAAGAAAACTTTCATTATTTTCTACTCTCAAAGTTTTCTAAAACTCTAAAGAAATACGCTCAAGATTATAGAAGAAGAATTCTCTGATTCTGATATGTTTTTCAATTCTAACCTAAGCACCTATTTATAGGAAAATGGTTAGCACTCCTCTTTTGACAAACTTCATTAGATGAAAATCCAATTACGCCAAGTTTGAAAATTTTGGCTGATAGAGAATTTTAACACGCCAACTTTGACAAACGGTTGCATTATTAAAAAGTTTGCGTTTAAAATAAAAACAAACGTGTATGGAATAATTGCCAAATTGCTAAAAAGGTGGCCAAGGTTGATTAGTAATGATATAATACCATTATAATATAAGTCACCTGCAAACATACAAATTCATGTTCTACCAATCATAATATAATAAACATTCTTTTTCATTCATAACACACCTAACAAGACTTAATGCAAGCTACTGAACAAAATTTCCTCATCCCATTATTTTATTAATAGCCAACAGTTACTAAATTCCAAGTTCGGATAAAAACATTTTATTCCATGATACAATTGTTTCACACTTAGTCATCACATGCATTTTTTATAATATCAAATTCATCCACATAAAATTTATATTTCCTTATCATATAAATTAATAATTAATTATTCACAAATAATATTACAGAATCACAATTATGACAACTAGGCCATTCCCAGGAAAGAGGGGGCATTCCAATAAGGATTTCTCCTTAATGGCGCGCAATTAGGTGACCAAACCTCTCGTTGACAGAACTTTCTAGTTATTTCCAATAATGTTATCTAATAATATTATTCAAATAATATGAATTATTGATTTGATAATGGGAAATACTATGCAGTGACAATTATTGAAACAACAGTAATATAAAAATCAACGCAGCAATTATTGAACCAATAAAATAAAATATTAAACAGTAATTACTGTAACCATTATTGAGTAGTGCCTTCTTATGTAAGAATCAATAATTCCAAAATAACATGCTGGTAATACCTGGCAGCTCATTGTGCAACAACGCGTATTCTTGTATTTTAACCACCAGGTATTCCAACAGTGTTAACGGTAAAACTTCGGCCATTATTTTATAAAAAGATATTTTTGTCGTTTTCTCAATCCGACAATAATTCTGTTGTGGGGTTCACCAATGATTGTGTCGTCGTACGAATATTCCCTGTTAAAACAAATATTCCCCGACCAATCGAATATTATATGACAACTTGCGTACTTTGCAAAATTTATAAATATTACCCACAATTATAACATTATATCAAATTCACTCCATAATATTCAAGAATGATATTTATAGAAGATTCATCTTTATTAATAAAAGTTGGGGTCTTACATTTTTATTTGCTTTACTCATATAAGCTATTTAATTATCTTAATAATTAAAATTTGAATATTTGCATTATATTAAGATAATTCTTTAACACTAAGTATTCTATTTAAGTTATAAATTCAGCAGGATATTTAGTCAATTCAGTAAATTATATTAATTCAACAAACTGAATTAATTAATATAGTAGCTTGAATTTAATAGCTTGATATAAAGTTTAAAAATTGGTCATAGATTGCTCCCACACTTATTCAACCCCCCCCCCTTCTAAGTGTGCCTAGTTAAATTTCATTTGGTATCTAAGCTTGGCTCTACTTATCTTGGCCTTAAAGGTGACTTGTAGGGAAAGATTCTGACAGGGCACAGTTCAGGAACAACAATCAAGAAGGACAATCAACCAATATACCTCCTTTGCTGTTTGGAACAGAAAATTACATCTTTTGAAGATTCTGAATGAGGATCTATCTTAAAAGAGATCTTTGGGAATGGTGGGTTGTGGAGAACGGACCAGTTATTCCATGAAGAGATGATGGGACACCAAAGATTCTGCTAGAAATGGATTCAATCGAAATTTACATGGTCTCATATGATTCAAAGGCAATGAACACACTTCTCAACGGCATTATACAATCCGAGATAGATAAAGTCTCTTCATGCAACACTGCCAAAGAGATGTGGGATACTTTAGTGGTAAGTCATGAAGGTACTTCAAAGTACGAGAAGTCAAGCTAAGCATGCTATGAAATGTTCAAGCTCGAAAAAGATGAAACCATCAAGCTAGCTCAAGCAAGAGTTCTAGTCCTTATAAACTCCTTAAAATTGTTGGACAAGACTATTCCTCAAAGTGAGATCAACCGTAAGTTGCTTCGGGCTATGCCCAAAAGGTTTGCTTCTAAAATCACTACTCTTCAAGATTCTGCTACTATTTCTTCCATGGATACTTTAACTTTGTTTGGTGAATTAGAAGAATATGAACATCAATTAAAGAAATATGATGATGAGGAGGAAACTCCTCGAAGAAAGGTCTTAGCTCTTACTGTAGATAATGAGAAGGAACTTAATGATAACTCCGATGAAGAAATAGCTATGATGTCAAGGAAACTCAAGGGGTTACTACAAAGGAAAAACAAGAGGAAAAACACTTTCAATTTAAATAAAGTCAAAGGAAAGCAAACTGAAGAGACGTGCTTCGAATGTGGACGTCCTGGTCACTTCAAGAAAGACTGTTTTCAATTAAAGAATAAAGGGAAGACTAACTACAAAGACAACAAGAAGAACAAAGCCTTTATTACTTGGAGTAATGAAGAATCCGAAGTGGAGATCGATGCTAAAGATGAGATAGCACAAGTATGTTTCGTGGGAGTTGAAGGTGAATCTAATCAAGTGATAAATCAAAGTTCATGGAACTAGACATTAAGAAAAAGAATGGAACGACCACATTTGGAGATAATAGAACTTGTGAAATCATCGAAAAAGGTAAAATTGGAAATGGTAAGGTAAGTATAAATAATGTTCACCTGGTTAATGGTCTTGAATTTAATTTAATAAGCATAAGTCAATTAATGGATAATGGTCATCAAGTTAATTTTGAAAAAGATAAATGCACAATATTTTATGGTACTAACAATACTACTCTAGTTGTACAAAGAGAATGAAATATATATAATATTGATTTTGAGCAACAGGATGAAGAACTATATCTTACTTTAGTACAAGATGAAGCTTATCTATGGCATATGAGGATGGGACATGTTCATATGGATCTAATCAAAAAGTTATTTGTAAGGAATCTTGTAAGAGGACTGCCAAAAATAAGGTTTGAAAAGAAAGGAATATGCATTGTTTGTCAACTGGAAAAACAAGTAAGAACTTCTTTTACGGCAAAGAATATGGTATCAACCTCCTCTCCTTGCAATTACTTCATCTTGATTTATTTGGACCAGAAAGACATTCTAGTATTAATGGTAAATTTTATGCATTTGTAATAGTTGATGATTCTTCTAGATACACATGGGTATTATTTTTGAGAACTAAGGATGAAGCATTTAAAGAGTTTGAAAGATTAATAATGAATCTTGAAACAAAATATAGTTACAAACTCATTAGAATTAGAAGTGACCATGACACTGAATTTCAAAAAGATTTTATAACCTTTTGTGATCAAAGAGATATTAGCCATGAATTCTCAGCACCAAGGACTCCTCAAAAAAACGGGGTGGTAGAAAGGAAGAATATGACTCTACAAGAGACAGCTAGAACTCTATTACAAGAAAGTAAGCTTCCAAAGAAATTTGGTAAGAAGCAAGCAAAGAAGTACATCCTATTAGGTTTTAAATAGAGTACTCATTCGTTCTATTATTTTGAAAACACCATATGAGCTTTTAAATAATAAAATTCCCAACATAAGTTATTTCAAAATATTTGGTTCTAAATGTTTCATTTTAAATACAAGTGACAATTTGGGAAAATTTGATGCTAAGTCATATGAAGGAATATTTATTGGTTATTCTCAAAATAGTAAGGCTTATCGCATTTTCAATATTAGAAAGTCATGTGTAGAAGAATCAGTTCATATCACTTTCAATGAGACTAATAATGATCTTCCAAAAGAAAGTGAAGATGATGCAGGAAATTTGGAGACAGTCAGAATTTTAGCAAACCAAAACGAACAAAACAGGAGACCGAATGAATAGATTCAGCAAACTGAAATGAATGACCAGCATGAACGTGAACCTGAAGATTTGCAGGATGCTGAAGATGAGTCTAATGATCAAGAGGAAGTTATGCATAATATAAAAATGCCAAGAACATCTAGATACATCAAGAATCATCCTCCAGAAAATATCATTGGAGATATCAATAAAGGTATAACCACACGAAGAGGTTTACAAAATCACTGTGCATTCTCTGTATTTTTGTCACAGGTTGAGCCAAAGAATGCAAATGATGCAATACTTGATGAGAACTGGCTATTGGCAATGCAAGAAGAACTTCAACAATTTGAGAGATGCCAAGTGTGGGAACTTATGTCTCCTCCAAAAGATGTTTCCATCATTGGTACTAAATGGGTCTTCAAGAACAAGCTTGATGAGCACGGGACAATCATTCATAACAAAGCAAGGTTGGTAGCTCAAGGATACAACCTATAACAATCCAGATTTTTAATTAAATATTTAAATATTTATTGAATTATATAAATATTTAATGGATGTGTTTATCGTTGAATAAGTATTTGTTTAATTGATTTTATGTGATTTGATTATTTATTTGTTTAATAAATAATTAATGAGTTAAGGAAAGTAATTATTTTGAAATAGTAATCTAATTTAATTTAATAATTAAGTTAGAGAGTTTATAATGATTAAATAAATTATTATATTATGTAATGAATTGTTATTAGAATTAATTAAATTAAGTATGAAAACTTAATTAATTAGAAGTGTGACAAATAGCTATATTATAAGTGGTTATTAAAATAAATTAAAGTAGTTTTAATTTATTTTGCCAAACAAGGCTTAAATATATTAAGTCTTTAATTTTAAAGAGTTTTGTCAAAGCAGAGCCTTATGACTTTTGGATTTTTAAATTTGATTTATTAAATATAAATAATATATATAATAATTTTATAACTGATAATTGATTAGGGGCAATTATTATAATGTCAGTTTTTTTTAAAAAAACGTCTGAGTTAGTTTTATATTGTGTTACATATATTGTATTTGGTTAAGTCTGATAAAGGAAGAAGGGAAGTGTTTAAGGAAAGAAAAGAGTCTGAGAAATTTTAGAGAGAGCATTTGAGAAAGGACTGAGATTTCAAAAGCTAGTTCAAAGTAGCGATTCTCAGTGAATGGTTTTTCTAAAAGCAACAAAAAGGTATGTTTTATAATCTTAACATAGGTTTTATAGTATAACTATTTAGCCTCTATGTTTCTTGAAACTCAACCTCACTTTGTATATAGGTTTTTTACAAAAGTGTCTCAGTAAACCATGTTTTAGAATTGGTTATGATATTACATGTAATTATAATTGTAATTGTTATAACTAGCATGCATATATGTATATATATGTTGTATGCTAAAATACGTTCAAAGAGAAAGAAGAATTGGTTTTACAGTGAAAACGTGTATGAACTTGAGTTGTACAAAATCAAAGGTTATAGATACAATTGTATGCTAGTTGTGAAATTAAAAGTCGGGTATGTTAATTTGATATGAACTACAGAGAATTGTAGTTTAAAAGTAATCAAATTGGTGGTTAGTAGGATTCTGATTATACAATTGTGTTTAACAAATGTCAAACATGGAGTTTTAATTTTAATACATTGTTTTTACGGATTTAGTCTTTCTAAATTTGTTGTTCAGTAGTTTTAAGTTAATATATGTATGCTTGGTGAGGTTATGTGTAAATTACATCAGTTATATGTATGTAATTAGTTGCTAGAATTTCTTAAATAGACCGAAAATGGTCTTCGTGTTTTGCTCGTTAAGTTACTAGTTAGTTTTTGGAGCTAGCTAAAAAATGAAATTAACAACCAAATTTGCGCTTGGCGGCAAAAATTCGCGCCCCAGCGCTAATTTCGCATTGCAGCGCCACTGGTTAGTCTAGTTCTTGCGCCGGGGCGCCAGAACAGAAATCTGAGTCGGACAGTTTTGGCATCTTGTAGTAAAATGGTCATAACTTTCTCATATGAACTCCGATTGAGTGGATTCAAGATGATTCGGAACGAGGACGAGTATACCTACAACTTTCGTTCTTTAAGTTCTTCAATTTGAGGCATGTAACAGTAGTCAAAATGGTCATCTTTAGGACTGTTATGTTTTCGGGGGAAATCGGAGGGCGTCGGGCATGCAAATATGCATGTGTAGTTCTCCTGACCATAAAAGATGACGTCCTAAGTTATAAAACATGAATTTTAGTAAATATAATGATGCTTAACATTAATAAATGATGTATTAGATAAGTTATTGAAGCATAATAAGCATACACAAGAGGGACAAATCGGGCGTGTGACGAATGAACGTCGAAACGCCGTGCCAAGTGTTAACGAACTTAAAAAGTGTTTCAATTCAATTGAAATGAATATTATAAGATATGGAATTGATTTAATATAAAACCAATAACTAGTCCTAGCAAGACTTAAGCACTTGAATGAACTGCGAATATGAAATATAGTGAGTTATAAGTCGAAAAGTTAACACACTTAAGTTGAACATTGTGTTTTTATGATAGGAAGGGTTAGGAGACGTAGAATAAAGTTTACATTACAACTACTATGCGTTGCTATGTAACTAATGGTTAATGAGAATGATTATATAATTGTGTAGGGCACGTGAAGTGCAGATAACTGTAAGTTGTTAAACTGTTATTGGTAAACAATGATCAAGGCAAGTCTTTCAGCTATATAATTGAAATCATGAAATATTAAAGTTGATATATGACTGCATTGTTTTGGCTAAGTAATGATGATTGAGTAAGGAACTCAATCTTTATATTTGCTATGTGAATTAAAAGCATGTATGCCATGTTACTTTAATGAGATGTATATCGAGCATGTTATTATGTTTTATGTGATGCATGAAAACTGTTAGACTTTGCTGGGCTGTCGAGCTCACTCTTGCAAATAACCACTTTTGCAGGTCAGGAAATTAAGGTAAGGATATGTGCTAAGTAAGTTATAGAGATCTATATTCACGAAGATTACTTATGTTTTATGAGAAATGTATGTAAGATTTTGAATATAACATGTTGTTGAATTGTAAATTGAGTTATCCGGTGTATATGAATATCTATTTTTGATGTAAGACTTTGTATAGTAATTTTGTTATAACGATTCATGAATAAATTTGAATCGAAGAGATGTAATGTAAAGGTTGCGATTTAGGGCAATACAGAAGGAAATGTATAAAAGTTTTAAATATTCTGCAATTTTAGTGATTTTAATATCGAATAATGATGTAAAAATTAGAGGTTGAATATATGGTTAACTTAATCAAGTTCGAGATTTAAATGGTATGAATTTTTGAATTCATATTGTAACATTCCAGAATTTTAAAGTGTAATATTAAATATTTATTGATATATATAAGTATTTAATGGATATGTTTATTTGTTGAATAAATAATTAAGGACCTAAGAAAATTAATTACTATGAGATTATATACTAATTTAATTTAATAAGTAAGCTAGAGAGCTTATAATGATTAAATGAATTATAGTATTTTAATTGGAATTTGTGATTAAAATAAAGTGTTAGTTGGTTGAATAAAATTATAATTTATGTGATATTGAATTATGTGTTAAAGTAATTTAATAGATTAATATTTTAATTGATTAAGTTGATTAAATTGATTATTTAATTTAATAAGAAGTTTGACAAATAACCTTGCTATAAGGGAATTATTAAAATAAATTAAAAGAGTTTAATTTAGTTTTGCCAAACATGTCTTATTGCATATTAAGTCTTTAATCTAATGATGTTTTATCAAACAAGGTATAAGGATTAATCCATTTGTTTTAATTCAGTTTACCAAACAAGGTGTCCTAGACCTTGTGCTAGCTTCCGAAGATCACTACCAGATTCTAATCCAAGTGTTGGAGGAGGTCTAATTTCCCAAAACCATTGATACTGAGAAGTTCCAGCATCTAATTAGCCACATACTAGAGAGTAACGTGATATCTTTTACCGACGATGATATACTAGCCGAAAGAATTAGACATCGCAAGCCACTACATATCGCAATTATATGATCTGGGTATGTGATAGGAGGCGTACTTATTGATGGTGGTTCATCCCTCAATATCTATCCTCAGGATACCTTAAAGAGGATGAATATTAATCTAAATCGGATCCGAGATAGCCATATGGTGATTCGAGCTTTTGATGGATCACGGAAGGATACAGTGGGGGAAATTGAACTTCCCATGGAGATCGGTCCATTCACTTTCAACATATCCTTCCAAATATTGAATATCACTACTGGATATAACTTGTTGCTAGGGAGACCATGGATTTATCTGACTGGAGCCGTTCCGTCCACTCTTCACTAGCAATTAAAGTATATTATCAATGGTAACTTGGTCACCGTCAGTGCCGAACCCAAATATCTGATTCATACTCTGGAAGATATGCCCATGATTAGTGTGAATGAGGGTATTGAACCCGCCAGTTTCCAAGATTTTGAAGTAAGCTCTCCTCAATACCATTCTATGGGTTCACCATCATTGAAACCCTAGATATCCCCCGAAGTGATGGTGTTGGCCAAGAGATGCTTTCTCGAGGACATCAACTAGGTTAAGGGCTAGGCCAGAAGGGCCAAAGGATCCAAAATCTAATCTATATACCAACCCAGTTGGGCAGGGTTGGACTGGACTACCTCGATGGTTCCAAACACTGTAATCCCAATAAGCACATGTCTGTCCACCTGATGGTTCCCCTCAGGCCGAGCCTTAATGAAGCGAGATTCAAGGAACCATTGAAGAAGATCTCTACCTATATCTCAAACCTCTTGATACCCCAGGTCAATTAGAGTATAGATAAGGAAGCCTATTGGGGAGAACCTAATAAAGATGAGGCTGGGAAAGCTAAGAACTAGAATGTAAGACCCCAACTTTTATGAATAAAGATTAATTTTTCTCTAAATATCATTTTGAATATTATGGTGTGGATTTGATATAATGTTATAGTTGTGGGTAATATTTATAAATTTTGCAAAGTAAGCAAGTTGTTATAAAATATTCGTTTGGTTGGGGAATATTCTTTTTGGTCGGAGAATATTCGTACGATGGAACAATCATTGATAGACCCCACAACAGAATTATTGTCGGAGTTAGAAAACAACAGAAATATCTTTTTATAAAAATAACGGCGAAAGTCTAACCGTTAAATGTTGAAATACCCGGTGGTAAAAGTACAGTAATAAGCGTGGTTGCATAGTAGCACACGATATTGTACAGTATCTTGGATTATTGATGCTTACGTAAGAAGTCACTACTCAATAATTGTTACGTTTGATATTTTATATTATTGATTCAATAATTGTCATTGCACAATATTTCAAATTATCAAATCAATAATTCATATTATTTGAATAATATTATTATTTGTATTATTGACAATGTCTAGAAAGTTCTTTCGAGGAAAGAGGTTTGGTCACATAATTACGCGCCAATAGGAAGAAATCCTTATCGAAAAGCCCCCTCTTTCTTGGTAACGACCTGATTGTCAATATTATAATTTTGTAATATTATTTGTGAATAATTAATTGTTGATATATATGATAAGAAAATATTTATTCAATGTGGATTTAAACTGAGGAATTTTTAACATGTGACATTTGTTGAAAGTTGGTATTTTATCTTTTACGATAAAATAATTCATTCAAATATATTATTATAATATTACATTATAGTAGTATGATGTGATTATATAATAGTATGTTTTTTTATAATTTAAATGGTAACATTATTATAGTAAATTCATGGTATAAAAGTAAAAGGATGTGGAGGAGAACAAATTGAATCTGAATTTCTATGATGTAAGCGATGATGTCATCGGACGATGAGGTAAGCAATGATGTAATATGATCGATGATGTAAGTGATGATGTCATAAATTATGGCGAAAAGATTATTTTACCCTTACTCTGCCAAGCCTATAAATAGAAGCTCATTTCTTCATTATTTTTCACCAATTCATTCAAGCTATAGAGAGAAAGTATAGAGAGAATAAGAGAGAAAGAAGAAGCGTATTCTGTTACTACACTATTGCAGTATCCAATCTCCTACTAAGGTAAAGGGTATTATTTCTTTCGTATTCATATATGGATATTATTTTTGTTCAATATTCGTATGAAATAATATTTTCTTCCATACTCTGTAGTATGTAAGTAATATTATTTCGTTTCAGATTCTGAATTCTACACTCATGTTGTTAAGTATTGCTTCTATACTCATTGAAATTAGTAGAATATCCTTGAAATTTGCGCTTCATCTAGTATCGTTTCACAAAAATATTTTTTTGAACATTCTTGTTAAAGTTTAATCTTTTCATGTCGGAGTACTATTCACAAGATACTATTCACGAAGTACTATTTATGACAAAAATTAATTTCTTTTCTGTCCAAATTATTTTTGATACAATATTATTCTTGAATTTTACTCCACAAAGCAGTATCATGTTGACAATTTGGACATTATTGAATTCTGGATAAATTAAATTATAAATCTTTAAAATTTATCCTTGCTCTTATTTAATTGAATTCTTATATCATTGTCATCATCCTCATGCTTATATTACGATGAAAGTCATCTTTGGCCGTAGTGCATAGATGGACTGTTGATTGGTATGATTATGACCAGGGATCATTCGGTATAATCATGACCCAAAATGTTACAAATGATGTGGTAAAAGTCCTCATTGGCCCGTAGTGCATTGATGGACAGTTGTTGGTATGATCATGACCATTGGTGATGAAAATGAATATCCTTGGCCCGTAGTGCATGGATAATTCAGTGATATGGATTATTTATTTAGCTGAGTCCCAACAATAAAATTGATGATAAACTTTTAAATCATAGAAGATAGTAGATATCATGCTCTACTTGACTCTTCTAATGGATTGCTTGTTCCGCTGCAGTTAAACTTGGTGTTTATTGTATTTTATCAGTTTAACACTGTTGAAGGCTAATGATAATTTATTCTGCATTATCTTAGTCATAATATTTTTTATTGGGCTAGTTGAGCTCACCCTTTTGCTTTCATTGTTCTCTTCAGGAAATGAGAATATAGCTGGGACGAGTCGGGAAATGGAGTGACTGTCCAGATAGGTGGCTATAGTAGTCCTCACTATTATGTGAAATAGTGTGATAATAATTGTAATGAGGACTTTATTTGAGTTTGGATACTCTCTACGAGACATTATCCGTGTTGAAACTCTCAGCTACATTTTGTCGTACGGTATAAAAGAAGTTTGTATTTAAATTCTGTACCATGTATTTTGCGACTCAAGATGGGTGATGTATACCTATTTTTGGGGCGTCACATAGAATTTTCTAGAACAGATTCAGTTCCAATTTATGAACAACTTTTCCCTCGCCAAGGATGCTACTAAGAAACCCCTTGAGACCGATCCATCTGATGATCAGCCCATCCTTCCGATCATTAACTGGAAAAGTGTGAATATCCAAGAGGAGGATTTCAGGTCCAGTTTCAATCCAGTCATGGTCATCCTCAAAGACAACAGTGACCTCGGCAATACCTCTATCTCAGCCATCCTTGAAGACCTGACTACCAATAATTAGACGATCACGCCTCAGATCATCCGAAAAGGGTAAAAACATAAAATGATCTATTAACAGGGAGCCTAGCCTTTACATTTAAGTCTGTTTTATCTTATCTGCAACTTGTTATTATTTTTTGTCATATTAATTGTTGAACCCTTTTGTAATTGACAACTGTTTTATATATATTAAGCAATCAAGTTTTCTTCTTAGGTTTCCAAATTTGAGTATTTCTAGCCATGTCCTTGACTTGTTAAATTCGATTAGTGACTACGATTTTGATATAGAATTGGACTTTGTCTTAATGGGGATCGAGAAAGAAGAGGTAGATGATGATGAGGTGACTAAGGAAATTAAAGGATCGGTCAAAGACAAACCCAAACCAAAACCCAACCTTGAGCAAACTGTTGCCTCCTTTTCGCTTTAGCAAAACGGACTCTAACTCATTCAAGTATACATGGGTCAACAAGTAGTACATAGTAAGAAAGTATCGATCCCACGGAGAAAAGGTGAATTAATATATACTATCACGCAACAACCTACTCCCTTTTTTTGTATGCTCAAACTATCAATCAATATTTAGGTGATATCTAAGCTTAATTGTTAATATAAAAGTAATAATTACTAAAACAATTAATCAAATAGGAGAGATATGGGATTCTAATATCATCTAATGATTTATCCAAAATGCATGCCTTCTGTTCCGTCTAATTATTTAATATGGAAAGCTATCCAAGAGCACAAAAAGGGAGACACAACAATCTTTCAATGAACTATGTCCAATTTACACAAAATCCACTATTGATAGAATTCATGTAAGCATCACAATTACTAAACTCACTATATGTCTATGTGAATTTACATCAAATATGATTTAAGCACAAGCTCTCTTAGTGACTACATATGGTGAACCGGTATATGCCTATCCGAGTCACTAATCACAAAACCTAATTCAGATAAGTCTCAAGAACATATACCAACATGGTTTAATCTATACTTATATTTCATTTTCCAATTCCATACAAGCAATGAGTGTGAATGGTGATCAATCATTCAATAGTTAAGCATAACCATGTAGGGCAATCCAATATTAAATATACAGACATCACATATTAGGCATACAATATAGATTACACATTAAAATCCATTAGAATCTCATAATAGAAGTTAGTTCATTTCTGAATCAACAACCATTATGGGATTGAAGCAAAATATGGAAAGAAGAAATACAACAAGAGATATGAGAGAAATGAGAGATCAAATATGTTCATTGCAAAGTCTATTTCTAGGCTTGATAAAATCCACAAATCTTAACCAGAATGAAAACTAATAATATTCAGCAATCATCTAAAGAGAGAAGCTCAAAATATTAAGGCAAAGCTTAAACTCTCTCTAGAGAAGACAAAACCTAATAATAGTCATAAAAAACTGTAAAACCACATCTCTGGTAACCAACCATATCGTCTTAGATAACAAACACGCTAAAATTTCAAAATACAAAAAGTTAGTAGTTTAAACTGAATATGGCCAAAGGCAATTGCCGCGATATTACATCAGATCGAGCTTGGTCTTACCTGTAGAATCTCAATAATGAGTGCATGGCGCGGGTGCGCCATGTTCCTTTATTCTTGGCCTTGATTGTAGCTGCTTTGATTTGCCTCTATAATCCCTTTGGCGTGGGCGTGCCACGATTAAGCTATATATAATGTGTGTAGCTGTAGCCTTCTTCTTTGTTTTTAATTCTATTTGGCTTCTTCTTCTTTGCTCATATCTCGCTACTTCCTTCTTCTTCATCTCTTTTCTTCTTCACTCTACCATTGCATTGATTCTTCTCCATATTTGCTGTAGTCTAGCTGCTCTTCATTCTAGCTCAAGTACACCATTCCATGTTAATGCAATTTCCATGACATTCTCTGCCATTCCATGCCATTCCTTGCCTTAGGTTGTTATGGGAGTTCCAACGATGCAAACTACAAAATAAACACAAAAGACAAATAAAAAATACTAAAAATACTTGAGTTGGGCAGAATTCTAGTGAGTTGGTACCCAATAAGTAGGTATAAAACCTACTTATCAAATACCCCCAAACTTGAACTATTGCTTGCCCTCAAGTTATGCACACAAAAATAAAATAAACAATGCAACTACAAGCTATGCAAACTATACTATGATGCTAGTGGGTCCCAAGTTTTCCAGACAAATTAGAATTCCAATCAAGTATGCCTCAAAGAATTATCCAGATTCAAGAATAAAGTATCAAACTAAGCTACAAACATAACACCATGCAATCAAATAATCCAAACTCACTATAAAGATGTTGTGTGTGTGTGATGTGTTCACACATAAGCTTGACAGAGGCAAAGACTACACATGTTATACTGCTTAAGAAAGGAAATTGAAGTTTAAATCAAGAACTACGTATACAAATGAAACATAAACTACTCCAACACATCAATACAAACTAAGGTTCGACAATGAGTTTAATCTGCTTTATTTTTACTCACAAGGGCAATTTTTGCACTTTCCTGCGATGTTTATTGATTTCTTTTCTTTTTCCCATGACTGTGCAATGCCTCATTCCATTAGGCTAATAGTGCTACCCCTTAGCGAGCTTTCAACCAATGACTCCCAAACCATAAAGACCTTAGGGCGGTAGGTGTAAAGACAATCCCCTCGGGCGTACTTTCTCAAGTAACAAAGGCCCCGAAACAAGACTAGCCACGGTAATTTTTCAAAATTCTTCTCTTTTTTTTTTATATATGTTTATATCGCAAGCATACCCATGTGTTCCCAAAATTTGATTTTTAGCATTTTCAAAGTCTATGTCCACTTCCTACACAATTCTATCTTTGAAAACAACATTTACTTCTCAACAAACAAACAAATTATTCTTTTACCAACAAGCATACATGAACACTTATATGCTAACCGATAGCATCTAAACAATAAGAACGAATCAAATCATGTATTGCATTATAGCTAAGCTCAACTATCAACCAAATTCAAGAGTCCATCAAATTTCTACGTTCATCATTGGCTAAACTAAAATTCCATTAACTAGATACTTGGGATATGCAACTAAAAAGATAACTAAAACATAAAATAAGTAACAAAAAACAAAAAATAAATAAATTTAGCACAATTAAACTAAACACATTATCATGTAAAAATTATACTAAACATGGATAAAATGATGCAAATTAAACTACATTACCTATACTATACTACTAACCACCCAATACCCCCAAACTTAAAATATTCATTGTCCCTAATGAATGAAGGTAAAGGGTTACGAGAACTCCCCTAATTTTCAGCATGGCCACCATCCTCGGGTGGTGAGTTTGGCGGTGGAAACGACACTGCTGTCCCAAACTGAGGCCATTCGAGCATTATTCCTTGCTGTGCAAAAGCCTCGGTTAGTGACCGCGATAATCCATTAGCAAACGCAGAGAAATTATCATAATGAACACGTACAAAACAAATACAACAATTATGTGAGTTAAAATACGACAAAATATAAGTTGTGAGTTTTAATACAAATATTATTCAAACTCAAAATTCAAACTCAAATTAATACTATTTTATTTATTTTCCACTATTTCTTTGAATAGTGAGGACTACTAATCTTTATCATCCGGTCCAGTCACTCTGGTTCCCCGACTAGTCCTACTACGTTCTCATTTCAAGAAGAACAATAAAAGTAAAAAAAGGTGAGCTCAACTAGCCCGGTAGGAAATATTATGACTAAGATAATGCGAGAATATATTATCGTTAGCCTTGATAGTGTTAAGCGATACTGATATAACAACCATCAAGTTTAGCTACGGTGGAACAAGCAATCCATTAAAAGAGTGAGTAGAGAATAAAATCTACTATCTTTTATGATTTAAAAGGTTTTTCATCACTTTTATCATTTGGGACTCGACAATAAATAATCCACATCATCGAATCACCTGCTTTTCTGGCGAGGATATTCTTTAGTATCCGACCACAATTATCCATGCACTACGGGGCGAGAATATTTGTGTATTCAATAATGGTCATGATCATGCCAACAACTGTCCATCGATGTATTACGGGCCGATGAGGACTTTTACCACATCATTTGTAACATTACGATCATGATTTGCAGAATAATCCACAGTCGTAATCATCATACCAAGTCCATCATGCCACTATAGGCCACAGATGACTTTCAACAAAATATAAACATGAGGATGATGACAATGATATAAATTTGATAAAACAAGTTCAAAATTATTTTATCTAAGGAACTAATAACGTCAAATTGTCGACATGATCTTTGCTTTGTAGAGTAAAATTCAAGAATGCTTAGAAGAATATTTTATGAAAAGATCTTTGGATGAAGCGCAAATATCGAGGATATTCCACTAATTTCATGGAGTATAGAAGTCAAAACTTTAACCATTTGAGTATAATAAGGAATGGAATAACAAAAGAAATCACCGGGCATGCGATAGAACCATGCAGGCGAGGCGAGTTATTCAATAGAATAATAAATAACGAATCGGTCGGCGTAAAAAGCGCGAGAAGGATATTCAGCGAGAATAATAAAAAGGCGGAATCGAATCGGTCGGCGTAAAAGCGCTTGCAGACAGGATATTCAACGAGAATAATAAAAGGCGGAATCGGTCGGCGTGAAACGCTTACATGACAGGATATTCAACGAGAATAATAAAAAGGCGGAATCGGTCGGCGTAAAATGCATGCTGACAGGATATTCAGCGAGAATAATAAAGGCGGAACCCGGTCCGCGCGTGAAAGCCTAAACGAGGATGTTCAAGCGAGAATGATAAAGAATGGAACAACGAGAAGAATTTCACCAAGTATAGGGTAGCAGCGTATCTGAGTTATTCAACGAGAATAATAAAGAATGGAATAATGAAGTTCTCTTCATAGATAAGAAAGAAATAATACTCCTACCTTAGAAAAATTGGATCTTTGGAATAGTGAGGTAGAGACTTCTCTTCTTCTTTTTCTCTATAATTTCTCTCTATAATAATCGCTCTAAAGCTTTTGTGAATTGGTGAGAAATGAAGGAAGAATGAGCTTTATTATAGAGAAAATATAGTTTCGATAATTGCACGTTTTGGGGCTCGAAAAATTCTGATCAATACCTCGACTTTTCTTTTTATTTTAATTTAGTCCTGCAAGTATTATCAATCTTGCACCAACTCCCCTAATAGTAAATAATGTGAATCAATAGTTCAATTATGTGAATCGATAGTATAATCATGTGAAAAATACGAATTACGGTATAGTACCTCCATACTATACCTCCATTTTTAACTTAGTCATGCAAGTATTATCAATCTTTTTTTGACTCCCCTAATAGTAAATAATGTGATTCAATAGTACACATATGTGAACAAATAGTTATATAAGCATGTGAATTAGTAGCAATTAATTGCTCATTTATCAGATAAATTACAGATTTATCAATATAACCCCTAGACATCAATTATCATGGAATAAATGTCGATTTTCACTAACACAAACAATTCCAACATAATGAAACTATTTTTATCAAAAATATAAATTTTGAAATTTCAAAGTTTGACTTTTCCCGAAAAAGTCAACTATCGATTTTTTGACAAATAGTGAATCGGAAAATTTTGTGTTTATAAAGACTATTTTTACTAATTTAAGTGAATTAGGACTCAAATATCACGTCGCGTCTCAAATTCAACTCAGAACAACATTCATCATTAATATTATAACTCTGATATTTATCAACGGTCGTTCCCGGAAGAGGGGCTTTCGATAAGGATTTCTCCCTATTGGCGCGCATGATTAGGTGACAAACCTCTCTTGTGAACTTCTAGACATTGTAAATATTGAAATTTATAATATGAATAACTTTGTCGTCTCAGTATTGATTTAATAAAAAACATTTTATCACGGATGATCTTTGTGACAATAATTGAATCGATAATATGATAGATATGATGCGACAATTCTTTGTAGCAATAATTGAGAGTAAATGAGTGACTTCTCACGTAAGCATCGATAATCAATCTAGTAGTGCTACTACTATGCGACCCAGCGTATTCTTGTACTTTTTTTACTAGGGTAGTTCAGCAGTTAACGGTAAAACTTTCATGCCGTTATTTTCATAAAAAGTATTTTTGTCGTTTTCTCGATCAAATGATAATTACGTTGTGGGGTCCACTGATGATTGTGCCGTTATACGAATATTCCTGTTAAAAGCGAATATTCCCAGAGCCAATCGAATATTATATAACAACTTGCGTACTTTGCAAAATTTGTAAATATTACCCACAACTATAACATTATATCAAATCCACACCATAATATTCAAAAATATATTTGAGAAAATTTAATCTTTATTCAAAAAGTTGGGTCTTACAACCTCCCTTCTTATGAAATTTTGTCCTCGAAATTAGGGTGCGTACTGGTATGTCGAAGAGGTGAGGATACTTTGATTTCATTTGATTCTAACTCCCGGTCATTTTCCTCAACATCGTGGTTTCTCCACAAAACTTTGACTTGAGGTATAACCTTGGGGCGTAGAATATGTTCCTTCTTATCCAAGATTTTAACGGGAACCTCTTCATACGTTAAATCTTCCTCTATTTCAATTCGGTTCTAACTTTCGATAATGTGGTTCGGGTCTTTCACATATTTACGTAACATGGATATGTGAAAAGCGTTATGAACACGAGACATACTTGGCGATGCTTATGCAAGTCTATAGGCCACAGTTCCTACTCGATCGAGGATTAAAAATGGGCCGATGAATCGAGGATTGAGCTTTCCTCTCTTTCCAAATCTTGTAACTCCTTTCCATGGAGCAACACGTAATAACACATGATCTCGATATCGAATTCTCGTCCTTTCGATGAAGATCAACATAACTCTTTTATCGATCTTGTGAGGTTTTTATCGTTGTCGGATCATTTGAATCTTTTTCGTAGATCATACGTACCAACTCTGGTCCCAACAACGTTGCTTCACCCACCTCATCCCGACATCTTTGGAAGCGACATTTTCTTCCATCAGCGCCTCGAATGGAGCCATGCGATACTTTCTTGATAAGCTGTTGTTGTAGGAAAACTCCACCGATGGTAAGAACTTGTCCCAACTTCCCTTGAAGTCGAGGACACGAGTCTTAATAGATCTTCAAGAGTTTGAATCGTCCTCTCCATTGCCCGTCTAAAATGCGAGGATGATATCTTAGAGAGCTAAATCGTAAATCCGTGCCCATAGCTTTTTGCAAACTAACCCAAAATCTTGAAGTGAATCTTGGGTCTCGATCGAAACTATGGATCTTGGCATACCATGCAATCTTACAACCTCGTTTATGTACATCTGAGCAAGGCGTTCAAGTGTATAAGTTTCTCGTATCGGTAAAAAAAAAAGGAGACTTGGTCAATCTATCAACAATGACCCCCAAATCGCATCTATGCCTTGAGAAACTTTGGGAAGGCCGGTAATGAAATCCATGGTAATGTGCTCCCACTTCCATTACGGAATTTCAAGTGGTTCTGATGGACCTTTTGGTACTTGATGCTCTCGCTTTAACTTCGTTGACAAATTAGACACCTTGAGATAAATAGCGCTATCTCTCTCTTCATATTGCTCCACCAAAATGTATGGCGAAGATCACGATACATTTTGGTACTCCCGAGATGGATTGCAAGCGGTGTGTTATGCGCCTCCATCATGATTTTATACTTTAAATCGAAGGTCGTTAGGAACACAAAGTCTGGAGTTGACTCGAAGTATTCCTTCTTCATCGATTCTTGCTTGGTATAGTAGCACCTTCTTGCACTTTCTTCCTCATACGCATCAGCTCGGATCGTAACTTGAGTAACTTTAACTTTATCAATTAAAAGTCGTTTTCTACTCGTATATTCGCCATCATCACATGGGTCCACAGAGTCTTTAACTCTATCTCCATCCTTTGCAAGTCACACAAAATGGGCTTTTGTGTTGTGAATATTGCTTTTCGTGCCGCATATGATCTTACTACTCGATCGCGTCGGCTACCACGTTAAGCTTTTCGAGGATGGTATTGGATGGTATGATCATAATCTTTCAGCAGTTCAAGCCAGCGTCGTTGTCGCATATTGAGTTCCTTTTGAGTGAAGAAATATTTGAGGCTTTTATGATCGTAAAGATCTCCACTTTCTCTCCATCTGAGTAATGCCTCCAAATTTTAAGTGCGAAGACAAACATTTATGACTCTAGATCATGAGTAGGATAATTCCTCTCATATTCTTTGAGTTGTCTTGAGGCATAGGCTATGACTTTCCCATGTTGCATGAGAACACATCCTAACCCTTTGCGAAGCATCCTTTGTAGATGACAAATCCCTCCGAACGGATGGTATTGTCGAGCAGTCTTTGAAATGAGTCTCCTTTTGAGTTCTTGAAAACTCTTCTCACATTCCTCGCTCAATAGAACTTTGTATCTTAGGAGTTAAATTTGAGTTAATGGAGTAGCGATTAGAGAAAATCCTTCCACGAATCTCGATAATAACCGGCTAAGCAAGAAAGCTACGTACTTGATCATTTGATTTGGGTTGCTCCCGACTTTGAATAGCTTTGATCTTTCTTTGGGTCAGCGGATATTCCATGACTTGATACTACGTGCCCAAGGAATGCTACTTCCTCAAGCGAACTTCGCATTTCTTTAACTTGGCATAAAGCTTATATTCACGAAGCTTTTGGAGTATCGACCTCAAGTGTTGCTCATGATCTTCACGGCTTTTGGAATAAATAAGGATGTCATCGATAAAGGCGACCACAAAGTGATCAAATATTCCTTGAATACTCGGTTCATCATATCCATGAAAGGGCGGCGGAGCATTAGTCGATCAAAAGACATGACTAAGAATTCATAATGCCGTCTTAGGAGTTACGAAGGCGGTCTTTGGAATATCCTCGGTTTTTAACCTTCGGTGATGATATCGAGCGAAGATCGATCTTTGAAAAAAATTGTGCTCCTTATGGCGATCAAAGCAGGTCATCAATACGTGGCAATGGGTACCTATTTTGATGGTGACATGATTGACTCCAGATAATCAATACAAAGTCGCATACTCCCATCTTTCTTCTTCACGAATAGAGCAGGAGCACCCCGAGGGAGGCGTCTTGGGGCCGAATGAAACCAATGTCTAACAATTCCTGCAATTGGGTCTTTAACTCACGAAGTTTAATAGGAGCCATTCGATATGGGGCTTTGGAAATGGGTTTTGTCTTAGGGTTCAAAGTCGATACAAAATCAACTTCACGCTTCTGGGGGTAGGCGGGGAAGTTCTTGAGGGAATCGTCGGAAATTTATTAACAATAGAAATATCCTTCAAATCGGCGTATTTTTGTTTAAATCAAGTGACATGAGCTAAGAAAGCTTGACATCCATTTTTCAATAAGCGAATAGCTTTATGGCTTGAGATGGTAGTGATTGATTTTAATGGTTTGGTCGCTTGAATTCGCATAATAGGTTTATTAGGAATATGAAAGCTAATGACCTTACGAAAACAATCAATTTTAGCATGATGAGTAGTTAACGATCAATCCCCTAGAATCACGTCAAATGCAAGTATTTTTAAGGAGATAAGATCGACGGGTAGCGATGCGATTACCGATTTGAATCAAACAAGACTTATAAGCGAGTGGATGTAATGAAGGTTTCTCTAATGGAGTTTCAACGAGATAAGTCGAAAGTCTAATTTCTCGAGTCGAATTTAATCGTTGGTGCAAGTAGGAGAAATAAAAGAATGGGTAGAGGCGGTATCAAATAAGGTATAGACTTAGCTAGAGTTTATGATAAGCTTACCGTGATGACCTCGTTCGGGTTCCTTGCTTTACGGGAGGTCTGACAAAAGCGCTCTCCCTTACACTTCTAGGCTTTGACTTTTACGGGATGGCCTTTGGTGCCTCCATCCTAGTATTGAACTTGTCTTGGTGAGCGACGAAAAAATCGGGCTAGGTGACCTTCTCTTCCACAATTATAACACGCTTTGGATGGCATCGCATAGTTTTTGGTGATATGTCCCTCCCTCGCATTTGAAGCATATGATAGGTGGTCGTTCTCCTTCCTTAACCACGGTTCTTTGGTCTTGGCGTCTTTCCATCATTGTTGAATCTCCTTTTCTTGAAATGTCCATTTTCTTGTCTTGGCCATGATTACCCTAGAAGTGGTTACCATTTACGGCATGTTGATTCCCTCCGCGCTTGTTGTCACTAGTTTGATATTTATTACCTTTGGTATTTTCATCTTTTAATTTGCTTTCCCTTGGTTGCGTTGACTCGTTCTGGCGCTCGATAAGCTGAGCCCTATTTACAACATCTACGAGTACAAACACGGTTTATGAGAAATAAGATATTGGCGTATCTCGGTTTCAAACCTCTTAAAAACATTAGCGTCATTCGCTCCTCATTATCGACCAAATGGGATGCAAACCGGGATAACTCTCGCAAATTTAGCCTCGTATTGCGACACGGTCGTATTGTTTTGTTCGACTTGATAAACTCCACCTCCTTCATGTGATGAATACTTTCGGGAAAGTACTTGTCGTTGAATAGCTCTTGGAACTTCTCCCAAGACATCTTGAGTCGTCGTCGGTTGAGTGCGTTTCTGATTCCCACCGATGTCTGCCTCTTCACCATAACATGAAGGTGGCGAAGGAACCTTTGCTCCTCGGAGCATCCCAAGACATCAAATATCTTGGTGATTTGCTTTATCCATGCTTACGCCTTAAGTGGTTTTGGCTCTCCAATAAACTCCGGTGGTCGGCTCCTTGAAGCTATTTAGCGGTAACCGTCAGAGAGTTTCTAGTGTTTCCACCTACATTTTGAGCGAGAGCCGCTCTACTTTGATGTTGCATGAATTGCATGAAGCCTCGGAACATTCCATCGTTCATCATTTGGTCGGTGTTGTTGTTTGCATGAGGATTGTCGCCTTCACGATGCACATTGTCACTGGTTATTGATCTGTGGAGACTCAGCGGTCTCTCTGTGCTCCATTGATGTTCTCAACATTCTCGGATGCCATTTTTCAAATCTTGCCACAAAACAAGGGTTAATTGACATGAAACATATTATCCCTATACTCGGTGACCAATTAAATACCAAATAAACTTAGGTAGGGTCATAGTAGCGAAGAATTCCCGTCTCTCCCTCCTAGTTCTAGTCTCACATCTTAGCGGGGATCGTATCCTAAGCTTTGATACCAGTTGTGGCGCCCCAAAAATAGGTATCATCACCCATTCTTGAGTCGTCGAATACATGGTACATAAATACAAATCTGACTTAATTATACAATATTATGTCGTGTAAAAATACGACAAAACATAAAGTTGTGAGTTTTAATACAAATATTGTCGTCTAGACAATATTCAAACTCAAATTCAATATTATTACATTTATTTTCCACTATTTCCTTTGAATAGTGAGGACTACTAATCTTTATCATCGGTTAAGTCACTCAGGTTCCCGACTAGTCCCTGCTACGTTCTCATTTCTGAAGAGAACAATAAAAGTAAAAGGGTGAGCTCAACTAGCCCGATAGGAAATATTATGACTAAGATAATGCGAGAATATATTATCGTTAGCCTTGACGAGTGTTAAGCGTCGATACAATATAACAACCATCAAGTTTAAGCTGCGGTGGAACAAGCGATCCATTAAAAAGTCAGTAGAGAATAAAATCTACTATCTTTTATGATTTAAAGGTTTTCATCACTTTTATCATTTGGGACTCGACAATAAATAATCCATCATCATCGAATCACCCTTACACTTACTTCGGCCGAGGATATTCTTTAGTATCACGACCACAATTATCCATACTTCTACGGGCGAGAATATTTGTGTATTCAATAATGGTCGTGATCATGCCAACAATTTGTCCATCGATGCACTACGGGCCGATGAGGACTTTTACCACATCATTTGTAACATTACGATCATGATTACAAGAATAATCACAGTCATAATCATACCAAGTCCATCATACATGCACTATAGGCCCGAGATGACTTTCAACAAAATATAAACATGAGGATGATGACAATGATATAAGAATTGATAAAACAAGTTCAAGAATTATTTTATCCGAGGAACTAATAACGTCAAATTATCGACATGATCTTGCTTTGTAGAGTAAAATTCAAGAATGCTCGGAAGAATATTTCCATGAAAGATCTTTGGATGAAGCGCAAATATCGAGGATATTCCACTAATTTCATGGAGTATAGAAGTCAAAACTTTAACTTATTTGAGTATAATAAGGAATGGAATAACAAAAGAAATCACCGGGCATGCGATAGAATAGCGCAGGCGAGTTATTCAATAGAATAATAAATAACGGAATCGGTCGGCGTAAAAGCGCGCGAACGAGGATATTCAGCGAGAATAATAAAAAAGGCGGAATCGGTCGGCGTAAAAGCCTTGACGAGGATATTCAACAGAATAATAAAAGGCGGAATCGGTCCGGCGTAAAAGCCTGAATAGGATATTCAGCAGAATAATAAAAAAGCGGAATCGGAATCGAAGGCGTAAAATGCCTGAACGAGGATATTCAGCGAGAATAATAAAAGGCGGAACCGGTCGGCGTGAAACGCCTACAGACAGGATGTTTCAGCGAGAATGATAAAGAATGGAACAACGAGAAGAATTTCACCAAGTATAGGGTAGCAGCGTATCTGAGTTATTCAGCAGAATAATAAAGAATGGAATAATGAAGTTCTCTTCGTAGATAAGAAAGAAATAATACTCCTACCTTAGAAAAATTGGATCTTGGAATAGTGAGGCGAGACTTCTCTTCTTCTTTCTATAATTTCTCTCTATAATAATCGCTCTAAAGCTTTTGTGAATTGGTGAGAAATGAAGGAAGAATGAGCTTTATTTATAGGAAAATATAGTTTCGATAATTGCGTTTTGGGGCTCGAAAAATTACGATCTGATACCTCGACTTTTCTTTTATTTTTAATTTAGTCCTGCAAGTATTATCAATCTTTTTGACTCCCCTAATAGTAAATAATGTGAATCAATAGTTCAATTATGTGAATCGATAGTATAATCATGTGAAAAATACGAATTACGGTATAGTACCTCCATCTATACCTCCATTTTAACTTAGTCATGCAAGTATTATCAATCTTTTTGACTCCCTAATAGTAAATAATGTGATTCAATAGTACACATATGTGAACAAATAGTTATATAAGCATGTGAATTAGTAGCAATTAATTGCTCATTTATCAGATAAATTACCCGATTTATCAATATAACCCCTAGACATCAATTATCATCGGAATAAATGTCGATTTTCACTAACACAAACAATTCCAACATAATGAAACTATTTTTATCAAAAATATAAATTTTGAAATTTTGAAGTTTGACTTTTCAAGAAAAAAGTCATTTGTTGACTTTGACGAATAGTGAATCGAGGAAAATTTTGTGTTTATAGACTATTTTACTAATTTAAATCGATTTAGGACTCAAATATCACGTCGCGTCTCCAAATTCAACTCGAACAACATTCATCATTAATATTATAACTCATGATATTTATCGGCGAGGTCGTTTCCCGGAAAAGGGGCTTTCGATAAGGATTTCTCCTATTGGTATGATTAGGTGACCAAACCTCTCCTTGTGAACTTCTAGACATTGTAAATATTGAAATTTATAATATGAATAACTTTGTCGTCTCAAGTATTGATTTAATAAAAAAAACATTTTATCACGGATGATCTTTGTGACAATAATTGAATCGATAATATGATAGATATGATCGTGATTTGTGTAATAATTGAGTATAAGCGGTGACTTCTCACGTAAGCATCGATAATCAATCTGTGTGCTCTTATCTAACCCACAGCGTATTATTTTGTACTTTTACTCTAGGGTAGTTCAGCAGTTAACGGTAAAACTTCCGTAGTTATTTTTTCATAAAAGTATTTTTTGTCGTTTTCTCGATCAAATAATAATTCCGTTTGTGGGGGTCCATGATGATTGTCTTGGTTATGCGAATATTCCTGTTAAAAGCGAATATTCCCAGACCGATCGAATATTATATAACAACTTGCGTACTTTGCAAAATTTGTAAATATTACCCACAACTATAACATTATATCAAATCCACACCATAATATTCAAAAATATATTTCGAGAAAATTTAATCTTTATTCAAAAAGTTGGGGTCTTATATAATTATAATATATACCAAATCTCCAAATCAAAATATGTACTAAGTAACATGTATGCATGAATGGATATCAAAAAATGCTCTAAATGCTATTCTTAACCAAAATGATATATGCATTAAGCTCCAACAAAACTTGTGTCAAAAATTTTATGCTATCAAGAATTAAACATAAAGATGATAAATAGATATGATTCATCAAGAATTAAACACGAGAGGAGAAAAGAAATAATGGGGTGCCTCCCATTGAGCGCTAAGTTATAGTCAGTTAGCTTGACTATCTTTGTTCTGATCATGTAGTAGAAAGAATTGAGTTAACCTTCTGCCTGTCAACCTCACCACCAAAATAGTTCTTAAGCCGCTGTCCATTGACTTTGAAAGGCTTGTCTGAGAACTTATCAAATATCTCGATCGCACCATGTGGATAAACCGTCTTCACAGTAAATGGCCCTAACCACCTTGACTTGAGCTTCCCGGAAAATTTTTTAAGTCTTGAATGAAACAATAGAACTCTTTGCCCCGATTCAAACACTCTTTCAATAATCTTGCGGTCATGCCATCTCTTCACCTTTTCTTTGTACAGCTTGGAGTTCTCGTAGGATTGCAATCTAAATTCATCCAACTCATTAAGTTAAAGTAAACATTTTTCTCCTGCAGCCTTCTAGTTGAAATTCAGCTTCCTTATTGCCCAATATGCCTTGTGTTCGAGCTCCATGGGAAGGTGACAAGCCTTTCCATATACCAGCTAAAATGGTGACATTCCCAATGGTGTCTTATAGGCGGTCTTGTAGGCCCATACTGTATCATCAAGCTTCAATGACCAGTCCTTTCTTGTGGGGTTCACAATCTTCTCTAAAATTCTCTTCACTTCACGATTCGACACCTCTGTCTGACCATTTGTTTGGGGATGGTAAGCTGTAGCAACACGATGACTCACCCCATACCTAGCCAACAGAGCTGTGAACTGATGATTACAGAAATGGCTGCCCTCATCACTAATAATGGCCCTCGGAGTCCTAAACATTATAAAAATGCTCTTTTATAAAAATTTTAAGACCACCATAGCATCATTAGTTGGAAGAGCTGCCACTTCCACCCACTTGGATACATAGTCACCTGCCAATAAAATGTATAAATTACCACATGATGAGACGAAAGTCCCCATGAAGTCTATCCCCCAAACATCAAAGATCTTCACTTCGAGTATTGCATTCAAGGGCATTTCGTTCCTCTTGGATATGTTCCCGACACTCTAACATCTATCACACTTCTGAACAAATCTATAAGCATCTTTAAAGATTGTCGGCCAGTAGAATCCTGCTTGCAACACTTTAGCCGCTATTCTTTCACCACCATAGTGACCTCGATATACAGATGCATGATAATCCTACAAAATACCCATTTGTCTCGCTGTAAAGAATGCACCATCGTATCATCTGATCCGAACACTACTTAAACAAGTACGGTTCATCCCATATAAACAACTTCACATCATGTAGAAACTTCTTCTTATGATACCAAGTCAAGTCAGAAGGGATGATCTTGCTTACTAGGAAGTTAACAAAATCTGCAAACCATAGCACTTCACCTTACACCACAAACAATTGCTCATCTGGGAATGACTCATTAATCAAAACTCTGTCATTCACATCCCTTCCCAGATTTTCTAATCTAGATAAGTGGTTCGCCACTTAATTCTCAGTCCCTTTCTCGTCCTTGATTTCTAAATCAAACTCTTGCAAAAGAAGTATCCACCTTATCAAATGAGGTTTTACATCTTTCTTTGCCACCAAATACTGAAGTGCTGCATGATCTGTGTACACTATCACCCTAGTCCCAATCAAATAGGCACAAAACTTATCAAAAGCATACACAACTGCTAAAAGTTCTTTCTCTGTGGTGGTGTAGTTTAACTGAGCATTAGTGAAGGTCTTGTTTACATATTAAATCACTTGAAAGATCTTATCCCTTCGCTATCCCAAAAATGCTCCCACAACAAAGTCACTCGCATCACACATCAATTTGAAAGGAAGGTCCCAATCTGGTGATGTGATCACTAGTGTTGTAGTTAACTTTTTCTTCAAATGTTCAAATGTAGCCCGACATTCTTCATTAAACTTAAACTGCACATCCTTCTCTAACAAACTGCAAAGTGGATTCATGATCTTGGAGAAGTCTTTTATAAACCTACGATAGAAGTCTGCATGCCCTAAAAAACTGTGAACACCTTTAACAGAAGTTGGCGGAGGCAAATTCTCAATAGTCTTTAACTTGGCTCTGTCCACCTCTAATCCTTTCTTCGAAACTTTGTGTCCCAAGATTATACCTTCTTGTACCATAAAATGGCACTTCTCCCAATTCAGAACCAAATTTATTTCAACACATCTCCTCAACACCATCATTAGATTCTCTAAACACAAATCAAATGAGTCTCCAAACACTGAGAAGTCATCCATAAAGACTTCCACATTATGCTCCATCATATCCAAAAAAATTGCCATTATACACATCTGAAATGTGGCCGAAGAATTGTACAACCCAAAAGACATCCTTCTGAACACGAATGTTCCATATGGACATGTGAAAGTTGTCTTTTCCTGGTCTTCTAGAGCTATCACAATCTGATTATACCCTGAATACCCATCCAGAAGGCAATAATACTCGTGACCTGCTAGCTTGTCCAGCATCTGATCAATAACCGGAAGTGGAAAGTGATCTTTCCTTGTATCTTTATTAAGTCTGCGGTAGTCCATGCAAACTCTCCACCCCGTCACTGTCCTGGTCAGTATCAGCTCATTTTTCATGTTGGAGACTACAGTCGTTCCCCCTTTCTTCGGCATACATTGTACCGGGCTCACCCACGAGCTGTCTGAGATCGGATATATTATTCCGACATCCAGCCATTTTAGAACCTCCTTCTTGACCACTTTCTTCATAATCCGGTTCAATCTGCGCTGTTGTTCCACCCAAGGTTTACTATCATCTTCCAACAGGATCTTGTGCATATAAAAAGATGGGCTGATCCCTTTGATGTCTGCTATGGTCCATCCTATCGCTGATTTGAACTCTCTTAGGACTCGTAGCAACTTATCTTCCTAATAAGATGTTAGTGCAAAGGATATAATAACAGGCAATTTTGAACTATCATTTAAAAATGCATACCTTAAGTGATCAAGAAGTGGTTTTAGTTCAAGATCTGGAGGTATCTCAAGTGATGGCTTGAGTCTTGCTGATGTCTCTCCAGTATTTTTCAGTGGCTCAACAAGAATCTTAAATTTTTGAAACCGTGGCACTGTGTCAAGAATCTGTATAAATTTAGTAATCTCATCATCTTCCATCTCTGATTCCCCCAATAAAGCACTCCTCAAAGGATCATTATCTACTAGTTGTTCAACTTCTTGATTCAACATTTTGTCTACCAAATCAACCCGAAAACATTCTTCCTCGTCGGTAGGAAACTTTATAGCCTTAAACACATTAAAGGTGACTTCTTGATCATGAACCCTCATTGTTAACTCACCTTTCTGAACATCTATCAAAGTTCATCCCGTGGCTAAGAAAGGCCTCCCCAAAATGATTGGTTTATTTCTGTCTTCTTCGTAATCCAAGATGATGAAGTCCATTGGGAAGATGAATTTATCCACTTTGACCAGTACATCTTCCACAATACCCCGTGGATAGGTAATGGATCTGTCAACAAGTTGTAAGGAAGTATTTTTCGGCCTTGGAGCTGGCAATCCCAACTTATTAAAAACTGACAGAGGCATCAAGTTGATGCTCACCCCCAAGTCACACAAACATCTGCTGAAAAACATCTTTCCTATGGTACATGGTATTGTGAAGTTGCCTGGGTCTTTTAGCTTCGAAGGTAACTTGCGTTGAAGTACCGCACTACACTCTTCTGTCAAGGCTACAGTCTCGAAGTCCTCTAGTCTTTTCTTCCTTGACAAGATCCCCTTCATGAACTTTGCATAACTTGGCATCTGTTCTAATGCCTCAGCGAAGGTTATATTAATTTGTTGCTTCTTGAATACCTCCAAAAACTTGTTGAATTGCTTATCTTCCCTTTGTTTCTGTAATCTTTATGGATATAGAACAGGAGGGTGTACAGGTGGTGGTCTAGTCACTGGTTTCTTAGTTAATTCTTCACTATTCTTCTCCACTTCCCCCTGTTCAGAACCTTCTTTAAACAAAATCTCATCAGAACCAACTTGCTCCAGGCGCGGCCGTGCGGTTTCCCTTTGTAATAGTGGCGCGGGCGCACCAACCTGAAAACCTATAGTCTGTTTCCCTGATCTAAGTGTAATTGCCTGACACTACTCCTTACCCTCTCTTCTTAGATTTGTTTCTGTATTACTTGGCAAAGACCCCTGTGGTCAATTGTTCAATAAATTTGCCATCAAGCCCATCTGAGTCTACAATTCTTTATAGTCACTGCCTGGCTCTTGATCATAAGCTCAGTATTAGCCATATACTTGAGCATCATCTCCTCCATTTCTGACTTCTTTTTTATCTGAGGTGCAGGTGGTTGATGATGTTGCTGTTGTTGTTGAAATCCAAGAGGTTAGGGTGGTTTCGGTGCATACTATTGATGAGACGGTTGTGACTGATGCTGATTTTGAGATTAAAATTGTTGTTGTGGCTGATGTTGTTGGTTGTTTTAATTGTTGTTCCAGCTGAAATTGTGATGGTTGCGGTTGTTAGGGTGGTATGAATTTTGGAACTGATTCTGAGGCTTCTGGTAGTTACTCACAAACTGCACTGACTTTGCACTGTTAGCATACTGATCCGTTTGATGTGACCCCACACATATCTCGCATATATAAGCAACTAGTTTGACCTTTCTCTCTACTTAAGAATCAATCTTCTTCGCCATAGCTGCCATCTGAGCTGACAATGTTGTGATGGCGTCCACCTCTAACACCCTTACAACTTTAGGTTATGACATCCTAGCTGAAGGATTTTGTAAATCATTTGTTGCCGTTGTCTCGATGAGATCATAAACCTCTTCATAACTTTTAGCCCATAAGGCTCCTCCCGCAACAACATCCACTATTGGCCTTGACTGCCAACCTAATCCATTATAAAAAGTGTTGATAACTTGTAGCGTTCCCAGGCTTCATATAATGATTCACCCTGTTGTTGCTCAAACTGAGAAATTTCCATCCTCATTTTTGCAGTCTTAGCCATTGGGAAAAATTTGGCTAAGAACTCTTGTGCTAAGTCCTCTAATGTTGTGATAGACCCTGATGGTAATGAATGGAGCCAACTTCTAGCCTCATCCCGTCGAGAGAATGGAAATAGCCTGAGTCTAATTGCATCTTCTGACACCCCATTGTACTTAAAGGTGTCGTATATCTCTATGAAGCTCAATAAATGCTCGTTTGGGTCATCTGCAGTAGCACCCCCAAATTGAACCATATTCTGGAACATTTGTATTGTTCCTGACTTGATCTCGAATGTGTTGGCTGCTATAGTTGGCCTTACTATGCTCGACTACAACTCATTGATCTTAGGCATTGAATAATCCCTTAAGGCTCTATGATGCTCTTCTCGAGGCTCTTCTGCCATGTTGGATGTTGAAGTATCAGTATCCACTACTTGTGTATTCTTACGTGCTCTCGATCTCCAAGTACTACCGTTGATATTTTCTTGCGCAGGAATCAACTCAGGATGTGACGATCGACTGCGCATATACTATGCACAAGTACCTGAAATGAAAACAAAAATAAAATAAAAATAAAGATAAGATAAGAATTGTTTAAGTCAAACAAATCTAGCTTTAATTGATGACGACAGTAATAAAATTAAACACCGTTCCCCGATAACGGCGCCAAAAACTTGTTACCTCCTTTTTATTTTAGTAAAATGGACTCTAATTCATGCAAGTATACATGGGTCAACAAGTAATACAGAGTAAAAAAGTATCGATCCCACGGAGAAAGGTGAATTAATATATACTATCATGCAACAACTTACTCACTATTTTTTTGTATGCTCAATTTATCAATCAATATTTAGGTGATATCTAAGCTTAATTGTTAATATAAAAGTAATAATTACTAAAACAGGTAATCAAATAGGAGAGATATGGGATTCTTATATCATCTAATGTTTTATCCAAAATGCATGCCTGCTGTTCCATCTATTTATTTAATATGGAAATCTAGCCAAGAGCACAAAAAAGGGAGACACAACCATCTTTCAATGAATTATGTCCAATTTACACAAAATCCACTATTGATAGAATTCATGTAAACATCACAATTACTAAACTCACTATATGTCTATTGAAATTTACAACAAATATGATTTAAGCATAAGCTCTCTTAGTGACTACATATGGTGAACCGGTATATGCCTATCCAAGTCACTAATCGCAAAACCTAATTAAGATAAGTCTCATGAACATATACCAACATGGTTTAATCTATACTTATATTTCATTTTCCAATTCCATACAAGCAATGAGTGTGAATGGTGATCAATCATTCAATAGTTAAACATAAGCATGTAGGTCAATCCAATATTAAATATACAGAAATAACATAATAGGCATACACATATAGATTACACATTAAAATCCATTAGAATCCCATAATGGAAGTTAGTTCATTTCTGAATCAACAACCATTATGGGATTGAAGAAAAACATGGAAAGAAGAAATACAACAAGAGATATGGGAGAAATGAGAGATCAAATCTGTTAATTTCTGCTGCAAAGTCTGTTTCTAGGCTTGATCAAATCCACAAATCTTAACCAGAATGAAAACTAATAATATTCAGCAATCATCTAAAGAGAGAAGCTCACAATATTAAGGCAAAGCTTAAACTCTCTCTACAGAAGACAAAACATTATAATAGTCATAAAAAACTATAAAACCACGTCTTTGGTAACCAACCATATCGTCTCAGATAACAAACATACTCAAATTTCAAATTACAAAAAGTCAGCAGTTTAAACTGAATATGACCAGCACGACCGCACGATATTACACTGTAGATCGAGCACGGGCGCGCTGTAGGAGTCTGTGTCGAGTGCATGGTGCGGGCGTGCCATGATTAAGCTATATAAGCGGTAGCCAGCGCTCTTCTGCGCTTCTTGAATTCTCGCTAGCTTCTTGTTCTTTGCTCTTGTACTTCTTCTTCTTCTTCTTCATCTTTTTTCTTCTTCACTCTACCACTGCATTGATCCTTCTCCACATTTGCTGTAGTCCAGCTGCTCTTCATTCTAGCTCAAGTACACCATGCCATGTTAATGCTATTTCCATGTCATTCTCTGCCATTCCATGCCATTCCTTTCCTTAGGTTGCTATGGAAGTTCCAGCTATGCAAACTACAAAATAAACACAAAAAACAAATAAAACATACTAAAAGTATTTGAGTTGGGCAAAATTCTAGTGAGTTAGTACTCAATAAGTAGGTATAAAACCTACTTATCATAAACCATCACCATAAACCTTAGAACATTTGTCCTTTTTAAAGGATTATAGATTGGAACCAACCTACCCTCTAGCTATGAAAAAGACTTAATTAACCTCCTAACCCAGCTTAAGTATGTTTTTGTTTGGTCTCATAAAGACATGATCGATTTATCCATAGATATTGTCATCCATTGGTTACTAGTTAAAGAAGGGTTCAAACCAATAAAGCAGAAGCTAAGACGGTTGAAACCAAAATGGAGCCTGAAAGTCAAAGAAGAAACTATCAAACAATTCAAAGCAGGTATCATTATGGTATCAACTTACCCTAAGTGGTTATTGTGACAAACAAGATTTTTTTAATTTATTTATTGAAGTAAATAAATATTTTTGTGAATTATTTATAGAGTTAAATAAATATTTGATGAAGTTGTGGTAGATTAATTTAATTAAATGTGTTACATTAATTAAATTAATGTTGAGTAATGTGGTAGTTCAAAGTGTGAATCTAATTGGGATAACTAAATTAAGTGAGTTGTTAAATAATTTTAATTCTGTTCTAATTAATTTAATAATTAATTAGAGATTTAATGATTTGTCATAATTAATAAATGATAATTTTAATTATGTGACAATTAATTTAATGAGTAATATTGGCTTTAGTTTAATTGAATTTAAATAATATAATTTGATTAATTAAAGTGTGACGAATAAACTATATAATAAACAAGTTAATTAAAATAAATGGAAAAGAGCCTTTTAAAGGTTTGCCAAACATGACCTTGAGAACATGGGATCAGTTAAAGCCTTAGTGTGCTTAACTGATACCCACGAAATGTCAGTTATTAATATTATATGTATAGTTATAACCTTCATATTGCTAAGTCTGAAAACATAATACAGAGAGAATAGAGAGAAAATTTGAGAGAATTGTGAGATTAAAGAAGAAGAAGTTGGAGAATTAAAGGAGTTTCTATCATCTCATACTAATCTAAACAAACAATCAAGGGTAATCTCTTATATTCAAACTTTTATTTACGTTCTTGAGTTTTCTGCATGAAAGTTTATTTTAGTTCTCTGTAAATGGAGTTTGATAGCCAATTTATTAAGAAATTGATTATATATGTTTATTAGCATGCATAATCCATTTGTATATGTTTTGTATGTGATTTAGAGTAATCAAATCCATGAAATCGTGTTTAAATTGGAGTTTTGTAGTTTACAGAGAAATATGTATGAATATGGCTTAAATGTATGAAAATTTATATTTAAATTGCATATTAATCGGTAAATTAATGATTGATTATGTTTATACATGTAAAAATGAAAAGAACGAAACTTAAACAGACTTATTTGGTGTTATAACGAATCTGTAATATATAATTTCATGAAATTTGACAAAACTTTGAAAAATAACAAGAACATGAAAATTATGAGTTCAAATTTAGTTGTTAAAATCATGCTATGAATGTTGTAAAATGTTTTTTTAAAGTTCAGAACTTATGGGTAATATTAAATTTGTTGTTTGAGCGAAGTTTTGACCTATTTTGGCCCTGTTTTGTGTTCTTTGCAAACTGCAGGAACTGAAAGTGCTCCGCAAAGCCTCTTTGAAGGCTTAAGCTGCGTCTGGCGATGCCCTTGATGCTTATACTTAGACGTTGACAACAGCATGTAGCTCATCGCCATGATTTGAAGCACAGTGAGGCGGTCTTTATGCGGCGCCACTTTCTTTATTTTGCCCAGAAATTTTTAATTAATTTCTTTAGTCCAGAAAGTGTGATTGAAACCCAATCTAATGAACATGAAAATGTATTAAATATATATTATGATGTTAAAACAGATTCTTAACATGTCAATGATGTTCTTACGTGTTTAATTGATAAGTCAAATACACATTTAACTCGTCGTTCGTGAAGTCTAATAATGTGTGAGAACTAATGTTGTGATTTGATTAATATAATCATAATCAGAGTTTAGTTAAGTTAGAAGAGAATGTACTCATGATGCTAGTTATGTTATAATTAATTGTATTCATACGAATTCCGATGATTCAAAAAGATAACGAGTAGAACTACAACTTTCATTCCAAAAGTTTTTAAATTTGAGGTCGAGAGAAGGGTCTAAAATGGTCATCTTTGGTACTGATATGCATTTGGAGGCAATCGGAGGGCGTTGGCCATGCACGTATGCAAGTGAAGTGCTTTCGACGATAAAAAATGTTCTAAGTTATAAAAAATTAACATTATGAAATATAATGATGTTTAACATTAATTAATGATGTATTAGATAAGTTGTATGAGCATGCGAAGCATAAGTAAAAGAGACAAATTTGGCATGTGAAGAATGAACGTCAAAACGTTGTGTCAATCGTTAATGAACTTAAAAAGTGTTTTAATTCAAATGAAATGAACATTTTAAGATATGGAATGAGGTTAATATAAACCAATAAGGAGTTCTAGCAAGACTTAAACACATAATTGAGCATTATGTATCAAACCTAAAGAAGATGATCATAGATCGTAAAGTAGTTAGTTAAACGATTACTAAGTGTTGTTATATGGCTAAGAGTTGATCTAATGTTGTGTAGGATACATGAAGTGCAGATAGCTATAAGCGGTTAATCTAATGTGGTAACAGCGATCAAGACAAGTCTTTCAGTTCATATTTGCTATTTGAACTTGATGATGAACTGTTTTAAATCTGTATTGTAAAGAGCATGAGGTATTACATATGTTGTATGTATGAAACGTTAAAGTCAATGTATGACTACGTTGATTCAGCAAATCTTATACTTATTATGTGAACTGCAACATGTATGTTATGTTAGTCTAATGATTATGAGATATGATTTGAGCATGTTATTATGTGCTACGTGATGCATAAAAATTGTTAGATTTGCTGGACTGTCGAGCTCAATCTTGTAAAATAACCATTTTTACAAGTCAAGGATTCAAGGTAAATGCTACGTGCTATTTGAATGATAGAGACCAGAAGAAATGCAACTATTTTAGCTTAATTGGTTATTCTTGTAATATGTTTAAGGTTTTGAGAAATTTATTTGATAATTTATGATGTGTAATTTCATATTTAGTTGTAAAGTTTGAGCTACCCAATGTATAAGGGATATCAAGCTGATATGTAATATTTTATATAATAACTCTGATGAAGTGAATCAAGAAAAATAAATTTGATTCAAAGATATGTAAACGATAAAGGTTGTGATTCAAGGAAAAGTAAAGAAAGAAGACAAAAAAGTTTAAATTATTTTGTATTTTATTAATTGTAGCATCGAATAATGATGTAAAGTTAGAATAAAGATGTATTGATAACGACCGAAGTCGAGAGTTGGATTGTTGAGAATTTTGAGGTCGTTACACAGGATATGGAGAAGGGAGTAATTAAGTTTTTATTTCATTTTCCAAGTTTGTTCAACAATTCTCGTAGCCTAATGTTCCTTAATGTAACTAGCAAAATAAATTGTGATCCACAATTTAAGGGATGGCCCGGAAAAATGGAGATTTGCAATGTATATATATATATATATATATATATATATATATATATATATATATATATATATATAGGAATGATCTATAGCTTGCGTTAGCTATGGGCACTATTCTAGTTAACTCATCTCCTACCGCACTACAAAGGGTCATTGTCGTTGGGCTTAATACTGACAGCCAAAACACCTTCGTGAATGACATTAATGAAGACGATATTGTGGTCGAGAATGTGTGTTGTCGCCAATGAGCGCTTATTCCCTCTCTGCTTTCATTTTTCCTCTTCGCGCACATGTCAAAAATATAGGTCGATGTGTTCATGTCGGTGGCGATGGGGATTGCCTTCGCTAATGAGATCATTATCGACGGGACTAATATCGACGATTATGCCGTTGAGAATGAGTCTGTATTTAATTAGAATCACTTTACTTTTTCATTTATGTTATTACAGCTTTTTTTCCCCCGCTTCCTCTTGTCGTCGACGTCCTCTCTTCCCGTCGTCTTTCCTCTTTGTCTCTCTCGAGTGTAAGGTAAGTTTTCCCAATTCCAATTTTCCCCCCAAATATAACCTAATAATCCATTCTTCTACAATATCACTTTATTTCCCCCCAAATATTAATTGTAGTGTATTACTTGTGTATAGTTTACAAGTTTACATGAAAATTTTAATGTGTACACATACCCAATTATATTACAGTGTATTACTTCCTTCTTTCCGTTTGGTGCTGAACTGGGTTTTCATGGCTTAGTGACATATACCCAATTTCTGTTGATAAATTATTGTGTTGAAGAATTTAGTTATTTCTTGAATTAAGTTCAGGTATCCTCTGATTTTACATTAATTAATTTAGAAATTTTCAGAGTGTGTATGATCTGATTTAGTTCCCTTGCTTGGTATAATGAACAGTAATTAATTTGTTTTAGCTATATTTTTCTGTGTGTTTATCAGTATGGCCATAACTATAGTTTTAGTTTGAAATTATTAATTTATAGACATATGCTTGTTGAAAAGAAGTGGGAGAATTTGATTTCTAAAGTCAAATTTATGTTGTTGTGGGGTGCGGGTAGGTTTTAAAAAAGTTCAAATTGGAAATGGTTGTGTGAAAGGAAACACTTGAAAAAAGAGGCCACGCCCAAAGCTGTATTGATCTTTATATTGTGAATAAGAAAAAATAAATGAGTAATTAAGTTTCGAATTTGATTTTAGGTTTTGAATGGATCAAGTCTTAACTTTAATTTCATTTTAGATCATTGTATTTCTCATAATTAGATACGAAGGCCTTATTGTTTTAAAATTTTGCAATTCTTAATGAATATTAAAATCCAAAAGACAACTAACATTAGACAAAATTGTTGATCTACCCTTTATTGATACCAAATAAGAGCTTTGATTTGAAACTTTTGGTCTTTATCCTATTTGAGATGCATGTTCAACTATTAATCTATATGTTCGGTTATTAAAATAAATGTGTATGTTCATAACATAACGTATATAACCATGTATATATAACCAGGTCGACTACATAGTACTAACAAATAGATTGAAGATGTATAAGGAAAACATAAATAGGTCGAAACAAATAAATTATGGGACGTCCCATTTTTGTTATTATCAAATGATCCAAAAGATTGCAAAAAACAAACTAAAAGAGTAATTCCGTCAAATAAAATAAAAGATAATCAGGAAAAAAGAACAATTGTAGCAACAATGCTCGTGGATACCTAATAAACTTCTCAAATTCAATCATATCTCCAAAATAATAATAGAATATGTAGATCCAAATCGTTCTTCAGCGTGACAACATAAGAACAAGCCGAATTGGAATCGCCAATCCAAATATAAATACACCATCTTCAACAATTCATGCACTGAAAAAAGTCTCACTAATAAAAAAATCTCTCAAACGGAGAAAACAAAATCTCCCAAACGTTTAATAATAGTCTGTGACATGATAAAAAGATAGTATTCTTTTTGTTATACAAAAAGAGTCCAATTTCACATGTGCATATTTTCATATAGTTTAGGAAGCTTAAAAACCTATTGAGATTCACTTAAGATGAGTGAATCTCAAATAGTTCATGTTTTGGGACTGTTCCTGTATGTTTCGATCTCACTTAGGTCGGTGTTAACGACTTGAGCACGTCTTTATATTTTGAGAATTTTTGGTCAGTATATATCTCTTGATGTTCTTTGGATGCATATTTAGACTACAATGTGTTAGTTTATTTTGTGTGCTTGAAAACCATGGAGAGGTGCTGCCGAATTTTTTGAAAAATTTAAAGATGTGTTCAAGTTGTTGGCATCAGTGAGGCGACACTGTGACGCCCCCAAAATAGGTATACAACACCCATTCTGAGTCATCAAAATACATGGTACAGAAACAACTACAACTTTATTAATACAACATAAAAACTGTGAGTTTAAATACAAATATTGTCATCTAGACAATATCCACACTCAAATAAGTCCTCAGTACAATTACTGATACATTATTTTACAAAAATGGTGAGGACTACTAAAATGACTTTCTAAAACCTTCATTCCATACCCCGACTAGTACTCGCTACATTCTCGCCTCCTGAGAAGAAAAATGGAACAAAAAGGAAAAGGGTGAGCTCAACTAGCCCAGTAAAGAATATAATAACCAAGATAATATAGAACAAGTTATCGTTAGTCTTCAACAGGGAAAAATCTAATAGAATACAATAGACAACAAGTTTTAAATCAATATTCGCAGCGAAAATAATAATTCATTAGAAGAGTTAAGTAGAGAATAAAATCTACTATCTTCTATATATGAATTTAAAAGTTCATCGTCAATATTTTATCCCTATAACATCAATCAATATATATCTGGAATCAAATATTCATCTTTGCACTACAGGCCAAAGATATTCTTCAGTTGGTCATGTTCATCTAAACACTTGTTCATCTTTGCACTACGGGCCAAAGATATTCATCGAAAATCATTCATCTTGCACTATAGGCCAAAGATATTCGATTATATTATCATTTAGGGTGAGGATGATGAAAATATTTTAAAGAAAGCGAATCCAAAGTGAAACAAAAGAATAAATATTAAGGATTCAGTATTTCAACTATTCCATGTCCAAAATACCTCATAAATAATCATAGTGGAGTAAAATTCAAGAATGATCAAAACATGGATACAATCAAAGCTAGTATCCATAATAGATATTTTGGACGAAAAACGAAAATTTAATTTTTCTGTGAATAGTGTTGTATTCGAGAATAGTGTCGTATACGTGAATAGTGCCGTATACGTGAATAGTAACTCTGACACTAAAAGATAGAAATTTCACAAGAAAATCATCATGCTTCGTGAATAGTACTCGTGAATAGTAACTCATGAATAGTAACTCGTGAATAGTAACTCATGAATAGTAACCTCGACATGAAAAAGTTCCAAATTTGATAAAAAGTTCCAACCAATATTTCAGTATAATGATATTGAAGAAATAATATCATTTTTTAAAAAAATAATATCCCTTACCTCAAAAGGATAGTACTTCTGACTGGATATAGTGCTGAAAGAACTTGCACCGTATAGCAATACTCAAATTACTAAAATACTCATAAAAATACGCTCAATATATCGAGAGAGAAAGAGAGAGGGAGAAAATGTGACGCCCCCAAAATTAGGTATACGTCACCCATCTTGGGTCGCCATTTATATGGTACATAAATTCAAATACAACTTAATAATACAACTGTCGTGTACAATATGACAAAACATAAACTATGAGTTTGAATACAAATATTGTTTACTAGAGATTATACAAACTTAAAAGGAGTCCTTATTACAATTATTATTACACTATTTCACATAATAGTGAGGACTACTAATGCTATCATCTGGTCCGTCACTCCATTCCCCGACTAGTCCTTGCTACGTTCTCATTTCTTGAAGAGAACAATAAAAGTAAAAGGGTGAGCTCAACTAGCCCAGTAGGAAATATTATGACTAAGATAATGCAGAATATATTATCGTTAGCCTTCAACAGTGTTAAACTGATACAATATAACAACCATCATGTTTAACTGCAGCGGAACAAGCAATCCATTAAAAGAGTCAAGTAGAGAATAAAATCTACTATCTTTTATGATTTAAAAGGGTTTTATCACTTTTATCATTTGGGACTCGACTTAATAAATAATCCACATCATCGAATCACCTCCGCTACTTCTGCCGAGGATATTCTTTAGTATCACGACCACAATTATCCATGCACTACTGGCCAAGAATATTTGTGTATTCAATAATGGTCATGATCATGCCAACAACTGTCCATCAATGCACTACGAGCCAATGATGACTTTTTCCACATCATTTGTAACATTACAGTCATGATTACACCGAATAATCCCTGGTCATAATCATACCAAGTCCATCTATGCACTATAGGCCACATATGACTTTCAACAAAATATAAACATGAGGATGATGACAATGATATAAGAATTCAATAAAATAAGTTCAAGAATTATTTTATCCAGGAACTATTACGTTCAAATTGTCAACATGATACTGCTTTGTAGAGTAAAATTCAAGAATGCTCAGAAGAATATTTCCATGAAAAGATACTGGATGAAGCGTAAATATCAAGGATATTCCACTAATTTCATGGAGTATAGAAGTCAAAACTTTAACCAACTGAATATAATAAGGAATGGAATAACAAAAGAAATCACCAAGCATGCGATAGAAGCGACAGTGGTGAGTTATTCCAACAGAATAATAAATAACGGAATCGAAGTTAGGCATTAAACGCATGAGACGGGATATTCTAACGAGAATAATAAAGCGGAATCGGTCCGGCGTAGAATGCATGCACAGGATATTCCAATGAGAATAATAAAAGGCGGAATCGAGTCCGACGTAAAACGCATGAGACAAGATATTCCAATAGAATAATAAAAGCGGAATCGGTCCCACAGTAGAACGCCTGATGAGGATATTCAATGAGAATAATAAAAGGCGGAACCGGTCGGTGAGGCGTAGAACGTCTGAGCGAGGATGTTCCAACAGAATGATAAAGAATGGAACAATGAGAAGAATTTCACCAAGTATAGGGTGGCAGCGCGTATCTGAGTTATTCAATGAGAATAATAAGAATGGAATAATGAAGTTCTCTTCATAGATAAGAAAGAAATAATACTCCCTACGAATTACAACAAATAATATTCCGTACCTTGGAAAAAAGCTGGATCTTTGGAATAGTGAGGTAGCGATTTTCTTCTTCTTTCTCTCTATAATTTCTCTCTATAATAATCGCTCTAAAGCTTTTGTGAATTGGTGAGAAATGAAAGAAGAATGAGCTCCTATGGCGCATGATTAAGTGACCAAACCTCTCCTGATGAACTTCTAGACATTGTAAATATTGCGGTTTATAATATGAATAACTTTGTCGTCTCAAGTATTGATTTAATAAAAAAACATTTTATCGCGGATAATCTTGACCATAATTGAATCCATAATATGATAGATATGATGCAAAGAATTACTATAGCAATAATTGAGTATAAGCGGTGACTTCTCACGTAAGCATCAATAATCAATCTGAAGTGTGCTACTATGCAACCACGCGTATTCATTGTACATTTAACACCGGGTGTTTCAACAGTTAACGGTAAAACTTCCATGATTATTTTCATAAAAAGTATTTTTGTCGTTTTCTCAATCGACAATAATTACATTGTGGGGTCCACCAATGATTGTCTTGGTTATACGAATATTCCTATTAAAAGCGAATATTCCACGACCAATCGAATATTATATAACAACTTACGTACTTTGCAAAATTTGTAAATATTACCCACAACTATAACATTATATCAAATCCACACCATAATATTCAAAAATATATTTCGAGAAAATTTAATCTTTATTCAAAAAAAATCTGGGATCTCACAGAAAACTTCAGTTTCTGGTGTGATTTTCAATTCTAACCTAAGCACCCTATTTATAGGAAAATGCTTAGAACACCAAAGCAGAAAATTTAATATATATATATATGTATATATAAATTTTCTACCCCCAATATTTCAGTCAAAGATCAGCCACTCAAGTAGCCTAAATCACAAAAAAAATGTTTTTGTAAATTAAAATATTTAAAACTTTCAAATATCAATTATTTCGGAACTTCGGAACTTCAATAATTCATAATAAATAGCCCTTTTATCAGAAAATTCGAATCTCGCGTTTTTTTATAGGAAATTCAATTCTCTACAACTTTTCAGAAGAAAGTTTTTCCAAATTCCAAATAGAAATTGTCTGAAATCCATAAACGGGCGATTTTACATGCTATAATCAAATTTTAGTCAAGAAATGGGCCCACAGACATGTTTAACATGTTTTAAATAACTTTTGCAACAAAAATACTCTTCCTCCTCATATACTCATATATCCCACATTCATTGTAAAAAAAATATCATCATTATTATATAATATAATTAAATATTATTTTATCAGAAAAGATAAAATATCAATTTTTAACAATTGTCACTTTAAAAATTTTCTCCATATATAATCACATAAAATCAATATTTTTCTCATCATATAAATTCATAATTAATTATTCACAAATAATATTACAGAATCACAGTACTGGCAACCAGGCCATTCCCAGGAAAGAGGGGGCTTTCCAATAAGGATTTCTCCTTACTGGCGCACAATTAAGTGACCAAACCTCTCCTTAAACAGAACTTTCTAGACATTGCCAATAATGTTTTCTAATAATATTATTTAGATAATATGAATTATTGCTTCGATAAAACAACAGTAATATAAAATATCAACGCAACAATTATTGAATCAATAAAATAAAATATTGAGCGATAGAATTCTTGTAACAATTATTGAGTAGTGCCTTTTTACGTAAGAATCAATAATTGGTGCAATCTGTAGTGTCTTCTTGTGCGATAGCAGCGTATTCATCGTGTTTTAACCACCAGGTATTCCAACAGTGTTAACGGTAACCACTACGTCGTTATTTATAAATAACTTATACTTGTCGTTTTCTTCATCCAATTGCTTTTCGTTACGGGGCCCACAAAAGACCGCTTATTTGTCGTCACGAATATTCCCAAACACGAAGAATATTCCACTGACAAACGAATATTCCAAACAACAATAAAAATTTTATAACCACTGTTTATTTTTAAAAAATATATGCGCATTTTACCCATAACTAACCACATTAATCAATTCAACCCTTACTATTTCAAAATAATAAATAAAGGAAATTAAATTTTATTTATTAATAATTTGGGGTCTTACAACTTCCCCTCCTTATGAAATTTCGTCCTCGAAATTGACGTACGTACCTGGTGTTTCGAAAAGATGAGGATACCTCGCTTTCATTTCCATTTCCAACTCCCAGGTCATTTCCTTAATTGCATGGTTTCTCCACAAAACTATAACTTGTGGTATGACCTTCGTCGTCGTGGACATGCTCCTTCTATCCAAGATCTTGTGGTACCTCGCACGTTAAGTCTTTGGCTATCTCGTCCGGTTCTAACTCAATAACGTGGTTTGGGTCTTTCATATATTTACGTAGCACATATATATGAAAAACATTATGAACACGAGACATACTTGGAGGTAACGCGAGTCTATAGGCCACATTTCCTACTCGTTCAAGAATCTGAAATGGACCAATAAATCATGGATTGAGCTTTCCTCTCTTCCCGAATCTTGTAACTCCCTTCCATGGAGCCACACGCAACAATACATGATCCCCAATACTAAATTCCACGTCCTTGCGATGAATATCCGCATAACTCTTTTGTCGATCCTGTGCCATTTGTATACGTTGTCAAATCATTTGGATCTTCTCCGTAGTCATTCATACCAACTCTGGTCCCAACAACGTTGCTTCTCCTATCTCATCCCAACATACTAGAGAGCGACACTTTCGTCCATACAATGCTTCAAATGGAGCCACACCTATACTTGCTTGATAACTGTTGTTGTAGGAGAATCCCAGTAATGGTAAATACTTATCCCAACTGCCTTTGAAGTCTAGGACACAGAGTCTTAATCGATCTTCAAGAGTTTGAATAGTCCTCTCACGATTGTCGTCTGGTTTGAGGATGGTATGCCGAACTAAATCGTAAATCGTGCCCATAGCTTTTTTGTAAGCTAACCCAAAATCTTGAAGTGAATTTATGGATCTTGGCATGCTATATGCAATCACAATCTCATCTACGTACATCTGAGCAAGGCGTTCGAGGAATAAGTCTCTCGTATCGGCAAGAAATAAGCAGACTTGGTTAATCTATCAACAATAACCCAAATAGCATTTATGCCTTGAGAAACCGTGGGAAGACCTATAACGAAATCCATTGTAATGTTTTCCCACTTCCATTTCAGAATCTCAAGTGGTTGCAATGGACCCTTAGGCACTTGATGCTCTGCCTTTACACGTTGACAAGTTAAACAGCTCGAGATAAACTTCGCGATCTCTCTCTTCATATTGTTCCACCAAAATGTATGTCGAAGATCATGATACATTTTGGTACTCCCGAGATGGATTGCAAACGGTGTGTTGTGTGCCTCCATCATGATTTTATGCTTCAAGTCAAGAATCGTTAGAACAAAAAAGTTGGGAGTGAACCCAAGTATTCCTTCTTCATCGATTCTTGCTTCTAGAATAGCACCTTCTTGCACTTTCTTCTTCATACGCATCATTTCTGGAGTGCGTGGCTCGAAGCAACTTTAACTTTTTCGATTAAAAGTCGGTTCTGCGTATATTTGACATCATCGCACTTTTCGTTCACGCATATGATCTTCTACTCGTAGCGTCGGCTACCACGTTTGCTTTTCCGGGATGGTATTGAATAGTGTGGTCGTAATCTTTCAACATTTCGAGCCAACATCGTTCTGCCGCATGTTGAGTTCTTTTAGTGAAGAAATATTTGAGGCTTTTATGGTTTGAATATATCTCCACTTTCTCCCCATATAGATAGTGCCTCCGGATCTTTAAGCTTGAAAATGACTCTCGCTTGACTCTAGATCATGAGTAGGATAATTCCTCTCATATTCTTTAAGTTGTCATGAGGCATAGACTATGACTTTCCACGTTGCATGAGAACACATCCTAACCCTTTGCGAAGCATCATTTGAGATAACAAATCCATCCGAACGGATGGTATTGTCAAAACAGTGCGAAATGAGTCTCCTCTTGAGATCTTGGAAACTCTTCTCGCATTCCTCGCTCCATACAATTTTGTATCTTTATGAGTCGGTGAGTTAAGCAGATAGCGATTCTAGAAAATCCTTCCACAAATCTCCGATAATAACCACTAAGCCCAAAAAAGCTACGTACTTGGTCCACCGTCTTTGGTTGCTCCCAACTTTGTATTGCTTGATCTTGGCGGGTCAGCAGACACTCCATGTTTTGACACCTTGTTCCCAAGGAATGCTACTTCCTCAAGCCGAACTCACATTTCTTGACTTGGCATATAGCTTGTTATCACGAAGCCTTAGCGATTACCGACTTCAAATGGCGCTCATGATCTTCACGGCTTTTGGAATAGATAAGGATGTCATCAATAAAGACAACAACGAACTGATCCAAATATTCCTTGAATACTCGGTTCATCATATCCATGAAAGCAGCAGGAGCATTAGTCAATCCAAAAGACAAGACTAAGAATTTATAATGCCCGTACCGAGTTCTGAAAGCAGTCTTTGGAATATCTTCAGTTCTAACCTTCAGCTGATGATATCCAGAACGAAGATCGATCTTTGAAAAGAATTGTGCTCCTTGTATTTGGTCAAACAGGTCATCAATACGAGGTAGTGGATACCTATTCTTGATAGTGCCATGGTTTAATTCCCGATAATCGATACAAAGTCGCATACTCCCGTCTTTCTTCTTTATAAATAAAACAGGAGCACCCCAAGGAGATGTCTTGGGGCCGAATGAAACCGATGTCCAACAACTCTGTAGTTGGACCTTTAACTCACGAAGTTTAATAGGAGCCATTCGATATGGGGTTTTAGAAATGGGCTTTGTATGCGAGTTCAAGGTCGATAAAGAATTCAACTTCACGTTACGGGGGTACGGGAAGTTCTTGAAATCGTCGGGAAAGTCAATAACAATAGGAATATTATTCAAATCTGACGTGTCTTTATTCAAATCCATAACATGGGCTAAGAAAGCTTGACATCCATTTTTTAATAAACGAATAGCTTTATGACTTGATATAACAGTGATTGATTTTAATGGATTAGTTGCTTGAATTCGCACAACAGGTTGGTTAGGAATATGAAAACTAACAACCTTACGAAAACAATCAATTTTGGCATGATGAGTAGTTAACCAATCAATCCCTAAAATCACATCAAATGCAAGTATCTTTAAAGAGATAAGGTCAACAGGTAATGTGATGGTGCCAACTTGGATCAAACAAGATTTATAAATAGTGGATGTGATGAAAGTTTCTCCTAACGGAGTTTCCACGAGATAGGTCAAAGTCTAATTTCTCGAGTCGAGTTTAAGCGTTGAGCACAAGTAGGAGAGATAAATGAATGGGTATACCGGTGTCAGATCAAGTAATGTATAAACTTTGCATGAATTTATGATTAGCTTACCGTGATCACCTCGTTTGGGTTCCTCGCATGTTGACCGATCCACGACAAACGCTCTTCCGAGGAACCGTTGACTTTGACTTTTTCGGGATGACCTTTTGAGTCACCATCCCATTGGACTTGGTTTTGCTACAGTGCAATCTCGAGCGATATGTCCTTCATTTCCACAGTTATAACATACCTGAAACTATTGTGGACAGTTTGGGTTGATATGTTCTTCTTTTTCGCACTTATAGCATATAACCGGTGGTCGTTCTCCTCCCTTGGAACCAGTTGCTGCTGGTGCTGACGTCTTCACATTATCATTGTTGAATCTCCTCTTTTTAAAATCTCCCCCCTACTCGCTTCTTCTATTTTCTTGGCCACGATTACCACCAGAGTGGTTACCACTTTTGTCTGAATGTTTTCCTCCCGGCTGGTTTTCATTGCTCCGATGATTGCTGCCACCGGTATGACCCTGGTTGCGGTCCCTTGGTTGAACGTACTCGCTATCTCGCTCTAATAATTGAGCCCTGTTGATAACATCTGAATATAAAAAAAATTTATAAGAGATAAGATATTGCCGAATCTCGGGTTTTAAACCTCTCAGAAACATCCTCGTCATTCGTTCCTCATTCTCTACCAAATGTGGTGCAAACCTGGATAACTCTGCGAACTTCGCCTCGTATTGGGACACCGTCATGTTGTTTTGTTCTAGTCTAACAAACTCTACCTCCTTCATATGGCGAATACTTTCAAGAAAGTATTTTTTGTTGAAAATTTTCTAAAACGTTTCCCAAGACATGCTGAGTGCGGCAGGCTAGGTACGTTTCACAAACTCCCACCAGTAGTCTGCCTCACCATGGAACATAAAGGTGGCGAATGGAACCTTCTGTTCCTCTGTGCATCCCAAAACATCGAATATCTTGGTAATTTGCTTGACCCACGTTTCCGCCATGATCGGATCTGACTTTCCCTAAAATTCTGGTGGTCCCAACTCTTTGAAGCTGTTTTGGCAGTGACAAGTCGCAAGCGTTGCTATCATTTCCACAGTATTACGCACGAGTCTCCTAAATGCGGTTTTGCATGAGCTGCAAAAAGCTCCTAAACATCCGTCATTCATTATCTCGATCGGTGGTGTTGTTTACGGAGGACTATTACCTTCTGTTGCACATTCCCACAGGTGGTGATTAAAGGTGTTTCCACGGTCTCATTAACTCCATCGTTAATATTCTCAGCTGCCATTCTTAAATACTGCCATAAAACAAAGGTTAATTAAACAAATTAGCATATCACTTATTAACCATATACTACAACTGACCAACAAATAAGCTTAGGTATGACACTTTAGCGAAGGATTACTCGTCTCTCCCTCCTAGTACTATTCCACGATCTCGCTTGGAGACCATATCCTAAGCTCGATACAATTGTGGCGCCCCCAAAATAGGTATACAACACCCATTACGAGTCGTCAAAAAATACATGGTGCGAAACAACTACAACTTTATTAATACAACATAAAAACTATGAGTTTAAATAAAAATATTGTCATCTAGACAATATCCACACTCAAATAAGTCCTTAGTACAATTATTGATACATTATTTTACAAAAATGGTGAGGACTACTAAAATGACTTTCTAAAACCTTCATTCCATACCCGACTAGTACTTCATTTATATTCTCGCCTCACGAGAAGAAAAATGGAACAAAAAGGAAAAGGGTGAGCTCAACTAGCCCGATAAAGAATATTATGACCAAGATAATATAGAACAAATTATCGTTAGTCTTCAACAGGAAAAATCTAATAGAATACAATGACAACAAGTTTGAAATCAATATTCGCGTGAAATAATAATTCATTATAAGAGTTAAGTAGAGAATAAAATCTACTATCTTCTATATATGAATTTAAAAGTTCATCGTCAATATTTTATCTCTGTAACATCAATCAATATATATCTGGAATCAAATATTCATCTTTGCACTACAAGCCAAAGATATTCATCGATTGGTAATGTTCATCTAAACACTGTTCATCTTGCACTACACAGGCCAAAGATATTCATCGAAATCATTCATCTTTGCACTATAGGCCAAAGATATTGAGTTATATTATCATTTAGGGGTGAGGATGATGAAAATATTTTAAAGAAAAGCGAATCCGGTGAAACAAAGAATAAATATTAAGGATTAAGTATTTGACTATTTCATGTCCAAAAAATACCTCATAAATAATCATAGTGGAGTAAAATTCAAGAATGATCAAAACATGGATACAATCAAAGCTAGTATCCATAATAGATATCTTGGACGAAAAACGAAAATTTAATTTTTCTGTGAATAGTGTTGTATTCGTGAATAGTGTCGTATACGTGAATAGTGCCGTATACGTGAATAGTAACTCCGACACTAAAAGATAGAAATTTCATAAGAAAATCATCATGCTTCGTGAATAGTAACTCGTGAATAGTAACTTATGAATAGTAACTCGTGAATAGTAACTCATGAATAGTAACCTCGACATGAAAAAGTTCCAAATTTGATAAAAAGTTCCAACCAATATTTCAGTATAATGATATTGAAGAAATAATATCATTTTTCAAAAAAATAATATCTCTTACCTCAAAAGGATAGTACTTACATTTGGATATAGTCTTTGAAAGAACTTGCCGTAGTATAGCAATACTCGAAGTACTAAAATACTCAAAAAAATACGCTCAATATATCGAGAAAGAGAGAGAAAACTTCAGTTTATGGTGTGATTTTCAATTCTAACCTAAGCACCCTATTTATAGGAAAATGCTTAGAACACCAAAGCAAAAAAGTTAATATGATATATATATATATATATATATATTTATATATATAAATTTTCTACGCCCAATATTTCAGTCAAAGATCAGCCACTCAAGTAGCCTACATCACAAAAAAAACGTTTTTGTAAATTAAAATATTTAAAACTCTCAAAAATCAATTATTTCGGAACTTCGGAACTTCAATAATTCATAATAAATAGGCTTTTTATCAGAAAATTCGAATCTCGTGGCTTTTTATAGGAAATTCAATTCTCTACAACTTTGTAGAAGAAAGTTTTCCAAACTCCAAACAAAATTGGTAAAGAAATCCATAAGCAGGCGATTTTCACGTTTATAATCAAATTTTTAGTCAATAAATGGGCCCATGAGACATGTTTAACATGTTTTAAACAACTTTTGCAACAAAAATACTCTTCCTCCTCATATACTCATATATCTCACATTTATTGTAAAAAAAATATCATCATTATTATATAATATAATAAAAAAAAATTTTATCGAGAAAAGATAAAATATCAATTTTAACAATTGTCACTTTAAAATTTTCTCCATCTATAACCACATAATATTAATATTTTCCTCATCATATAAATCAATAATTAATTATTCACAAATAATATTACTGAAGAATTCTGATCTTTGGTAACAGGTAGTTCCTCAGAAAGCGGGGGCTTTCAATAAGGATTTCTCTCTTCTTGGCCAAGTGATTAGGTGACCAAACCTCTCCTTGAGCGAGAACTTTCTAGACATTGCCAATAATGTTTTCTAATAATATTATTAGGATAATATGAATTAGTGCTTCGATAATAGAAAATCTTGTGTAGTGACAATTATTGAAACAACAAGTAATATAAAATATCAACGCAAACAATTATTGAATCGATAAAATAAAATATTTGAGCGGTAACTCATTGTAACAATTATTGAGTAGTGCCTTCTTATGTAAGAATCAATAATTGGTGCAATACTGGTGTCTTCTTGTCATGCAACAACGCGTATTACTGTGTTTTAACCACCGGGTATTCCAACAGTGTTAACGATAACCACTACGCCGTTATTTATAAACAACTTATACTTTTCGTTTTCTTCATCCATTCGCTTTCTGTTATGGGGCCTACAAAAGACTGCACCGTCGTACGAATATTCCCCGACAGCAAGAATATTCCACGACCAAACGAATATTCCCTGATAACAATAAATATTTTATAACCACCTGCTTATTTTATAAAATATATGCGCATTTTACCCATAAGTAACCACATTAATCAATTCAACCCTTACTATTTCAAAATAATAAATAGAGGAAATTAAATTTCATTTATTAATAATTTGGGGTCTTACAGACACATTCGAGAATGAGATAGAAGCATGACCCGTTAGAGTGAGAGATGAAGTTAGGAAACTCATAAGCTTGCATATACATTAACTTGGAGACTTGATTATGTTTGTCTAACTTTTCATATATATATATATATACATATATATATAGCAGATAGTTGTCCAAGATGTCTATTGATCGAAGTTGGATGGAACGTAGGGTAGCCACTAATAAGAGTGGGCTTAGCTCTTAGTACCTTAGTGGGGTTGAACAGTTTCTCAATTTCGCGTTTAAGCAAGTCAGTGATGATGAGATCAGATGTCCTTGTAAGAGGTGTGTGAATGAAGTGTGGAAGGTGTGACGAACGAGACTTTTGTAATTAATTTTTAAAAATTTATTGAATTAAATAAATATTTTGTTTATTTATTTATTGAGTTAAATAATTATCTGATGGAATTATGGTAGATTAATTTAATTAAGTGTGTCACATTAATTAAATTAATGAGGAATAATTTTATAGTTCAAAGTGTGAATTTAATTGAGATAATTAAATTAAATGAGTTGTTAAATAATTTTAATGGTGTTCTAATTAATTTAATAATTAATTAAAGGCTTATTTATTTGTTATAAATAATAGATGAGAATTTTAAGTATGTGATGATGTGATTTAATGGGTAATATTGTCTTTTATTTAATTGAGTTAAATAGTATTATTTGATTAATTAAAGTGTGACAAATAAACTATATAATAAATAAATTAATTAAAATAATGGGAATTGATCCCTTATGAACAAACCAAACATGACCTAAGGAACATGGGAGCAATTAATTCTCTGTTGCGCTTAACTACTACCCATGATCCCACCAGTTATTTTGTATACACAGTATTTATTATTATCAGACTTCATTATATCATATCAGTTGGAGAAAACAGAGAGAAAAGAGAGAAAATTTAAGAATCTTTGAGATTGAAGAAGAAGTTGGAGAATTAAAGAAGTTTTTTTTCATCATTGTGTATCTGAACAGAGAAATCAAAGGTAATCACTTGATCTAAACTTTTAATTTACGTTCTTAAAAGTTTCATGTAAATTAATTTTAACTCTCTGCAATTACATATTATGGTCAATTGTTGAATATATAATGTTGTATATGTTTATTAACATGTATAATTCAATTATATATGATTTATATGTGTTTTAGAGTGATCAAATCCATGTAATTTTGTTAAATTGGAATTTTATAGTTTACAGAGTAAGAACACATGAATATGGCTTAAAGTACGAAAATTCATGCTTCAATTGCATATTAATCGATGAATTGATAATTGATTATGTTTGTACATGTAAAAACGAAAACAATGAGTTTTAAATGGATAATTTTGGTTGAAAAATGAATTCACAGTGATCAGTTTGTCTAAGAGTATTTAAAAATAAAGAAATAACAAAA